>CM056550.1:21569618-22079618 GCA_029721515.1 Synanceia verrucosa | reverse complement strand
CTGGGAACGAGGGTTGCCATCTGTCCCACCTCTACGGGGTGCACAGAGGGACGTTTTGCACAGTTTTGGCATGCCTGACTTCCCCTAATGCTGCACAAATGTTTAGAGACATTACATAAGTAACGAGACCTTCACTAGTAAGGCGGAGGGGGAATGGAGATGGATACGTGCAGGGGAGGAGGAGGAAAAAGAAAGAAAGCGAGAGATTAGAAAGTGAAAGGGAGCAGACCATCATTCTCCTAAACTAACCACATTCAGGCAACAGCAGCGCTACACCGTGATGCTGTAGGGTACAGGAAGGGGATAAAATATGAACCCCGCATGGTGTGTTTTCACACCTATGAGGCAAGGTTGTAAAACTCTGGAAAGTTTAACAGCTGCAATAATTTTCTCTTGCATCTAAATTCTGGGCAGGGTTCCTGGTAAGTGCTTATAAAGCAGCGTGTTGTAGGATGTTGTGGCAATGCACTGCTACAAAAGGATCTTTTTTCTTTTCTTTTTTTTTTTTTTTAACCGTAGCACAGTGAATGTGCCTTAACAATTGGCCGAAGTGGGAGGTCAGTGAGCTGGAAACAAAAGTAACTTCAGCTTTGCATCAGACTGCAGCTGCACAGGGAGAAAAAGAGTTCACTCACTGCAAGGAAAGGTGATAGTCTATGAAATATAGCTTACAGGAAATACAGGAAGAAGAGGAGCAGTAGCATGATGCACGGTGTAATGGCTGCACCACACAGCCAAAGGAAAGACATGAATTGTTTTTGTGATGTCTGTGTATGTGCATGTAAGAGGTGGGCGCATCACCCGTCGTTTTAAAAACATGTTGCAACAGACACCTGAAACAGCATTTTGTATGCATTGTCTCCTTTCATAGGGGGAACAAGATGAGACTTCACTGGAAAACTAAAGCAGACAGGAAAAAAAACAAGCCAAAGTGGAAAACCAATTTCCAAATATACATATGTTTGCTTGCATTTTCGCAACCAACACACCTTCCACAAAGAGCCCACTGGACCTGTCACAGTGTGTGAACAGGTGATACAGCCCACAGCGGCAAACATAATAAATCCTTGAAGAAAGCTGCTAACAGTTCACAGACATCTTTAGAGTGCGATATCTCCTTGGAAATGTACCGAGTCATTGCTTCAGAGCTCAGACAGTCCATTTTCTATTTGCTAATTTTAGTAAAGGTCATTTAATGTTGCCACGCCGCCTTTCCTTGGTGTTCACTGTTGCTCAGGTTATGTTCAACTGAATCCCTTCCACTTCTAGCTGCTAATTATTTTTGTCAATACTGAAGACTGTAAATAGACATTGTGAGACAAATGTTTTTGAACCAAATTAATAATAAGGACTGCTGCTGGTTTATTCTGTACACACCTACTGACTCAGACTCCCATCCTGCTGACACAAGAGAGAACGATCCACAACTCCAGATGTCTTTCACTTCAACAAACAGGACACCAGTGGACATTCATGTCCTTGCTCCTACTAGTTGGTTGGGTTGTCTGGGATCTGGAGGATTACACCCTCCCTCATGCTGTTTTCACACCAGCCACAACGGTGCCAGTGCCAGTTCCTGCACCAGTTACACTGGAAACCAAAGTGCTTATCGGTGAACGACCCCGCGTTCATACCATTTAAGTGAACCCATGATGCGTCATCAACAGAGCGTGCTGATTTGCCACCAAATAAAAACAAGTCCATAAAAAAGCGGATGTCACAGCAAGGAAAATAACAATCATGGATCGCATCATTGACTACCAGCAAGCATTTATACTCATAAAAATCATTATCATATGTAATCCACGCAGACATTTTCTTTGTTTATTTTACCGTGTGTGACCTGGATGAACCTGCTGACGTCTACTTTGTCGTCACAGTTCACTTAGAAAAAACAAGTTTTAATTGGTTCTCGTCGGGAACCAACTTTTCGGTTCCTGAATGCTCTGAATTTTGGCGTGAATATGTCAGTCGGTTCAAGATTAGGTGCGGGAACCGGCACTGGCACGGTTCTCAGTCGGCCTGAAAACGCCATCAGTCAGGTGAAAAGTCGTGGCTGTTGGGTGTCTCTAAGGGCACATGGCCGACTGCACCCTCCTCAAGCCGTCAGTGGAGTTAGCAGTGGCATTATGGGGGAATGGGCCACACTAAACTGGGGAAAGAAAGGGGGGAACGGGGAACAAAATAATGTATAATAACAGGATTAGCTGTGATTAAAGTCACAAGACAGAATAATGGTAAAAAGTTCACATTTTACTGCAAAATTGAGCTGATGTTCAAACCCTCTTACCTCACCTGAGAACACTGCAAACAGGTGAATTCAGATATATTTTTAATATTTAAATTTGCACTTCACATTTTGCAGTCTTGTGAGATGCAGTTCAGACAGAAAATGTGCAGCGGCCTGTTAGAATTGAGTATGAGCAACGGGACTGAACTGTGTCCTCAGAGGAAGGGTTAAACTACAAATCCATGAAAAATCAACATTATTTGAATTATTTTTAAATAATGACGGAAATGTAACATTATATCCCAACAATCGTTGTATTTTTTCATTTGATTTCAGTGTATTTTTTGTAAAGTCATAATAAAGATGCTTGATCTCAGTGACACAATTAGACACTTTCACTGTATTTCACGCATTAATATCGTTGCATGTTAACGGTCAGGTTTAACATGCCTACAGCCTGACTTCAATCGCTGATTTTATCTCTTCCTCATATTGCACACATACTCTGAGGTTTCCTTACACTAGCTGATCTCTGTCAGTGGTCTTGTACAAAATGCTGCATCTCTATGAAGACATTTGTACAACACACTAGAATTTACCAGAACAAGACAACCCAACAGATACATTAACGGGGCTGATATGCAGATACAAGTGTGATAAGCGCAGAGTATATCATGGTGGTCCTTCTCCCTCCTTCAGAGCCTACCCTGCACTCAGTGATGCACAGTGATTTTCCTTGAACCACCACCCATCCTGATTTTGCACCTCTGTATGTATTTATGCATACTTGCATGTATGAGAGAAAGCTAATTTTCTCCACAAAGCAACAGAAGGATACTCACTGAATTTGTATTCAGTAATGAGACGGGGGTCTGGGAATGACGGTGAATTTGTAAGCATGCATCATCTCCCATAATTCCATTCAGTAGTCCTGTAAACACTCCTAAACACAGGCGGTAGTTATGGCGGCAGCCCCCCCCCTCCATTCTGAGCTCTCATCAGGCCAGCACATCTCCAAAGAAAACCAAGGGCAGAAGAGAAGGAGATACTGCAAATCACATTATGGGACATGAAATTAATCCACCCTCCCCAAACATTTGGCCTTCACACGGTTTAACCTTGAAACTGCTTTTTACTCCCTCGCACGAAGACTTCATAACCCCCCCCCGCATCACATCTTAAAGAACGAGCATGACATTACAACAATGGCTCTGCCGAGGTAATTATTCAATAGGATCCTTCACCGTGCCGATGATATGTTGTAATTTCATTTCACTTACGTCTGTTTCATAATGTAATACACAATTGAGCAGGGGCGCTCTACGTCCCAAAAGACCACTTCCTCCTTAAGATAATGGAAGCCTTTGTGCTTGCCTTTGAGAAATCCTTGGTGGATTATGTGAATGTGGATTCAGGAGCACATCAATTAATATGCATTAAATGAAAGTATTAAGTTGTAAGAAAATAATTAATAACTCTAATTGCGGTGCTGCAGCTTCGCCTGACGACATCATACCTAATGCTAACAGGGCCGCCTTTGACATCGCCAGCATGAGGCCAATGTACAGGAGTTACTTGACCTTTTACATGGCTGAGAGACGATGCACTCCCACTTCATTACATGGCCACCTCACTCTCCCCTGATACTAATGTAGAGTGGTGCGAGATAAAAGCAGCAGAGCGACTGTTACATTCAATCCAATAGCTGCAGAGAAATTCCTCCCTGCTAGCCAACGCTGAAACCTCAAGAGGTTCAGCTCTACTAGTTCCAGTCAGAATAAAAACATCTGTTTGTGTTCGAGAATACTGTAGATCTCTTATGCAAGCCCTATCGCTGGATCTTGTCCCTTTGTACGGTACAGAGAAGAGCGCTGGCACAGGGTTACACTTTTCCCCCGTTCACGGCTCCAATTATCCTTTACCCCTGTGTAGCTCCAGAAATACAATCGCTGCCACTGTCAATGAAATTACAGCAAAGGGGGAGTAAGCGATGACAGGGGAGATACCCACCCGCAAACACACATACACTCTTCAATCTGCTAAAATGTGAAAAGTGCCTCAGGCCACAAACAGAGAAGCAAAGAAATAGGAATGACAAGCAAAATGATTTTTTTTTTAGATATCTTTTCAATACAGTATTTCTAAAAGGTTACAGGAGTTTTGAAGCCATGAGAGAGCAGCTTCCTTTGAGTGATGGTGCCTTTATTTGCTGTGAGGAGCCAAGATACAGAGTAGCACTCAGGTTTCAACTTATTCCTTTTGACCAGGAGCGATCCGCTGCAAGAATTAGTGTCTTGATCAGCTTGCAGTTCTACCTCTGTGTTTTTTTTTTCCTCCAAAAATTACCCCATCTTTCAGCTAAATCAATCTTGTCTTTGGTGTGAGATAATGAGCGTGTTCGCTGGGCTTCAAATGAACACCGCTGCTCCCGGGCTCTTCAGCACAACACAGTCACATCATGCAGACACTTTTGAGGAAGGCAGAAAAGAGAAGGTTCAGCCTTCAGAGACCAATTAAAAACACATATTCAAATTGACCTGAAAGGGGCACGGGAAGGCATTCATTTACAGTCTCGTCCACAGAGCTCCGCTCGCTATCAGATTCATCCCGATTGTTTTCAACTCCGACAAACAAACAATCTCATCCGAGTGGAAAGACTCTGGGAAGAAAGAAGCCATCTCATCTCTGCAGGATCAAAGACAATATCAAGAGGCAGTGAGCACACACACGTATACTAATACACCCGCTCAATCTCATTGAAAAGGACACAGAGGCTCAGTAGCAAAGTATGCATACATCAGATCCATATTAAACACCATGGTGAATATTAGATCATTATCCATTCTGTGCGTCACTTATTTCCTACAAAAAATAACTGCATAGCAGATATTAGTGTTTGCTTTATCTGTTGCCTTTGTAATTCTATAAATATGGGAATTAATGGCTGTAACTAATAACTTTTTTCATTGTTAATTGATCTGAAAACAATCACAAATTGGTGAAAAATGTTGATCAGTGTTTCTCAAAGCCCAAGAAGATAATCTGCAAATGTCCAGTTTCACCCAAAACTCAAAGAAAGTGAATTTACTATCGGAGAGGAGTAAATAAATCATCCAATTAATCAATTATCAAAATAGTTGGTGATTATTATAATGATTAATTGTTGCAGCTCTATTGGAATTAAATTGTATACTGGTGTATGTACTGTAACTGGGTGTTTAATCATCACCTTGATTATATCTACTAATATTTTAGATTAGAAAATCTTAGAAATGTGCGACTTCCCAAAGCCCTAGGTCACATTTTCTGACAGCTTCACTTGTTGCGCCCAAGAGTCCAAAACCAAAAATTGATATGCAAGCAAGTAAAACATCCTGACATTTAAGAGGTTGGGGCGTTCAGCAGTTTAGCTTGATAAACGACTTAAACAGTTCATCAATTAGCAAAACTGCAGCTTCATTTTCTGCCAGTGGAGTAATCTGAGCACTAAAAACCCATTAAGAAGACAAACTAGAAAGGGAAAAGACAAGTTCCAGTAGCTCTTCAACCAGTCACAATTTTATCCATGACATATTTGATGTCACAGACCGGTACGTATGCGCGAAGTGGGACTCCGAAACACGCTCTGCCTCGCTTCGGCGGCACTTCCAAGGAAGCTGCACCCATAAATCCCCTCTAATGGTGGCTGGCGAGGGAACTTTTTAACACAGAACTTAGCAGCCACTGTTATTCACCCATAGAGCGCAAGTCTCAGGATGATGGATGGTAATAAATATTGCACGGGGCTAACAGAGGTCCCCTTAGAGACGTTCAATTGCCTTGAGTGATAGGGTGCTGCTCGGCAACACAGGCGAGGATGGCAGAGGGCAGGCTCTTCACTGGGTCGGCTAAACGAGCCTGTTCAGTTTCCTCTCTGGAAATACGACAGTCTCCATTCTTGATAATACTGTCTTACAGTGAGGGGATGTGTAAAAATATGTTGCTATCTCAACTTATGCATGGCAAGTTTGTTGGTTATGAATGAAGAAGTGATTGCCTCTAAGGAATAGGAAAAGAAGGTCATGTGATGATGGTGAATGTACCTGGCATGTGAGGGGAAAGCAACAGTGTTATGACCACTGCTATGCTGCACTTTAATAGAGCTTTCTGACAAGGGAGTCCTGTTGTGCAGACTCGAGCTGCCCACCATCTTAACGGCTTCCTCAACAATGGCCGACAACAGAGCAGATGTCCAGGCTGCACACATCTGTAGCTGCCTTATATTCCTGCACGCACACACACACACACACACACACACAAAGCTGCTTTACCAAGGTCGTGCCATGTTCAGCTCGCAGGCATCAAACACAAATATTACATGCAAATCATTCACTTTGACTACTTTTTTATGGTGTTGCTCCAGGATAGAAATCATCTCTGCCAACCAGAATATAAAAAACTGATTATTTTAATGATAAATGATAAGAAATTAAGATAACTCTCGCTCTTCATTAACCCAACACTTGTCCTGTTGTCATATTTTCAGGGTAATCAGTGAATTAATTAGCCCAATAATGTGTAAGAAGAATACTTTCAGTGGGTGTAATTAACATGTTTAACGCAAAGCAATTAGCAGCTCATTCATACACTGCCAACACCCAAAAGAGGCTGTAAACATAATCCTGACCATTTTTTTTTAAGTTTACACAGTCAGCCACGGTGCTATAAATCCTCATTGCAAACATCAGCTCGGCAACTATAAACAAGATAAATGTGTTGAGCGAAAATGCAGCAAAGCGTCTGAGAGTGGGTACTACAAAAATGTAGTCCATTATTCTCCTCCAGTGGTTTTCAAAGTCACATCCTCCAGAGGCTCCAGGGAGAAACACGAGGCTCGCTTTCACTTGTATTTCCCCTCACTTTAACAACAAGAGCCTGCAAAAAGGATGAAGTTCACATCTCCACACTTTCATCTGCATCTCTGGCTCCTCACTAAACCACCAGGTGGGACTCCTTGAGACGAAATGTCATCAAATGCAGGTGCTTTAATAACTTGTGGTTCTCCTCCCTGCCTGCCATGAAAAGTTTCTCTACGTTCTTTATAATGACGTGTGCCAAACTCTACAAACAGTGCTTTACCAACAAAAAACACACACATGAACAGTCAGAGACACTGAGGATGCAGCTTGGACAGCAGATGAGCTCCATGGTGATGACATTAATAATAATAATAAAAAAAAAAAACAGAAAGATGTCCATGTTAAGCAGCAGCAAAGATTACACAGGATGACGTCTTGCACAACACTGGTTTGCCCACAAAAACTCAGTCAGCCGGGTCAAGTGTGAGGTATTAAGAGGATTTATGAGCACTGGAAAGCACACACACACACACACACACTCTAACGAGGCACTTCCTATTTTCTTTCAGCCTACACACACACACACACACACACTGCAAGAGAACAAAATATCGGCGTCCATGCTGTTGCCAGTTGCAGTGGAAACACCCGTGTTTGGTGTCAATATTTGACAGTTAAAGCTCGCTTTTACAGACATAACATCCGTGCGCGTGTGTGCGTGCGTGTACGGAGGCTACAACCCAGCCGACCATTGCTCATCTGCATGGCGCAGTAAGGTGGACACACATGGCCACAGCTCGGATGCGGACCTGAATCCCGACGCCATACATGCTATGAACTCTCATTTTGGAGAAAAATCAAATTAAAACGTGTTGGAAGCGGTGGTGCTTGTGTGATGCACGCGCTTACCTGGGTGAATGACGTTTAATGGTTAAGTTGAGAAGCCGACTTTTTTTTTTTTTTTTTTTTTAGACACACGTCGTCCGCGGCATCATCCTCCGCCTCTTGGAGAGAAATGTTTCATGTGAAGATCTGGGAGTGAATCTGATTCCACTTTATTAATCCTCCAGGAGCTAGGAAAGGAAAAGAAAAAATGTCTGTTTGAGGGGAAGCAGGAGTGATCAGCTCTCAGGCTACAAGGAGCCGAACGCGTCCTTCTCTATCAAAACACGACCGACGCGCCGACTCTGTGTCCGACTAACTGTTTCACTGCTTTATTTTCCTGCCTCTCTCTCTTTCTCTCTTTGGCTCCAGTCACACTAACTCTCCTTTTTCTATCAAGGCGGGGTCTTGGGTCGTTTAAACCAATGACATAAAGCAAGAAGGAGAAACAGCCCCCTCCTCCTCCTCCTCTTCTTCCTCCTCCACTAACACACCTTCTGCTCACATGGTCTGCAAACATTATGTAGTCAAATGGAGAATCTTGTTGTTTTTTTTTTACCCTCAGGAATGACCATATCTGTTTATCCCAAATAATAATAAGCAGTCATAATAAACAAATAGATCTAACCTGTCTAACCTGTTTTTTTGGCACAATGTGTTTTTTCCCCACTTTATTTATTGGTTTTCACAATTGAAAATGTAAAAGCATATATACAGAAATACAAGTTGGAAAACACACTTTTTCTCCCACCCATACCTGAGGGAACAAGCAAAGAGAAGAATTGAGTAAGTTGTGTTATAATTAAAAAAAAACATAAGGTGTGTGTGAGAACAATCATGTGGTTTTATGCCATAATAAAGAACAATATATAAATGACACATAGGACAAAACCTCACCTGTTTGAGCATGTAATAAAAGGTTGCCACATCCTGCTGAAATCTTTTGACATCATGTGTCTTAATAGCAGAATTCAATGAATAAAATAGAGGTGAATGGGTTTTTATTTGCATTGATTAATTACCAGAAATTAACTAATGATGGTGAGTCTCTGGAACTACTTTTTCAATTGTTAATGACAATTGCTATGTATTATTTTTTAGCAAAGAAAATCTAAACAATGTGCCCAAGGTCACATTTTTAATCGCTTAATTAGTTGCAACCAGCCAATGAAAAAACAAAAAAAAAGTAGTCAATTAAGAATGATATGCAAGTGAGTAAAACATCCTGACACTCAGGTTGGAACCAGCAAATATCCTGCATTTTAGTTTGATGGATGACTTAAATAGTTAATCAATCGGAAAAATTGCCGAGTTATTTTCAGCCGGTAAAGTAATATCTGAGCACATAAATCACCCAAAATCACAAAACAAATAAATATTACTTGCCAGTTTCAACAATTTGTGCTTAATAGCGGTATAATAAAATTTCCATTTTTGCTGCTCATATCAGACAACAACAATGTTACTGTGAGAAATCCACAAATCTGTCTGTTTTCTTTGGAAATACTTTCTCAATCAAGCAAAACAATCAATAATGAGGTCTGTGGGTTGTTCAGAGCAAGTCCTTTTGGCTGTTTGGTCCTGCATTAATACATATTTTTATGTAAACCCTGGGTCAAATGACAATATGTAACATAAAAGGTGTTGCTCTGCAATCCCCCTCAGATTTATTGTCTATTATCATTCAATCATTGCCTTTATGTTTTTTACTTCTCTTGTATTCTGTTAGGTTCAGAGCAGAAGTGTAGATGAGGTATTTTGAGACAAACCCATAAGGATATGACACAAAATAAAGTGAAACTAGGTTGTGCAACGTCATGAGCTTACATGGTAGACATTTTAACCACAAGAACACCATGACTCGCTCTAAAACCACCAAACTGCAGACCAAGTTAGCGACTAGCTGGTGAACATAAACCCAATTAATGCAAGTGTATTTATTTCACCTTCACTGCTCTGTAGTGCTATCAGTATTCTCAGAAAACAAAAATTATCTTCACAAATGGATACCTCTGGGGGCCGACTGTGAAATGCAATGCTAAATTGGTTGCATCGACCCTTTAACCAATCCAGGTGACAAAGGCTTAAGCGTCTGGCACACGTGAAAACAAACTCAAGAATGATAAAACACATGTTAATACAGACACTCTAATGTCCTCACGTGGATTTCTTCATGTGCCAGAGCTGATAATGTCTGTGGTGAATCTATAATTTATGGGATTCCTTTAACATAACACTCCGGTGTTACGATATCTGTGTTTCACCCTTTTAGCTTCTACATTTAATTAATGATTCTCCTTTGAATTAACCACAGTGGGATGCTGCTGAATGAAGGCTCATAAACTAATTCAGTCAAGTGAATATGAAAAGCCTTGTACTTGTACGTAGACATGTGCTTCTCTATTTGGTGAGAGCACAGAGCATGTGTCAGGAGTTCATTTGATTTCTCTACAGGGATTATTCGTGCTGAGGCTTCTGTAAAGGCAGACAATTTAATTTGGCAATGCTAAATATAGTTTTACTGTGTTGTCCATACTAACAAACACGTGCATGATTGATTTGACAGGACTATAGAACCACGCCTCACCCCAGTGATTTGTGAATGCATGGGGGCCACAGATGACATCACATGATTGATATTTACTGTCCTTTTTTTTAGAACTTGTTGCACAAAGAGCAAGCATTGATCCATGTCGTGACATTAATCCATGCCTCTGATATACATTTGGAAGCCTGCTACACATTCAAGCGACCACGGCAGCTTCATTTCTGCACTTTGCAGTCTCTCCATGAGGTCAAGTAAATGGCAGGAGATTGTGAAAAGTGCCAGTCAGGGTTCTCTGAGTTCAATTATCTATATCCCATTTTCCACTTTTCATTTCTTTATTGTTCACGGCCTCCATATATGCACCAGTATTGATCTGTCCATCAACGATTGTGCACCTCTCGTCAGGGCGCTGGTTACATGTGGGGGTGTACGGTGTGTAAGCACAAAAAGGCAGCAACCCCCTCAGTGGGATAATTATGCCAAAAATGGATTGAACAATGTGGCCTTGAATCTCACAGCCATGATTTTATTGATGTTCTGGGTTGATTGTATATTGTTTACAAGAAAAACGTAGAGATTGGCAATTTCAGACATTGTGTCCACGTTAAGATGCAAAGAAAAATATAGCTATTATGTGGGCAACAACGTTTAGATCACCTTTGAGGCACTCTACGTATGCATTGCAAAAACGGTGCATGAGTTGAAAATACACAAAAGCAGCTAATTTAATCTATGTGAAGAGGAAAAGAACAAATCTCTACTCCTACTGCTCATATGCTCTCTCAGAATATTATCTGTTTTCTTAAGCCAGATCTGGAGTTAAATCAAAGCCAGGAATGTATCAATTCTTTCATCATTTTTAAAATGAAAAAAAACAACTTATAACCTGCTGAAGAATAAAAATGTCAGATTCCTCTTTAAATCACATTGAAAGTGTGTTATTTGCTACATGCAAAACCATGGCTTCATGTGCTCTCCAGTCCATATTCAATCTGCTGCATCAACATAAAACATCTCAGTGGAGATGGAGAGGAGTCTCAAGTATCGGAGGGATTTGATCCTATTAAAATAGAAGGTATATGGGTTCAATGTATAGCTGAGTATCAGACCTTCTCATGTTGACCTCTGACTCCGATCTCCATACTCACAAATTCACAGGCGGAGTTCACAGTGAGTCTCTGCGGAGAGCTGAGCAACACACCATCCACACTGTGGTCTCTGGAGACACACATCTATCAGTCTCCAGATGAATTATTGAAGGCACATCACCCCCACCATGTTTCTTACATGGGCTGAAATTAGTGGCTGCTCCGGAGTACAAGGTCCATGTGGCATTAGAATTCAAGGGGCGAATTTGCTCAAATTTTCATGTTTTTCTCATGCTCTTCGTGTGTGCACACTGCAGACCCTTACCAAAAAGATTCCCCTCCTGCACTGTTTGACTTCTCTGATATTTGGTAGAAGTCGTAGAAAATATGATAACAAAAAAATACCGTAGCATTATAGAGCATGGGACTTTTTTTTTGAGGTATAAAAATCAGCTTCACTCCTCACAGCATGACCCGACGATACTCTCCCCCCTGCAATGTTGCAGCATTTAAGGTTGTTGCAGAGGTCAGTGTGTCACAAAAGCTTCATCTCCCCTCCTCAGAGGCTGAAACATGCCTCACATGCATGATGACTGCACGCACACACACACACACACACACAGTCAAGCCTTTTTTGCTAATGAGGTGGCGGGGCCTCACCGTGCAGGGATAAAGAGGGGGTGAATGGCTCAGACCCCCAATTGGTCTGCTTGAACTTGTGAAATAGGATTGACACCACACTCAAAATGAGCTCCCACCATGTAGGAAGAGCAGAGTGAAGCCCCCCAGGGTTAAGTTGAATCAATTCTCCTAATGATGTTTGTAATTTAGGAGGCTAATGACATGCACTATGAACTGGAAGATTATGTCTTGGAGATGCCTCTCAGAGTAAAGTGTTAGAATAAATGCCTCGGAGAACCTGGGAACAAATAGTCAAATCCTACAGATACAGTAATGAATATATTGGGACATCTTTTGTACCAAGACCAAGTCATATCAAGTCAGCAAACCCCTGGATGCTGACCATTAAAATTATATTTACATTTGGTAATTTTACAATACATTACATTTAATTCAGGCCCACAACCTCCTGGGATTTTTTTTCTGGCCACAGGAGTCAGCTCTTTTCAGTGGCAAACTGTCCACTAGCTGCTCAGCTCCAATGTGATGTCATGACACAGTGACTAGTGAACATAGTGGAGCATTTGGCAGCTGAAGAGCCAGACATTTCTCTCACTCTGTACCAGCTGTATATGTAAATAATCAACAGCCATTGACGTAATAATACGTCAAAGTGGTTTTTCGGCAGTGGGTCGCCAGTTGCGGTCTCCTGCCTGTGAGTAATGTTGGGGCTTCTGGGAGATGTCGGGACATAAAGAGATCAAAGCAGGAAGTGGAGACAATCGCCTTTAGAGAGCAAAACAAACAGATTCTGGATTCTGGATTTTTGGTGGGAGTGGCCTCTACTCTGCCTCTGTAGCGCCCAATGGGAGGGGAACTCTTTGTGGACCGACCAACCGAAGCTGTAGAGCTTCTGGTTGCAGCTCAACAAATTTGTTTCCAAGCATAATTTTATATACCCTGGTGATATCACTCAGGTTACTTTCTCAGACAAAGACCCTCAGGGGCCACAGATAACATTAAACAGTTGGTCACCATGACAAGTAAATGGACCGAGTGTTAAATCACTCAGTACGTTTACATGCACTTAGAGAAATTTGACTTATTGCCTTAGTTTGACTAATATCGAAGTTTTAAAAGCCATATATACACCTTAGTCGGACTGTAACTGGAGTTTTTATAATATTTGTGCCAGAAAATGCGATTCTAAGTCAAGCATTTCCGGCATGTATGTATATAACCACGGTTTGCTGGACTATTGACTGGCCTGGGCAATCCACCTTCTGGAAGTGACGAGACCACTGCTGCGTTTGTTTACTAATTGCTTATCAATGACGCCAACCAGAAGAATGCTACCACGATAGGGCGTGATGTGCCACCTAGGGCCTAGTGTCAAACGTACCTTACTCAATAATTAAATTCTCTTGCCGCTCATGTACACTCGAATTTCTCGGAAACTCCAGTTAAATCCTTAGCTCGGTTATTGCCAATAGCCCGGCTTAGATGTGCATGTAAACATACTGACTGCAGTTCCCAGTCCAAATCTCAACTCTACATTTTTTTGCATAAACTAAATTAAGCTTGCACGTTTGAGTAACAGCAATTTGTGTTAAAGGCTATGGGGAGTAAATATTGTGGGACCAAACAGATGTTTTACATCCTCCCTCGATCGGCCCAGGGTAGTCTGCAACAGCTTATTTTGTATTTACCCTTTGGGTGCACTGAAGCCTGCTTCCTGTGGGATGAGCATGGCTCTTTTTTGTACAAGATGTTAAGTGCCATGTGTATGCAGAGTTGATGGATGAGCAATGTGCACACACAAAGTGTCCCTGCATGTCGGTGTTGTGTGTTGCAACAATACCAAACACTCATGCAGGAGCAACCGACGTGGTGACGGTCTGCAGCATGATATGCATACGCAACGTGTTGATATGATTACTCCACAGGCTGCTCGCTGTGTTTCAGGCTGGTCATTAACAACCTATTTGAAGACTTTGTCAATAGGTGCCAAGACAACAAGACGCAACATGGCCCCCTCCACGCTCAACCCCCCCGCCCCTGCCTTCCACTTGCCTTTCTTTTCTCTCATTAATATGGAAATGAGTCGCTCATTGTTGTTAGTAGGGAAGAAAGCTGTCATGTCTTTGGTGACAAGCTCAATGGATGTGTTTGGATTGTACGGCTTGCTGTTTTCCGAGAGCATGTCTTATCTTTGTTTAGGCAGCGAATCAAAAATGTAAACATCACTTCATTAGCATATGTCAGGAAGCTTAACGGTATGATTTTTTAATACATGGCTAAACCCTCTGAATAGGCAAACAGGCCTCGTTATTCTGTCTCTTCTTTTATCTCCACTTTGTGAAGTAGTTAATTTCTCAAAAGGAAACTTACTTAATCCTCTGCATTTGCTGGTGAAAGCCACGTTGTGTAGCGCTGCCAGAACATTACTTAGTTGCTTTATGGCACTTTTTTTTCCCCTGCTGGTCGGTGGTCACTTTCACAGTTTCTTCTCATATGCGGACCAAAAGAAAGCATCGATTTTTTCTTCAGTCAGATGAAAACAACTCCCAAAAGAATATCTGCTTTGGAAAATTCAGAAAATTAATAAATCCTAAATTAAATGCACTATTCTTAACCTTTAAGAGAGATCAAAGAGACTACCATCCAGATCACACATCATCCACTTCATCAAGGCGTTCTCCACACCCAACATTTACCTCAAGTATACCTGCATGTTGTGGAGGCATATCCTAATTACTGGGACATGACCAAAAGCAGGCAAGCTTAGGTAAATGCAACTACTTATCTCCAGTAAGTGTTCTGTTGTGGGCATAGATGCATGTCAGACTGCAGGGAAGTTGTTTTCTGTCTTTCAAAAGGATTTGAGCTCCTCATGGGCGTTGTAGGCGTCACCAGTGGGCTGCTTTTTGCAGTTGTGATCATCTAGAGATCATCACTAAAAGCTGGGGCACCTCTGAGATTAGATCACATCGTGGACAAACATGCTAGAGACCAAAGTTCTCCTCAAAAGACAAAGAAAGGAGCAGCGATAGAGCCATACGGTGGAGTACTGAGAGGATGTGATGGATTTAAGTGAGTAAATGTCAGCTACTCCTCAGGGAGGGAGTCTGTGTGGAATAAAAAGCATCAGGTCAATCTGTGAGTTTATCTCGAACAAACAGGACAAAGATCAATGATTACATAATGTGTGATGGAGGTTTCTGTCACCTAGATTCTTACTGTCAGGACACATTGGAGTATTAATGACAAGGGCTGCATAATATATCGTTTCAGCATTGACATTGTGATGTGAGCATGAGCAATAGTCACTGTCAAGTAAAGCAAATTAACTCAAACAATGTCCCGCTTGATACAAAAAGAAAACTTGCACGGTTCTCATTTGCCATGACTAATCTAGAAGAGACATCTGTTTGGTATAACATTTACTCTTCATTTATTCATTTACTCTGATTTAAGGGTTGTTGGATGCACAGCAGTTCTTGCTAGTGAGTGACATTCAGGCTCTGAATGCACAGCAAACCTCCAAATCACGACCAGTCTTATTCAATTTATCAAACGACTGAAGCAGACGCAGCTAGCCACAAGCTGAAAATGAGCAATGAACGGGAGAAAAACAACAGAAAAGGAAACATCAGCGGTCTGTAATAAAACACCATTTCCCATAAGGCCTATGTATTTACGAATATTGCAGTGTTTAGAACCATTAGCCATACAAAACTTCAGGAAAAAACAAAGCAAATGTGTAAAAATCAGTATCTGTGAGGCCAAGGTAGACATATGAATTATAGGTGTTTTTAATTATTGTCACTGTAATCAGAAATCCAGGCTTTGTTTAGTTTTATGAAGAATCAACGGGTTAGTCCACACTGATTAGCAGAAGCGACCATCCTGTGAAAATAATGCAACTGAGATGTAATTATGTACAAGAGTCCTCGCAGATAGATTTTTTCTTCTTTTTAAATCACTTCAGACTTTTGTTGCATTCCTAATTGTTGACTCAGAAGTTGTTCCAATTGCTGAAGTGCATTTATGTGAAACTGGGAGGAGGAGGAGGGGAAGCAATGGATGTGTGTGTAATGTTTTTGCATTTGTATTCCTCTATCCATCTCCCTTTTTGTCAGAACAGTTTCATTTCCATGTCAGTGATTTATGTAGGGAGATAGGAGAGAGCCTGTTAATGGGATATTCCTTTTGCTCTCCTCATGAACAACAACATGTCAAAATAAAGATAAAAACCAAATCCAAATGCTTGCCGGGAGAACAAATTAGGTCTTGTGGCAATATAGCAGAAAAAAAGAGCTTTTCCATCATGCCACTCTCATCTCATAAACATCCAAGCACCTCGGATTTGATGTGAGTCTTCTCGTTTAAAAACACTTGGCTGTAATTGAAACTTATACCTTTTAAAATCTGAATATTTCACCTTGGAAACACACCATTCCTGTTCAAGATGAAACAACAAACCATGATAGAATTCAAAGCTATTTTGGGATATTGCCAACAACCGAATAGCTATGCAAAATACAATATGTAGCTTTTGTTCTGCAAATAAGTTTAATCTTCATCTTCCTATGCAACTTTGCAACTTTGCATTATGCTATTAGGGTTCGAACGTATTATTATTTTGTTGTTTAAAAGAGACCTATAATGCTCATTTCCAGGTTAATACTTGGACATACTGTACATGCTTTGATGTACAAAAACAGTATTTTTCTCATACTGTCTGTCTGTATTAAACTTCCTGGTTCTGTGCCACCACGGGAAACTTGTGCAGAACAAGGTTTGCACTGAGCTGCAACGTCTTTTTCGGACTTTAACTAAAAATCCTGCCACACGGCTGACAGAGCGAAGTCTGGAATGGACTGATGGTATCAGAGTGTTTATATAGGTGATTTTAGATGCAACCCGATACTCATTTTTTGCTTATATCGGACCGATATGTGATATCAATACTGGATTGGGACACCCCTATATTCTAATGAGAGTTACACAGCTCGCAAAAAAAAACTGTGTGGACTAGGATTTGTTGACATCTATAGCTGTGAGGTTGCATATTGCAACCAACGTCTTCTCTCTTGCAATGCATAAAAAGCAACAACATGAATGGCCCTGTCTAGAACCAGTGTTTGTTTCTGCTATTTTCGTTGTTCTGGGCCAATGTAGAAACACAGCGGCCAGCTCCCTGTAGAGAACCCACTCCATATGTAGATTTAGAAAAAATCACATTTAAACAAATATTCTAGGACTATTTTAAAACAGACTAGAGTTCCCTCAGGCAGTAATATCACTCTTTGGGTTTATTTTGGATGGAGTGAAAGAGAGACACTACTTCCCCAGTCTGACTGTGACTGTGAGGCTGCCTTCTTTTCCTGGAGGTGGACTTGAGTGCCTCAGATGATTGCGGGTGGCGTCCACAGAATCCAAAGTGGGTCGCCCACTAACCTCAGCCCCCTGGAGTACGGTGGGTCTGGGCCAGAGCAGGAGGGGAGTCGTGTCGTGCTGAGATGCAGGGTCTGGTCTGGAGGTAATGGACAGAAGGGAAAAAGAGCCTTGCCTGTGGCATGGCACAAAATGAATTACTGCCATCTTTCTGCTCCTCTGCTTCCCAGTGAGAGGAGAGTCTGGAGGGCCAGATAACAAGGGCACAGAACCACGAACTCAAGCAAAATGGAGAAGTGAAAAAAAGAAGCTGTCTGGCAGAGTTAATATCATGTCATTTATGATGATTTGGCTGAACGTATGATGAGGTCATACTCATTTCAGTGTTAATGTCAGCCCAGACGGTGGAGCAGGGTGGCGGAAACGACTGGAACATTTGCTTTTATTTCTCAGCTGCTCATTCAGGGTAACAGGTATGAGCCTTTATTTTCCATGGTGTGTTACAGCGCTCTTGGACTGGGGTGATAAGACTGTTACGGGCTGAAATTATTGAGGCTGGATACAGGATGTTAGTATGTCATACAACTTTCCTGTCTAGGCATCAGACATGCATTTTTTCTGTCTTGCAAAGATCTTCAAGTAAATAAATTAAAAAGTCTTCAATTATTCTTCTACAGTGTGTCTTTTTGTGTGACCTGTACAACTGGTTGTCAGTATTTTACAGATATCGATGTTTTCTTCTTTTCCACCGTGCATGTTCATCTAGGTACCTCAGCGTCTGTTGGGTGATCTAAGTAATTTCCTATAAACATGATTTAAATTTCCT
This sequence comes from Synanceia verrucosa, assembly GCA_029721515.1. NCBI lineage: Eukaryota > Metazoa > Chordata > Actinopteri > Perciformes > Synanceiidae > Synanceia > Synanceia verrucosa. Next base: position 22,061,185 of record CM056550.1, on the reverse strand, counting down.
CAGGGATCAATACTCCACCGTCATGAATCTTGCCCTCTTTGATGCTTGTTTGGTCCACATGAGTGCAGCCTCGTGCCCAACGGGTTTGTATGTTGTGGTTACTGTGGTCAGGATGAGGATGTAAGACGATATGTCCAACCTTTAAGAGCATCCTGAAGAGGAAACACTCACTAACACAGCCGATAAATAGAGGAAAAGGTTCTTCTAGTGGTCTGGATGGTTACGATTTTTCTCTCTTGGATGTTTTAATACACATTAAATCTTCTGGTAAATTCAATTTAAGTCAGCAAACCTGCAGAGAACCGGTGAATCAGCAGAGACTTTTTCCATCAGAACCAATCCTGAATATGTTTCAATGGGATGCGACTAGCTGGTGCAGAGGAAAAAAAGGCAGAAGAATGGATGCATAATTAGGTCAAAGCGCTATAGGAAACTGTTGAGTTGCACTTTGATTCATCTCACCTTTCCCCATTTGAACATGTCACCTGCATGCAAATGATTCCCTTTCTTGTCTACCCAAGAGAGGAGGGGAGGGGGACGACTTGAATTCATTGATGCCATTGTCTGGTACTAGATACAATCAATCTGGTGAGTGGGTGGGGATGCAGGATGAGGGGCCCGCAGAGATTAAACAGAAGCCTCACTGCGGTTGTTCCAAAAACAAAATAAATCTATTCATCCAATTAGAAGCTGCAAAATATTCCCCTTAAAAAAAAAACACAAAATGAGTTGGACGAGAGCTTCTCTTCTAATTTAGGCTCTGCTTCGATCTGAATATCCTAATAGACTGGACAAGATTACAGACCACATCAAAGTCTGCAGGACTTAAAAACAAATAAGCCAGAGTGACTGGGTGGCACAGCGTATTTAAAGCAAGCCGAAAATATGCAAAACTGGGTACACAGAATCAGCTGTGTTTGCATAATGAATTCCTTGAACCAGAGTTCATGTAAGAAAACCGGTAGAAGTTTCCTATAATTATCCATTTGCTCACATCTTTACACTCATCTCATCATGTAATACTTTGTTCGCAGACTCAGATTCGCCTTTTTTGTGCACAAGACAGAAGATGCTGTCTGCACTTTTCCTCCCCCTCCAATCCTTCTTTCTCCCTTTGGAATAAAATGAGTTTAGCTGTTCAACTTTGATTAACACCCAGCGTTCCCCATCCTGCAGAGCAACTCCCTCTGTTTGATGAATCTGGCCCTGTTTATTTGCCTGCTCCTCCTGGAGTGTGATGCATGACAGAACTCCCCCTCAAAAAATGCCGCTTTATTCCACACAGGGGAAAACGGAGGCAGAGCAGGCGGCGTTTTTTTTTTCAGCCCTTCCTTTTCACAGAGCATCTCAAAACCTTGTGGAAGAGAAGAGAAGGCGTGGAGACGAATGCCACTTTTAGCCATCCAGTCGCCAACCAACATAATGCAAGCAGGAGAGTGAACGCCGTACCTCGGAGCTCTGGATAAACTCTTAACCCTGCTGGTGAATTGCATCATGGTCTCTCAGACACACAATGCCACACAATATTAGTCTCTCCACTCTGTCTTCTGTGGGCCATTTGATTTTATTTCACCCACGGTTGGCTTATCTGCTCCTTCCTATACCTGTCAAGGCGGTAATGGAAAGCGCTTTGGGATAAACATTGTTTACACAGGAAACCCTATTGAGACCTCTTTCTCATTTACAATGGTTTCATGTTCACGGGTGTGTTTTAAAATCAGATAAAAATGAATTTATGAGAGTACACAATCATAACATACACAAATGTTTTGATAACGGTGACTGATGAAAAATGCAAACAGTTAAAAAAGCAACTAAATACAAGTGTCAATCATGGTTGATATAACCGACCACGACTCTCTAGTTTCAGGTTTTTGGAACTTGTTCAAAGCACCCAAGAAACAAAGAAACAATGCACTTCCTACAGTATATAATAATGGGACTGTCCTTCCACCCAGAGAGCTGACTGGAGGGGATAGTAGTGAGTGTGAGGAGGTGGTCTGGCTGCACAATGAGCCCTCTGATGTCATGCTGCTGGTAATTTGTTCTGAAACAAGAGTGGAAATATTGCTGCGCTGTCACTGCAGTGTCAAGCCTCACACTGCAGGACAGATTTCGCTGACATCGTCGTATCCTCTGGAAAAGTCACAACTCAGTGCTGCTATTCCCCAGAACAGGGCGCAGACATGGCCGGGCACACTCGCAGTACGTTCGAGCAGCAGCCACTAAGTTTAACTCTGTGACACAGTGCTGCATAAGCTGCCACCAGAATACAATGAGGCAATAAAGCAATTAGAATAGGCTGTGACTGCGTCTATCCAATGAGCAACCTCCTCTCCACCCTGTAAAGGAACCAAAGGAGCCACCATACCGAAATCAATGAGGCGCTCCTCATAAAGGGATTGTCAAATTCAAGTCTGTGCAATTTGTTATGTGATGCTAATGCATGGAATCAATATGAGGGCCCTGTGGCAAAAAAAGAGGGGGGTGAATGTGTATTGATTCATACTCCTATTACAGAATTCGGAAGTTGTAACATTTGATTGTAGGTGTATTTAGATTTGTTTTCAAATTTTCTCCACAGGACAAAAAAAGAGGAAATGTCAATACGTCTGGTGTTATACAGCAATACTGTCGTTTGCCCTGCAGCTTGACCTTCTCAAACAACCACCCCACTGCTTTTTGAAACACATAAATCCCAGAACAGACTTGGACAGTTGGCTAGTAATTGTGATTAAATGCATAAGCTGCAGAACTGGCCTTATAAAACAACAACTTCCCAGGCAGGAGGTCATCGTCTAAATCTCCTGCTCCGGTTTCAATTTAATAACAACCGCCTGACTTCTAGCGTCCATCTGCTAAAATGTTAGATCATAAACACACTCCCAGATTAGAGAGTGAATACAGGGCATCTCATGGTTGCTTTATGTTATTTATGCACTGTCAATATCCCCAGCTGCCTTTTTTCAAGATTCCTATTCCCAGAAGAATCTGATCAAGTCCGATCACATATACACACAAGCAGGGAAGTGTCGATCATATGACAGGAAACTATTTTTTTTTCATACTTACATAGAATTCCAGAAAGAAAGATAAAAGTCAATTAACCCAAGGGCCATCGTTTTCTGCCACCTCATCACTCCATTTTTTTAAAAAAAAAATCAAGAAGCAGCAGTGAGGAATAGCAGACAGCCCTCCCTTTTGTGGAAAATCATTACACAATCTGCGAGAGAATAGAATATTCTGTGCCCAGGCTTGCCTCCTGTTATTGCACCATTAATAACTTTTGCTGCTGCCAACAAGACAACACCAGGCTTGGCTGGAGAGCAGCCGACTAATGCAGTCAGTAAATTAAAACCATCGGTGTTCGTTTTCATAAGACAGACCGATCCCTGTTGTCAGAGGTTGGGCTTTATTTTCTTCCCTCTTCTTCTTTCTCTCTCATCCTCCTACCCAGTGCATCTATTTGTGGTGCACTTTTTGAAGGAATTACTGCATCTCTCATTTCCTACAGAGCAAACAAACCCTTAAAACTGCACCAAACATCAAACCACTGTATCTCACTCTGCTGACTTGCTAACCCGACTGCAAGGATGAAACATTTTCAGTAGAGAAGACAAAATTGGAAGGCTGTCAAAATCCTTTTTCTAAAAAATTAATTAACATACACATTATGTCAAGGATTGCAATCAGATGACAAATAAAGGCTCCAAGTCAGTTAATCTTGCCAGTCATCTCCACAGACTCTTTAATTGCTGTTTCTCACCTTGATCAAATAACCTTTTTACAAAAGTTTCTACTTTGTAATTAAAAGCAAATGCCACATAAGGCCTACATCCCATTAGCTCAGTATGTACATAGTACGTGCAATTTAATTATGTGGAGTCTCCAGCTTCATTATAATGTATGGTTGTTATAGAAACTACTTGCTCTACAGCAGGTCTTTTCAATATTAAGTCTGATTTAAAGAAAATGGCCTTCAAGTAAAATTGTGCACAGATTTCAATAACATAAAATACAGGAAAGGAAAGGTCAAATATTATTTAACTTTCCTCCCCTATATTTTATGTTATTATGATTTATTTATATATGCTTCTATTGTGTCTTATGTTGTTTTGTGCATCACAAATTAAAACAAACCATCAGACGATGTATAGCTACATTTTACAGAGGGACCACAACTCCTAATCTGTGAAATTGGATGAATTTAAGTTGCCTACCAAATGGGATTAAATTGTATTGGCTGCAGTTTGCTGAGAGGGGGGCACGTTTGAAAGGAATGGATACGGATGTTACAGTATTAAAGAGGCCCCCATATATTTCACCCAGGAAACACAGTGGTGAAGATCCAGTGGGAGTCAATGGGCTCAGGGAGGCTGAAGTGCCAGCTCAAGAGAGACGGCTTAACAAAGACTGTGTGGGAGGGCTTCTGTACTGTGTGTGCTCATGAAGTGGAGCATTGTCTCAAGTTTTTTTTCCCCCCCAACTGCCAACCCACACGTGTAGTCACAAACCTACCACCCTACATACACCTAATCACCATGAAATGGCCTGCCTCCCCTGCATGTGGGAAAACTGTGTAATTTTGTACATGCAGACAGTAAGATAATGTGAACTTCACCTCGCTGAGTGGAAGAGGGCTTGAACTAAAGCACTTAAAACACACAAAGTGCGGTCTACATAACGGGGGGTTTGGTACTTCTAGATTGTGTCCCTGGGATTGTTGGCTGATGTCTGAAGGGGAGTTTTACGCTGCAGAATCATAATACTGGTAGACTGAAAACATCTAGAGGAGTTTCGATAAATCAGAGAAAATAAGGGTTATCTCAAGGTTATCTCAGCTTACTCTTGAGGGCAAATTTTAAAGAAAAGCCTGTGTAAAAAAACTGGGGTCAAACAGAAACACTCTGTTGAGTATGAGGTGTTTTGTTAGAGCTTGCCATAAACTAAAAAGTTTGAATATCTCAGTCTCTGCTACAGCAGTCTTTTTTATTGTGAGTCTCCGAAGTTTATGAAAGTGCAAAACCAGTTGAGTTTTAACGGGTCAGTTAAAACAGATGTAACAATGTATTTTATAACTCAACCTCAGTGGTGTCTGGATTTGCAGACTCTTTTAGTTTAATGGCCTCAGAGAGAATTTCATTTGTACTGCTAAAATTACATTTGAGAAACTCAGTAGCAGCATGTCTACTTTATTTAATGCATTAATCCTGAATCAGTTTTTGTAGATTCCTGCTATTTTATGACAGACAATGTAAATTGCATCTTTCCTACAAAGAGCACCTTGATTTACCGTCTCATCTTTGACTGATGTTTTTTTTAAAAAATATAATCATTAATATTACTTGAGCACAATGGACTCTGTACCAGTTTCAGTCTTGTAATGTGGTTCCAAGAAGTCATAATGGATGATTCAGAGAAGGCATGCATGTTTTGAAAACATAGATTCATCATATTTTAGAAAAACAACTATGACTGTTTTAACTCTTTGAGTGCCATTGACGTATAGAGACGTCAAAGTGTTTTTTTTCGGTAGCAGGCACAAGAGAGTGCTCTCACACAGCCTGTGAGTAATTTTGGGGCTTCTGGGAGATGTAGTCGGAGCATAAAGAGACAGTATACGCCACAGAGATCAAAGCAGGAAGTGGAGACGGTCGAGATTAGAGAGCAAAACAAACAGATTCTGGACAAAAAGTGGTGATTTTGGTGAAAGTGTCCTCTACTCTATCTCTGATAAAACAAGAATGAAACAAGGTAAAAACAAACATTTTTTTTCTTTATAAAATAGTCTCTTCTTTCATTTGAGCTATTCAGTGTTTTCAGACTCATAGTACAAAATATTCTCTTGAAATATGACTAATAATGGGCAAAAATACTGGCACAAGGCACTTTCAGTATTACAAAATGGCTGGTTCTCAATGAGCTAACATAAAAAAAAATTATTTTAAATTTTAGTCACGTTCAAAAGATCCATCTAAAATAACACACTTTGAAATATAGTATCCACAATTAAAAAGACAACCTTTTACCTTTTACAGTCAAACTGACATAATCTACATACATGTATGAACACAATGGATTCATATTCCATAACTTCTTACCCTTCAAAGGAGACCTGAAATATACATTTGCAAGCCTGGAGCTGAGCTGGTTGAGCTACTCCTGATTCATTTTGGGAGTGTTATTATGGGCATTTTTTTTCCATAGAGTGAGGGTTTATTGGCCAGAAGCAGCGCCTGCAGGTATTCCTTTCAACTTCTATACAACCTGGACAACCTTCACCTACAAGGTGGAGCAGCTGAGGCGAAACACGAGGGTAGAAAGTCTGCAAAGCTCTCACATCAACAGTATTATCAATGCTCTAATTTGAATAATTGGGTGAACAACTCACATACCCGACAACTGAAAAAAGTACCTTGACCAATATGAGAACCATGATGTGTTTTTTTTAAGGACCATTCGCTTCTAAACACTGAACTGATTCAGCCTTTCATTCTGGGGAGTAAGCAGCAGCTAATCCGAGCATCATAATTTGTAACACTCCATGCTTATTAGGTGGTATCTCAGGCATTATGGGCTGAAGTAATTAACTTGAGCCACCCAAGGGTAAAGGTGTTCATGGTACATATGAGGGCTAAGGCAGTCAAACTGGGGCTAATAATGAAATCAGATACAGTCCCTATGGTGGGTCACGTGCTGCTCAGCCTGGTCACGGCTTGCATGAAACGTCCTGCTGTCAATTAAAACGCTGCATCAAATGGTGAAATAAGCCACCAGTAAGTAGCGCCCTGCTCATACTGCACAGACATGTATATGTCATATTTTGTAATTTTAACATCATAATTAGCTGATATTTAGAGATTCAAATCTCAACAAATGGACTTTGCCTGTTCCCTTCCTGTGTTATGTCAAAAAGAACACCAGCATGGGCATTGACTTCCAAAAATAATGAGTCTCTCTCCTGACTTGATAATTGAAGATATAATGAGGGAGAGAGAAAAGACAAGAGAGATGAACAGGGAGAAAGCAAGTGTGTGTGTGTGTGTGTGTGTGTGTGTGAGTGAGAGTGAGAGAGAGAGAGAGAGAGAGAGAGTGCCCCATATTTTTTGTCATAGCCCTGGGGGTTGGGTACATACACCCCCAGCATTGCAACCTACTTTTTACACCCCTCCATGGGAAAAAAAAGGCCCAAAGTGTCCTGAGCCCAAATCCAATCTGTTTCTGGTGACACCATTGTCATTTCCACTCTGTTCCAGCCCCGACAACAGCTCTGCCACTTTCCTGAATGCGCTGCGCTGTTTGTCTTTGTGTTCTAATGTTGACTGTGAGTACATAAATTACTGCTAAGTAAACATGTAGACATGAAGTGAAAAGCAGATAAACAAATCATGAAACAAGGGGCAGCTTAGCCATACAGTGTGTGCATTTGAAATGTCCTTATCTCTGAGCAGCAGTAGAAATGATTATTTTATGCCTCCACATGCATCCTTTACTAATACTGGTACACTTGCTGATGCTGAATGGCTTTTTGTTTCATATGAATGTTTTATCAGCTCAGTTCATAAGAAGGGCATATAAAAGTAAAATGATGTTGCTTATTTTTATTCTTCTACCTTCCTTTTCTTGGGGGGTTAACCTCTGTCACTCTTATCATTTCTGTATCTGCATTGTAAATTCAACTGAACAAGGACACAGCATTAGGATGCAAATTGAAGATCTTCAAAACGAAGCATTCAGATGATGATAGGGAGTCCAAGGGGGCGTTTAGACTAGTATTGAAGTTTTGCTTGGCTGCCTTTATGAGGCCATCGTAACCATATTGGAGAACTCCTGTCAACATGTTGATAAAATGTATTAGTCTCATTTACAAATGTTGTCCTGCGAGGAAAAAAAGGGTTGTTTGCAAGCAAATATTCACACATTTTAAATAATTGTTTGTGCCACAAATTGCTAAATTTAATCCATCAATTCCTCCTGCTGCAGATGATTTTCTGCCATTTTTTCCCCCAAGACCACTTTTGAATGTCCTACGCTGTTCATTTCAGACACAATATAAAAACATATGCATCATCTTTCATTAAGGCTGATGTTGCTCGTTCCTCTAAATGACAGTGCATCTGCCTGCGTCTCCATCTGATTTCCTCTCTGACGAAGTGCTTCTCGTGCGTATATGTGCAGATGGATATCTATATCAAAGTGTGATGAAGATATATCAGTTTTATGGATCGTTCACAGGTGTAATCGTTTTTTTTTATTACGTTTGTACTCTGAAAGCTATTACATATCACTTCAGGCTCTGCACAAATATTGAGATACTGCAACTTTAAATATTAGCTTTGCACAGCTGAGATAATAGGTTTGATGATGTATAATGCTGATATGCAATTAAAAATCCCAGGATAAATATGAACCAGGAGCTCTTTAGAAACAATTAAGCACCGTCGATGAACAGTTACTGGCAGAACAGACTCCTTTACTAACCTCAATATATATTGAAATTGCTTTTTATGACAGTTGACTCATCATGACTGATCCAACGGTAATCCAATTCAAATGAGGCTCAGGGCAGCAAGCTTTTTCACCGTGTTGTGATTTATTATTTTCAAAAGCCCATTCCATGCTCATCTCTCTGCATACATGCAGCACCTTTTGTTTACCGCAGCTATCATCTCTGTGTCAATCATGCCAGAGTCATGTTGCTTTCAGCAAACACAATAAGCTTGGAAGACAGAGAGCGAGAGAGACTAAATATTTCTCTTTTTTCATCTGTTTTCTCTCTCCAGCCATAACTCACGGCGTGACGGTAATTGCTGCCAGCAGGTAACACATTCAATTAAACACCTTATTCTTGGGTACAAGCAAAACATGTTTATTGCTTGATAGTACAGATGGAATTCTACGCTGTTGAATACTCTGAAAGGCGCCATCCTGCATGTGTTGGAAGCGACGTAAAAGCATTGAAATAAAAATCAAGCCTAGCTTCTTCTTTTTTTTTCCTTTCTGCAGCAGCAGCAGCAGTAGCTGTGTACTGCTTTAACAGTCAAGAGAAGCAATTAAAAGCTGGCAGAGGGTTAACTTACACTCAGCGGAGCAAAATCGATGAGCGACATCCTGCTTGAACTAATCACAGTACTGAGGGTGAAGCCAGCCAGCAGACATGGAAAGTACAGGAGGCAATGACAGGACTAATGGTTTGGAAAATGCTACTGATGAATGAGGAGAGAAGGTTGCGACTGTCTTTAGCCTCTTTTATTTACCTTGCTTCTGGGCACCAGAACGACTTGACTCTGATATCAACGTTTTCCTTTGGAGAACTGATGGGTTTACATGCCTTAATATGACTGTCAGATCTTTTTAATTTATACTCATCATCATCATCACAACCGATGAAAGATTGACATGCCTGCATCAGGTAAACAAACTGGCAGTTGCTTTTGCAGACATTAAGCCCGACTGTCATTTAGACAAAATGGCTCCATACCATTTTCTTTAATCTCTCTGTGTGTAAATTACTACTTACTGCCTGTGAATTACTTTCTTTTTTTTTCACCCCACAGAGGAGCAGCATCGCCTATCATTTTGGGAGCAACGAGCAAGCTAATGAAACCTCTCAGCATTAACGAATAGCACCACTGAAGAATGTTCTATTTGCATCAGGTCATTGTTTGATCCATAAAAGAAAGGAAGGGGGGGGGGGGAGGATGAAGGAGCAGGAAAGAACAAAAAAGTCTCAATTTCCTATTGAAGCCTGCACTCTTGGCAAAAGAGTAAACAATGCAGCTCTGCATATACAGCTTGGAGACTTCATGGAGCCATCGCCATGGCAACCCCATTTTCTAGTCATATCTTTAATGAAAAGGTAATGAGAGAAACATAACAGGCCCAACTTCATTACCGGAGTAAGATTCAGCAATAAAAACTAAATCAGAGTGTCTGTCATTTGAAGCAGCAGCAGCAGCAGGTCAGCTCTATATGCTAACAGACTGCGGTCACTGAGCACCAGCAGACATACAGCTGGTCAGTTGCTGATCACATGACGGGCGTCTCATTAGGGAATTCATCATGTCTCATCTGTGAAACATTTCAAAATCTTAGCTGCACATTCTGTATTTTACTTCTATTTTAATTAAAAAAAATTCTATTCTGTTATCTTCTATTAATATTAAGCTAGTAGATACAGCAGGGGTGGAAAGTCAAATTTTCCCAATTTTACACTAATCCACGATGTCACAAAGGTTAATATTGTACTTCAGCTACATGTATCTGACACGATAATGTCTCAGTATTAATAATCCAATAGAATACTTAATCAAGTCTCAACATTTACAGGAATTGGGAACCATTTCTTTGGCTGCGTCTGAAATTCCATACAACATACATATGCTATTGAGTATGCTAAAACAGTATGTGAGATTTTTTCGTATGTCTGAAAACTTGAACCCTAATAGTACGTGAGGTGCATCGTATTTTTGGTAAATATTATAGTATGCAGGCACTGGACACTATGCCCGCATTAATGTCCCACAATGCAATGCAGCGGTGACAACAACAACACAACGGACGATGGCTTCATTTAATAATTATTGTGTGGCTTCTTATCAGATGCATATCAAGGATATATTATTAGATTATTATTATTAAATGTATTAATATCGCAGATTGCGGATAGAGGCGATGTTGGGGTTACTACGGTTACGCGTCTCCAGTTGCGTCACTTCCGTACTAAGCGGTGCGTCGGAAAAGATGCATACTACATTTATTTACTCAAAAGTATGTTGAATCATAGTACACATATTGAGTATGTAGTATGGAATTTCGGATATAACCTTTGTCTTTGGTTTCCATCAGTGGTAACCACTTTTTAACAAATAGAAATAGGGACAGAAAACTGTGAACTATGCACCTCCAAATAAATCTGTCAATAATCTGTCTCCACCCTGAACAGTAAGGCCTTGTGAGACAAATTTGTAATTTGTGATATAGTTGTAAACCAAACAACTACATATATGACAAATAACACTAACATGTTAAACATGATATCAGTATATCTTTCAAGTTCACATGGCAAACTTGTTAGCACACAGTCTATTTACAGTCTATTTATTTCTGTCCACCTGATGAACGTTACTTCACTATACACTCTATTAAGTTCTGCTTTGCTCTCCACCAACAGCTGATCGCTGGTGACTGCTACAGGAGCAAGCCCCTCGACATCACATAAAGTCATTTAATATAAAAACATTGATTGATGAAGCTTTAAGTGAAGGAGCTGACAACTTCTTCCATAACTGTATACTATATAAGCGGAGAAGTTTGAATAAAATGAATTGCAGAATTTCATTTCATGTATAGGCTGAAGGGATTAAAGGTGTAAGTCTAATGTAGTCCAGATCCCATTTCTTTCTCCAGGAATGTGGCATTTATCAAATGCATGGCTGCTAAAGACGTGCTTTTTCTCAGTGTGCAGTGTGCTAGCTTTCTTTACTCGTCCCATTACGTACATATTTGACTAAGATTACATTGCATACATGAGTGAAGAGAATTTCAAATGATCAAATTCTCGCGGACAGTCTTTGCATTTTTACACCGGGCTGGGAATTGCCTCTTTGCATGTTCCACATGGAGGAGAATCCTACATTCCTCTTGTTTGTTTAATTGGATGCGACCTCTTGAAGGAAGTCGCCCTCCAGAATACGAGATGTGGTCCTGTAAGGTAACTATACGTCACATTTGAATCTCACTACAGCGGCTTATCTCGTTGTCCTGTCCTCATTATCACAGTAACCTTGTGATGTGGCCAATTTGCCAGTCGTAATGATTTCATGATATTCTGAGAGTAATTTTAATCTGGAACTGGTGAGATCCAGCTGCCAGGTATCAAAGTAGACTTTGGCTGCCTTCAGCAGTGCACTCAAGCCACACAAAGTCCTCTGCTAGCCAGCCTTCCTCACCTCCTCCCCCCACAGCCCTCAGACATTTTCCATGCATAATTAGGGAGAGTCCACAGAGAACAGCAGAGATGTTTTTAAGATGAGGATTTTTAAAGAAGCATAGCTTAATGTTGCTTATTGTTTCTATCAGGAAAGGGGGCCTGTTGGAGCCAGAGCCCAGACTGATATCTAGCATAAGATCACCAGATTTGGCATTTTGTCTAGCGGTGTTGAGATTTATTTTTACTCTGCAGCAATTTACATGCAAACAAGCTTGAGAGGCTCAATGTCATGATATCAGAGTCAGTTGAATGATAAGTCATGGCCAAAATAAAATGAATAGTAATAAATGATGCCCTGGACTGCATCCCAGATCTGCAAGGAATACATTCGAGGATAATGATGTGGAGTGACTGGACTAACTGTGTTTACAAAAGCGCATTAACGCCAAAGCCAAGACAAGTCCAGATAGAAAAGAATGTACAGAGCAGCAGAGGGGTCCGCCTGCGTGAATACATTCCTTCCTTATTGTCCTCTCTTCAGACAGGAGCATCATTACTGGCTGGACACACGCTCTGGCAGCACCAGCCTTCATTATTATGCAGCAGTCGACACAGGTTTAACAAAGAGAAATTTGTCTAGCATTTGTTTATCTGGAAGAGCAGAGTCTGGCACTGCTATGAGGCAGCAGCAGCAGGCCAAGGTGGATAGACACTCAAGTAAGCTGGCGGTCGCTCACAACCTGCAGCCCCCTCCATCCCCTCTCCATCACCACCATCACCATCACCATCACCTCTTATGCTCCCCACAGGTGCACAGCTTTTTCTACCTTGCAAATCAAAGAGACGGCAGTGGAGTGAGAGACTGAAGTGCAGGGTGGCGCATAGTTTCATCTTCAATTGTATCCCATATTCAAAAGAAGACGCTGTTTTATTCATTTCTGTTCGATTTGGATTTTCTGTGGGTTCGTTCATTCAGCTATTTGGGTTTTGAAGGCCATAAGAATATTCAGGCAATAGAAGTTTGATTGCATTCCCAATAAAAAGATACAGTTTCTCATTCCAAAGAAACACTGAGGCTATGAAATAGAAAAAAAGTACTTTTTTGAAGTTGATTCATGACCTGAACACCTATGTTATTAAATACCATGATGTGTTCGTGAGAGACAGTGAACCACGAGGTGAAGCTTTCTCTTCTAAGTGGGAGTGGGTGTGGCAGCTCTGAGTTATTGACAGTTTTTTTTCCTCTCAAGCTTTGTTGCAGGAAGAGGGTGGGGCGTTTGGTTCGTCCTTGACCTTCCTGTGAACCAAATACATCAGGAGTCTGCTGGTGAGGAGATTAAAATCATGTAACAATGGGACGTTGCAGGAGCACAAAAAAAAAGGCCAGGGTTTCCTAATACATGCAACACCAATCTAAAGCTGTCTGACAGTGCTGCCTGTGCACAGCAGTGGTTTGATCTTATGTAAGATGCAGAATATGCTGTTCGGTTTCCTGTCAGGGCAACAAAGAGGGTCAGTGTTGAGTCAGACTTTTGTTTTTCCTCTCTGTCAGAGGATTCATACGAGGAGATAAGAGATGCATCCGCACTGTGTGTCTTTGAGGAATCATCACAATCAATCGCGCCATCCCATCATACACCCTTGGAGTGCTGCGAGTTCTGCACCTTTGTCTTATTACAGACAGCAGGTGCAGATGGTTAAAGGCAGGTGCTCGGTGGAAAAAAGGAAAAGAAGAAAGAGGAAAAAAAAAGAACAAGCACCTGGTCCCTCTGTTGTAGCAGTCTGTGGCTGCTCTCACTATGATTAGCTTTGTTTCTCCAGCAGAGCGCAGCGAGGAACAAGACCTACAACTTCATTAGGGTGGAGCACAGCACCAACGCTTTTGCTTTCGTCCTACAGTTGACTGCACTGAGTCAGAGGAGGGGGTGACGGGGGTGTTTAATGGGAGCCATGGCTCTGTTGCTAGAGTGGCACCTCTCTGTGAGAAAGGAGTTATAATCTGATGCATGTTAAGCATTTAAGCATTACCCTGATGCTGGAAAATACCTATGCAGAGAGTGAAAGAAAGAGCTGACCTGCTAAGCAGCAGTAAGTTCACTCCTATAAGAGCTTTGCTGCGATTCGACTTTAGTTGTTTGAGCTTGAATGTGCAGGTAGTTGATTCAGTGATCTCTGTGTTTAATCACTAACCCCTGCTTGCAGCGCCCCATTTTCAGCTGGTGCATCTTCAAGGACGAGCAGAGGAAATGAGTGCTAATAGTGTGTTTGTATTGTCAGAGCTCATATGCCCACAGATTTGCTTTATTCATGGCCTCACTTCATCTGCCAGCCAACCATTGAATAATTGAAGGAATTATCAGGCTAGGGGATCCAAAGCCCCTCAGAAATGTGTCATGCCCCTGAGCAAAGCCTGCAGAAAAGAGGGAAAAAATAGAAAGAAAGAGGGGCCTCCTAATTCGGAGTTGTGTGTGCGCGGCCGCTCAACACAACCACCTACATACAAAGACACGCACAGAAAGTTAAAACACAGAGGTTGATGATGCCACAAATGGCAAGCTTTGACTGGCAGAATATCAATAGCTCATAACAGCGGGACAGCCATGCATGTCAGATAAATTTATGATTCTCTCCAAATGTTGCTCTCCCATTTTCCTCTGCATCAGAATGGGTGTTTTTCTGGAGTAGCTAGATTTCACCATGCAGTTTGGCTAGTGTCCCTCACACAAAGAATGTGACTGACGCAACATTAATCTCCAAACAAAGAGACTGGCACAACTACTCCGCACAATTTCAGGGTTGTGAGGTGGCAACGTCAGTCCCGATTTCTCACTGCTCCTTCACGAACTGTTCCACTTTTCTCCCGGTTCTCATTTAGATCAAACAAAACGCTCCAGAAAGGAGGTGAAACGGTACCGTTTAAATCCGTGACACACATGCACACAGGGGACCTCCTTCTCATTTTCTAAACAGAGTCATGGCGAGAACTTTTAAATTCGCCATAATAAGGTGTGACCTACATGGGAGGGAGCCAAATCTCAAACTCCAGCTCCCAGAAAGATTCCTGCCTATTGAGTATTCCAAAATGTAATGCATGAACATTAAAGAGGGGAGAGCTTCCCCCTCTAAAGACGTAATTCTCTCACTTCCTGGAGTCTAGGTTCGAATCCGAACCACATCCTTCAAGGTGAAAAGCATGCAATGTTTATTTTACTGATGCACTGTTTGGCACATGAAAAAAAGCCGTTACCAACAGCAGCCAGAGGTTGTAACATAATATAATCCCTCTGACACTGACATATGAAATACATCCCGTAGCTGACATTCATGAATAATGGCAGCTGTTTGGAGAGGAACAACTATGAGGTCTATTTTCAAATAGGTTTCAGCTGTGGTGCTGCAAAACAACTATCCCGCTGTTTGTGTTGAGCGGAGAGAGACGTCTGGAAATGCATCTTTCATGAGCACAGGATGGTGTAACATGTATATTTAAGAAAAACACACAGGGAAAGGAGGAGGCTTTTCGATTACGTTCCGACTACATGCTCACTGACAAATACAGAAATGGATACTTCACATTGCTATGTGTTTCGTCATGCATCACAGGATTGAAACATGTTACATGCTTTTTTTTTTTAAAACTGCAGAGCAAATGTGTCAAAATGTTGTGAGGCTTTCCCAGAATAGAATATGTGAGAGTGACAGTCTTTCACTGTGTCCAGTGTCTGTGTGAGAGGCTGGTCTAGTCTCTGTGTGAGCTGGAGGCCTTGTTAAGGGTGGCAAGCAAGCATGGGGAGCTCAGAGAGAGCCGAAGCCGCCACAGAACCGAGTGAGAGCAACATACCAGCTTACCTGATGAGATCTGAGAACATGGTAACATCTCTACAACAAAGTCTGATCAGGCAAGGAACACAAGCAGATTGTTAGAAATGCTGATATGGTTAAGGTTTGCATCGATCGATCGATAGATCGATAGATCGATAGATAGATAGAAAACTATTGATAAAAGTACTAGGCTGGGGCTGAGAACTCAACTTGTTTTAAGTCTCAGCTATTGATTGATTGATTAATTGATGATTTGGGATCAATTGTGCAGAAAAAAATGCATTCTATTTGACTAATCTGATGTTAAAAGACAGATCAATATTGTTTACAGATTATTTCTGTACCCCTTAACCCCTTAATCACTACTGACCATCCTAACCATTGCCTGTTATCGCCTTGAACCAGATTCAGACTTGGTCTTAACTTGGACTTGATTAAGTTGGATTTGACTACAGTCCTACTTTAGGCAGAAAAACAACTTGGTTAGGGTTAGGCAAAGATCTGTGCCTCCGAATCACTACACTCATTTAAATCACAGTTCAAAACAAACATACCTTTTTCAACAAGCATTTAACCTGCAATAACATTTTTATCCGTTTCTTCTGTCTGTCTTTTGTGTTTTTCTTTGTTAAGTGTCTTTTAATGAAAAGCGCAATATAAAACTGATGAATTATTATCATCATTATTATTATTATCATGGTTTGGGTTAAAATATGTTGTCAGGGTCAGATTGCTATTTCATTAAGGTTAGGGGACCATCGTCGCCATGGTTACAATAATAACCACTTGGCTGATTTTAAGTGACAAACAGGAAACAGATTTGTTGTTTTATTATAATGATGTCAAACTACTTTCTTCTTTGCTCCAGATGGACAAGAGTCATAATTACTACTAGAGGTCACCAGAACATTAGTTAACAAATGTTGTTTCTGGCAATGTGCTGAAACGACTGATCCTGTTGTTTTTCATGGGAGAATGGTCTCATTTGAAATCCAAACTGAGTGCAACAAAAAAAAGTGAAAATCCCAAAAATCTCTGCACAGGAAAACTGTGGAGCTACAGTGTGTTTGGTACTTTACAGTTAAACCAGGTTTGGGACACATACAACTGACAGTTCACCTTCATTTTCTCTTCCAGATTAGTTTGTTGTGAAGGTTTGCTGTAAAATCTTAACGAGCATAAGTGTGCATTTTCTTCTTGCCTTCTTTTGAGCAGCATCACCATGAACCCTGATCTGAGTGAGTAAAATGCTATTAGTTTACAATACAATACAAATATAAAATCCTAGTTGTAATAAACCAGAATTATCCCTCAAATCTAGACTGGTAGTAAACTTTATTTAAGAGCTAAGGTTGAACACAACACGACTGCATGCTGGAGCAAGAGCAGAGTGTCAAATATACATTTTTTAAAAGCAGGACTGTTTGACTATTAGTATATATTGTTAATTTTGTGTTCATGCGGCAGAGTCAAATCTTAATTCTTATTTTCTACTCTTTTTTTTAAACAAATTCTATGTTTCTACAGTTCAAATGAGATCTATAACATAAAAAAAATGGCCCAAATCAAGGCTGAAAGTGAAACCTGGACACACACACACACACACACACACAGACTGGCATGTAACACAAAGTGTGACACCCTTCCCCCCAGTTAAGTAAGGGACTGTTCATAGCCAACCATCATTCCCCCCGAGTTAAACCCCATCTGTTCCTTTGGTAGAAAGTGAAGCAGGAGGGAGGGAGGAAGAGAGGGGTGGGGGTGTTGAGGTGAGGAGAAAATCAGGGTGGGATCTGGAGAGTGCCATAGGAGAGAGATGATGGAGGAGGAGGAGGAGAAAACCAGCTGATGGTGGTGGTGGTTGAGAGGAGAAACAGGACAAGGAGGGAGGAGGAGGAATCCCTAAGCTAGGCCACTTGGAAAATTCCTTGTTTGGTGCTCCTGAATGTACAAGTGGTCTCATAAGCAGGTGTGGCTCTGAGGAGAATAAAAGGGCTCATCAGATAAAAACAGTTGGCTTTGACAGGCGGTAACAGCACCGTGTCATATTTTCTGTGAAAAAAGTCAGGACTTGAGCTGAAAACTGCAAAAAAAACCAAGTCAAGTAAACAACAACGGGTTTGAAATGGCACGTACGTTTCCTGTCACTTTCTTTCCCAGGCTCCAAGCAGAGGCCGGGGCCGGGCCGTCACTTCTGTGTGGTCATGCGTGGGACGGCCTCATCCCTCCCCCCCTTGACCTGCAGCTGCCACTCAGACTGACATCACCATTGTTTTGTCTCTAAAACTCCTCCTCAGCCAAAGGTCAAGGTTCAGTTTGCGGGTGGGAGCGATCCCTAGTCGAGCACATATGGAGGCAAATTAATGCCGTTCATTGGGATTGCTTGGAGTATGACAAACATATCAACTTTCACACCCACACTTATTTATCAGGTATTTAGTCAATAGCTAAATGCTGCATTATGCATGAGGCTACACACTGCTTAATTACACTGCATGATTTGGATTCCTCATTCAAATTAGCCTCTTTGATACATGCACTATTCTCAAGCCGAGACATGTAATTACCTTGCTATCTCTATTTGGCGTAGTGACATGTGTAACCAAGCAGGGATATAAAGTCAAAGATACTTGTTTTGCTCTTTACTGCAGACTTCTTCATGGTATAATGATGGCAAGAACACTTATGAATGAAGGTTTATGAATTCCAAATCCTATTTATCTTTCCTCAGCATTAAAGATCCTTCGTGAGGAGCATTTTGCTTGAGACTATGATGATAAAAGCTTTTGAAATATCAATTTGAAAGTGAAATTGAGAGGCAGTCATGAAGGCATCAGTGTTTTTCTCTTTTAATCCAAAATTCTTCTGAAAAGGAGAAGCACATATATGTGTGTCTATGTGCATGCATTTGTGCAGTGGGCATATGTTTGTGAGTGCAGCTATATGTGTTTACCTGTGCGTGAGTGAGGTGAGAGACTGCTTGATTTTTAAACTACTGTAAACAAGACAGAGTCTTGTTAACGATGCCACTCAGAGTTAATGCGCAGAACAACTTGCAACTCCAAAATCCGCTTTTCAGGAAAGTCTGAATTCCTCGCTTATTACTGCAGAAGAAATGCTGATCCGCACTCTCTACCTCAGTGTGGCGGTGGAATCTTTGGCAGCAGCTACAAATTCTCTTTCAAACATAGCGAAACACAATGTGTGTATACCAAGGTAAATGTATTTCCATAACCTGTCATTTCAGGATAAAAACACGCGCACACATGTCAGCGTTCCCACAGTAGGCCTCTGACAACAGGGGACACATAGAGAATGCAGAACAAATCCTCTCCTTTCTTATTCGGCTCTCAAAATACACCTAATATATTCACAAATGCAATGTAATGCAAGGAATCTACTTAAAAAAACACAAAGACACCCTGAAAAAACTACACAGTAAAAACTCAGTACACTTTGATTCCTAAGCACCAGTCCAAAATCACTCATTTATCCAATAGACTGATCAAAATATAAATAACTCTGTGGGGTAATGCAAAAGATGCATGTAAATGTGAAAAATAAATACAATGAAAAATGAGTAGCAATGTGACAAAAAAGACACAGCAGCCATGAAGACTAGTTGAACCACTTCTGTGTGTTGAGACTGCCCTCTATTGGACACTTTTACTGTGGCATAAAAAAAACTGTTTACTTGACGGCACGTTTACATTTTAATGCAGCAGTTACACCAGATATTAATATGTGGCCTGTTACAGTGCTGGTGCTTGTATGTATGGTTATGTATTCGAACATATGTATTCGAACATGTGAATTATACTCGAATTGAACATATGAATCTACATTGGCATTAAATAATATTAAAGGGCCTCAAAAAAGAACAATTTACTCATTATAGGGAGAACTAGTCTTTATGAGCATGAGTTTAAAAGTGGTTGAATGAGTTTGAGAAATCAAGCAGGAAAGGAACTTTTCAATTGTATTATAAATATGAAAAGTGTAGGATTCCAAGTTTTGGAATATATTAGGTGCTAAAAGTTAATATATCTCAGATTCTGCTGCTTTGATTGGGACCATCTGCTTCCTTATGGAAGTGAGCTAAACTCAATGAAGTTCCCCTTTAACTGCTAAACTGTTGGTTAAACATGTGTTCATTATGAAAATGTTGCCATCAGAGAAGGCTTCATGGCATGTTGCCCATTCTGTCAGACATGATCTTCTAACAGTTCACTGCACCGCTCAAGGTCAAAAGGGTCAAAATGTAGCTGAGACGTATCTGACTTCTTTTTAATGCACCTTAAATTGAGTTTAACTTCTTTAATGAGAAGACACCAGAAAGATAAATGGGTTTGAATATCAGTTGGTGGGTCATAATGGGTGAGGGATGAGGAAATATTAAGGGGAATGGGATCCATCGCCATGGCTACTGATCAATACTCCAAAGTAATGGAATTGTTTAGTCCTTTTCCTGATGAGGTTACTACTCCACTTGTGAATATTTTCATGACATAATGAACTCAAGCGTACAATAAATTGAAGCTATTCAACATCCCACAATGTGTGACTCACGGTAAACGTACTGAAAGCAATATCATCCTTGAACTCGCTATCAATAAAGGGTAACCTCTTTTTTTTTTTTTTTTTTTTTTTTTAGTGTGATAACATTTTCTGAAATTAGTCCAAGAGAAACTTTTGCGAGGGAAATAACTCAACATCAATGTAACTTTTATTCGCTAAAGTGTTTGTTTTTGCAGCATTATGGAAAGAGTCCTATAGAGGAATAAAAAATAGTTTCTTTCTTACCTTTTGCTTGATCTGGTCCACTTGTTGTTATTGTGTCCTTGTTGTGAAGCAGCAGATCCCCCAGTGTTTTTCCTCTGTGGGTATAAAAAACAAGATATCTTTTAGAGATTGTTTACCTGAGCCAACTACCGACAACATGGTGATGTATTTTTATAAAAAACTACAAACAGGTTTTACTGTATAATACTGTGTATAAACTTAATTAAACAGAAGCAAACGTACTTTACATTTGTTTATATTCTCTCCCATTGTGGTGTGATGTCAGAGAATTGATTCTTGGTGAATTTGGGGAAAATGGATTTGCCAAAGTAAGTAGAAACTCTGACTTTGAGTGCTGTCCCATTTTGTACTTTTTCTAGGAGAAGAAAAAGTACAAAAGCTGGAACTTGTTGTCCAGATTAGTCACAAAAGCATGGGAAAACAGGGTCCAGATTGAAAAACACTTAAGTTACCTTTACGTCAGCCCTAAAAATAAGAGATTTTATTTTATTTTGCATACACAAAGATTTGAGAGAACCGGAATTTCAGTCCTCTATATGTCCTGTACATGCAGAATAGACAATAAAGCTGACTTTGACTTTGAACAAAAAGACTGGAGCTTGCAGACAAGAATCTGGACGATGCGTTCAAATGCAGCCATTGCCAGTGTACAAAAACACTACTGTATCTCCATGCAGCACAAACACACATTACTCTGTGACACTGAAATGATACTAGAAATGGTTTATTCCTATTTTCTCCACTCTGCTCTGAGGCAGAAATGAGGCAACAGCACTGCAAGTTATTTCCAAGTCTTGGCAGAGTTTGGGAGATTTTTGTTAAATGAATGTGCTGCGGGACTGTGTCTGAAGTGTCTCCCATGTGGATTCCTGTGCCATGTCACAGGTTTTTGTATCTCTCAGAGGCTGTTGCAGCTCAGGCTCCATCAGCATGACTGATCTCATTTATCTCAGTCGCATCCAAAGAGGCCCGGGGTGTAGGGAAAGGGAGCTTCAATAGCAGCAGCGTTAGAGCAAAAGCACAGCTCACTGAGGGGACTCACATGTGTGAATAACAGTTTGTATTTAGGATTTCTCTGTATGGGGAACTCCAGGGTGCGGGAGATGTATGGTGCCTCATGATGGGATAAACAAAAAGATCACAAGCCTCCGCTGCACTGCATCATCTGGATTCAATATTAGACTATCAATAACTCCTGCTGAGATGTCAACCACACAGCAATGTACTGCAGCAGCAAACACATGGCATATTATATTCAAACAAAGCAGACTTCATAGTGAATTACAGGATGTTTATTAGTTCTCCTCAAGGGATAATATGCCTGTAAATATAGTAATAATAAAAAGAAATCTATACATTTGTAAGTGGACTTGAACACAGGAGCCAGACGTGCATTGCTGTTTAATATTTAGTCACTAAAATCCAACAGCTTACCATATTTTCTGAAGACGTCAAAGCACACAGCCTCATAAAGAGATGATGAGATGTTTATTTGTATGCTGTTAATGCCTTCACAGAAAGCTCAGTCTGAACATGCACGAGCAGACTCATCATCTCATGACATCCGTCTCTGCAGCCTCGCTTACCATGACATTCTGTTCCTGTGCTTGTAATTGATTTCTACTTCAATTTACTAATATAGCCTATGGAGCGCTTGGAGCACAGCACTAGATATCTAGGGCCCACCAGGAGCTTAATCTCCTC
Source organism: Synanceia verrucosa (assembly GCA_029721515.1). Classification (NCBI taxonomy): domain Eukaryota; kingdom Metazoa; phylum Chordata; class Actinopteri; order Perciformes; family Synanceiidae; genus Synanceia; species Synanceia verrucosa. Next base: position 22,038,924 of record CM056550.1, on the reverse strand, counting down.
AGATGAGCTGATTAATAAGAGTGTTCAAGTTACATATTGATTACAGAATCAATGTTTCTTTGCACCACGCTCAAATGATTACTGGAAAATTGAACGGCATTCAGTAATAAGGCGAGTTCCCAATTTAAATCATTTTGCTTCAATATAAATTTAAAGTTTTGACTGTTTGCAGGTCAATCTGTAACCGAACCCTCATGACAAGAAGGATTACAAAGAAACTGATCACTGATAGATGTTTTCCACCACCTCCAGGGTTTTATTGACAAAGTTTGTGTTGTTGAATAAGAATAAAAGCACTCAGGAGATTTCTATAAAAGGGAGAATGGTGGTTTCCATCCGTTTGAGGCAAATTTGTGATTTGTGATATTCTTTCCTGACGACATCATCATCGACATCATCATCATCATCACTTGGCATCGCGTGGATCTGGTGATAATTTCGATCCCTTTCTTATTCGTGCTGTACAAGCAATGTACAGCACGAATTAGAAACAATCTGAGGAATCTGGGTGAACGTTAATCCGTACATTTTAAATTAGTTTTAAATAATATATGGAGACAAATGCTACCAATCTGTAAATTTACCCAGATACCACTCTCCTGAATAAATTTCCATTTTTATAATTTCCAGTATTATAATAGTACAGATACTTTTATGCATCTCTCTTACAGATATAATTCAAATGTATCTATCATTCTGCAGATCTTACTACTGTATTTACATTGTTTCGACATTATTTGCTTTTGCATAAACATCCTCTTTTCTTTATAAGCCATTTTGTGCCAATTTCAATGAAACAACAAGATGTGTCTGTGTGAAGAATAAGTAAACATGCCATAGATGAACATATATTCTCACTAATGCTGTACATATCTTAATCATAAGAGGTCCTTTAACATATATATACATATATCTATATATATATATATATATATATATATATATATATATATATATATATATATATATATATATATATATATATATGTATATATATAAATAACCCTGTTCATTGAAAGTAAGCCAACAACATGCAGTTGTTTTTGTCTTAGATAAGGATTAGAAGAGCATGTCTTAACACACTAGCATGTGACAGTGTGCATACACACCACAACAGCTCAGTACACATGAGTTGGGTCTAATGAGTCTCTGTGTTAGCACGCTCAACCGGTTAGTTTGAGTGCAGTGGGGTGAACGTTGCAGATGTCGAACCAGTGCTGATCCACCTCCTTGTGTGGCAGCAGGCCGTTTCGTGGCAGAGAGGGCCGACGCCAGCGATCGCGGCTGCCCAACACCTGCCAGAAACGCGTGCCCTTGAGCAGAAAGATGGCATTGTGGGTGTAGGAGAAGTAGGCAGCGTCGATGTTGCCATCTGGATGGTCTCCGCTCACCACTGGAGGGAAAACGTCTCTGATGTTTTTGGGGAAGCCTCTTGCCAAGCTGTTGGCTTCCACGTTGAACGCATACACCTGTTTGAACAGATAATTGTTCCCTCTCTAATATAGAAATCATTCAATTACAAAATGCAAACAAATCACAGAGGAAGTGTAGCGGGTTTGTTTACATGAATATGTTCCCTCATAATGCAGAGAAACAATGAATTACCTTGGGGTTCATGTACATGCATATTTAATACTGTTTGTTCCTCTTTGTTCCCATTAAAAGTATAGAGCACAGAGTAGACTAAAGAGTATGTGGTGGCTTAAAAACCTGCAAAGAAATCCACATATAGTCCTATGCTGTACTCATAGTGGGTGGTAACAACTTTATTATTAACTGATTTATTTGGATTTGGAGAGAGAGTCCCAGGCCATAAAATGATTAATGATCAGGTAATAATTAGGACTTGATATAAGCGATTCAATGATCAGTGCAAAGTGAAAATACTGATGCATATCATCACCTTTAAGTTATGCCTTTATTTTGAAATTGTGTCATCGTTTCCATCTAGCTACACCTCCTTACTAAAGAGCCCAGTAAAATTAAATACCCATAAATTGTCAAATCATATTTTAGTTGTTTTTGAGAGTTCATAAAGATGTACCTGACTCTGTGAAATGGATTTAATATTGTTTCATATTGATCGTGGTAGACTAATTGTTAAAGTATTGTACTATGATTCACCTTCCCAATTCAGGAATTAAAGAGATGAGGATAAGAATTCTTACAAGAGTGTTTTTGAAGAAGTAGATGTGAGAGTCCCTCCTGTTGTAGTAGGCTGTGTCGATGGGACTGAACACTCCTGGGAAACCCTCAGAGATTAACCTTGGATAGCGGTGACCTTCAGGATCCTGCCTGAACACCTGGTCATTCTCACTGTCATACCTCCAGAACTGGGCACCTACATAAAAACACCATTCACCAAATAAATCTTTACAGATACTCAACGATTCAACAGGTTTTTTGTTTGGTCCTACCTTTAAAGAAGTAAACAGCATCTCTTTTTCTGGACCACACATGCACATACGCATCCACTCCATCCTTGGGAATCCCACGCCAGCCGGCCTGCAGTGCCACTGGATCCCCAAAGCGTGTCCGGTTATTTCTGTTCTCATACAGCCAGTACCAGCCGTCTCTCATGAAATAGGTGTTAAAGCGGATCACCACCTTCCCGTAGGGAGTCCTCTCCTTTCTGATCCAGTCGAATGCTGTGTCAAAGTGGCCTTTACAGCTGCCTGGGTTCAAACACAAGCACATAAGAATGTAAATAAACCTGAACAGATATCTGTCTAGGTCTGTGTGTGTGTCCACTAGATGGTAGTGTGAGCATGTACCATAGAGGTGCTGTATGGCCTTCCTGTCCATCCAGTCCATCTCAAAGCCGGACTCCTGGGGCAGATAGCTTGGTTGCATTATTGAACCAGCTCTATAGATGTGAGGAAGACCCAAAACATGGCCGATCTCATGAACTGCTACCTAACAGATAGGAAATTAAAAATAATGTTGAGATAAAAATGATTTCCCATTATACATCTGATGATTCCTGTGGTCGTGCTTACTTTGAGCAGGCTGATCCCACTGCCAGCATTGGGAGCGGTGAAATGTTCATCGTCATCAAAGTGGATATCACCAAGGAACCAGGCGTGGGCAAACTCCTGACCAGTGCCATCAAACCTCTGGTTGCAACCCAGATGTCTTCCTGTGTGGAATATAGTGGCACAGAATAATAAAAAAGATGCAGTGATTTCTCTGAGAATTAAATAAAATATTATCTACACACATTGCTATATGTTGCGTTACACATATAGGTGCAGATATAGTGAAAAAATATAATCATCCAACTGTTTCCACAGACAAACAACATCAAAACTTTTTCACAATATGTGCAGGTTTGGACTTGAGTCATAAATTTGATGACTTTCAGCTTGACTTGGACTTCAACAGAAAAAAACAGGACTTCACTGATGAAATGAATTCATTTCCTGAACGAAATAACACATTCATTCCCAGCAAGTTGACACTTAATTCCACCAGATAGACTCTAATAATTACAACAAGGCAGGGCAGAAACATATCACATTTGTGCTTCTGGATAATAGTGCTGTATGCTATGAAAGTGCAATGTCAGCACTACTTTTTATGATTAAGTTCAGCTGCACTAAATGAAAATGTGAATTATGTATTTATTTATTATGACACCCACATTCTCCATAATACCTTTGCCTTATTCTGTAAATAGTATTTTATTTCTTACATAACTTAATTTATGTCTTTTCTATTTTATTTTTAAGCTTGACTTTTTTTTTTTTTTAATTTTTTACATTGACTAAGCACTGTGTTGTCATTTAATGACAATAAAGGCTCTTGATTTGATTTGATTTTCTTCAAATGTCTATTTAAGACTAAGAGAAAAATACAATATGGAACTTCACAGAGAAGTGATGTTATCCTGAAACTAGTAACAACAGTAAAAGTTCCAGTAAATTAGGTGAGCCCTACCTGTGCCAAAGCCAAGCCTGATATCAATATCCTCCAGTGGGGAACGTGTATCCTCCATGAACTCCAGTGGACACACCTCACTCCACATCCTGAAGGCCAGCCTGAAGATGTACCTCTGGTCTTCAACGGTCAGCTGACTGCTGTATCCTTCTCCTATCAGCCTCCACTTCAGCACCGTCTTAGAAAAGGCCATGTAGCCCATTTCATTCAGCTCTCTCTTGTTCCTGCTTTTGGACACCAGGGTGGCGAGGTGACGTTTCCTGCGTCGTACTGCTTCGCTCTGACGACTGTTCACGCTGATATTTACCATTTGACTGTCTGTGTTGATATCATGTGAGCTCTTATTTAAAATATGATCAAATAAGTTTAAGTCGTCTGTGTAATTTGTGCTGGTGTCATTGGAGAAGCCTGTGAGAACACTTTCTGTGTCATTAACATTGAATATGTCATCTTCAAAGGAGTCACTGATGATATTAGCTGCTGTGTTGTTACTGTCGGTCTCATTGAAGGTGTCACTTTCAGCATCTGAGGCCTCACTGTTCTCAGGTTCTACAGCCACGTCGACCTCCTTGTCAGGAACTCCACACCTCGGTTTGTTCATCGCCTCCTTGGTGGCCTCGTCAAACACACCTGCGGCCGGCAGACCTGAGACCCTCTGGAACTCTTTCAGTGCTGAAACGAACACTTGGTTCTCGGTTAGACTGTTGTTGTCATGGTGATCACTATCATCCCTTGAACGATGTGCTGAAGTTCCTTCCTGGATCGCACCTTGAAGGTCACCCAGGAAGTCATCATTAAAGGAGGCGTATGAATCTTCAAACTGGATCTCCTCCCAGTTCACCGGCTTAATGAATCCATATCTAGAGAGAAATAACTACAACAAGACATGGGTTACATTATTATTACTATATTGAATCACAGGTCTGATGTAAGAAGTTTGAAAAAGAGAGTAGTTAAGATGTTTACCTCTGCTGTGTGCTCATCTCTTATTATCTCAGCTTGGTGAGAATTAAAGGTTTGAATATCAGAGTGATCCCGATTATGGAAAAGTTTCTCTGCATCAGCTGAGCTAATGCTCGTCCAAAAAAGCAAAATCGTCAGCTGGATAAAAGTCAGCATCGTAGCGTTGTTTTTTTTTTCATGCAACTATATACAAGTGAGTAAGAGAAGAATCCACAGTGCTTTATAGGCAGATCCTGAGTGTCTCCACGCCCATCTAAAGGTGCGACTCTCCCACTTTCCTCAGCTTTGTGTGGAAAGTAAACCTGTCTTTACTGTCTCGGTCTCATTGAACTGTATGGATGTGCTATCACACGCTCCACTGGTTTTAAATGGACTGTTTGTTGACCTGTGGAATAGAAGCTGAGACCTTCCCTTTCATGTGGACAATAACGGTTTAGGACGACCATGACTTGTGCTGACTGACACCTGTTTTGAATAGGACACACACACTTGAGTGTTTTACAATGAGTAACCACTGCAACCATATTGACCAACATTTATTTTCAAATACAACTTGACTTTCTTGAGCAAGCCTAACATAAATTTAATATTTATATTCATTTTATATGCTTTTATGGTGCAAAAAGCAACTTTTATCAGTGCAAATTAGCTTATGTACATAGAAAAGAAAAACAGACAAATATGTATAAATAATACAGACTACACAAAGAAAGCAGATAAAGCTGATGGTGGTTACTGTAGAGATTTGGCTATAGCTGCAGCCAGGTGTCCAGCTGTTGGCTTTTCTGCAGCACAGCTGACACACAAGCCTTCTGCCGCCATAGCATCTCGTGTAGTCGGCCCTATGGCTGCAAACTGGAAGCAAAGAAGAGACAGTTAAAGGCACTAAAGATCTGTCACACAGATTCTAGTATTATTTCATTGCCTGTACTGTGACATGGTCGCACCTTTATTTGAGTCAGCTGTTCACCTGACAGCCTCCGTACCACTTCCAGGCAAAACTTCACTCCTGATGGACTGAAGAATGCTATGCTGGCTGGGGTACCCTGTAAAAACACAAACAAAGTGACCATTTGCTATATTTAGTAAAGCTTTTTCCACTCCAGGAGTGGAGTTTTACCTGCTCTGTGAAATAGTTCTTTAGATTTTTCTCCAGATCTGGATGTTCAGCTGTTTGATAGACAGTCAGTGTCTCAAGGGGCACTCCTGGAAGCAAAGACAGCAGTGATAAAGGTAGTGCAATTATTCTTTTATAATTAGTATAGCCCCAGTGGACATCTATCACCTTGAGGCTTAATCTTGAGGCACAACAGGGGAGAATGCTTACCATGTTCCCTTAAAGCTGTCGGCAAGACTTCTCTTTTGATTGAGCCACAGGGGAAAAAAAGGGGTGGGATATTTGTGTTCTCGCCTATGATGACAATTAAGTATAAGGTCATATTATGTACTGGAAGAATCAAAAATTTCCTATTAAACTGAACTGTGAAGAACGTGGGAGTACAAAGTTATTTCTTACGGTCAATGATAAGACGTGATAGGACATCAGCTGTGCCTGTGTCCTCGCCCAAAGGGTTCAGTCCAAGATTTTGAACTGTACCAAAAAAAACAAACATAAAAAAGACTGTTGATATCAGCAACACATTTCTGGCAAGAAAGAGATCAAGTGTCCCTAAAGAAAGAAGGCAAAGCACACACCAGGAAGATGCTACACCTTGCACCAAACTGTCACTTGTGTACTGAGGATAGTGACATCACTTCACACACCTCTGTCAGCAGCAGGTGCCTGCCACACTCTGCTGGAATTAGCATTAACATAGCAAGGGTTCATAAAATCAAGAAATGTGTTCATGTGTGACTATAATCGCTCACCTAATGCAGCAGTTGTCTTCCCAACCACATAGATGGACTTGCTGTTCCATTTTTCTTTCACTGAGTTGTTCCATTCTGAAACAACATAATAAAATTGATAACATTTACTGTATAAAATCTCAGTTAACAGCCCAAAAACACAGTACGTTTACCCAGTGCAACAGTTATATGTATTTTAAAATGCTGATCCTTTTGTATCAGCTCACCTTGCCTTCTTTCTTCTGTTTCTAAGCACATCTTCACAGCCTCCACTGCTCTGGGACTGGTAAATATAAGACCTCCATGTTTTTCTGGCTGAAAAAGCTGATAAAGGAAGACATCTTATAAACAGATACCTGGTGCATGTAAATAACAAATCCAACACTGTAACAATGGAAATTACCTTATCTGACAAGGTGTTTAATGCAACAAACTTGAAAGACAGCACAGGAATCAGGGTTGCTTTATGTCCATGTGATGCCAGCTCCTGTAAAATGCAGAGCTTTAAATGTGGAGTGCTGTAGTGAGAACACATGTATGGACACAACAAATGCATCTACCTTAACGTAAGGATCAGGCCCAGACTCTCCATCTCTGGGCTCTTTGAGTAGCAGTACATGCATCCTGACAGAGAAAATAAAAAGAAAATTCTAAAGCATAAGAAACCAGGGTGAAATATAAGCGCTGCTGTCAAAAACGCAGCCAGAAGTCAGAAACACAAAACTGCAAAGACACTGAGGAAACAGGGTGTGAAGGCACAGCAAGCTAGCTACACCCTAAAACTGGCATGTGGAACCTGCTGATAACAACACTGTTGAGTCATGGTTATTAGACTGTATATGAGGAGAAAATAAAAAGCAACAGTGTCACACTTTGTTGTTGAATGCCTGTATATATGTATGCAGCATTAGCTAAAGTGGTCAATGACTTCCTGTTATTGTTTACGTTAGCACGACATAACGAATGACAGTTCAGCTAGCTAGTAACCGTTACCTTAATGCAACGTGACCTAACGAAAGCCGCGCAGCAAATTTATCTTGCGTTTATGGTACATAACATACTCAATTAATAAAAATATTACACGAAATCCATATACCTTGAGTCGTCCCTTCTGCTGAGTGCATGACGACTTTAAGCCAAGGCCAAGAAGGGGAGACAAAACATCGAAGTTATGATAAACTTCACAAACAATCAAGTTAATTGTGCAATTTATATAATATATTCAAAAAAAATGTATTTTTGTTCAAACCATATAATGCAAATATCTATTCATAGCGGGGTCGTGGTCGTTTAGGCACACTTTCAATAATTTGGAACCCCTTTTTTATGAAATGGTTTATTCCATTTTCGACCGGCAAAAAGCCAACATTGCGGCTCCGAAGGTTGAGACGGCAAGTGGCGAATCGTGTACATTCTGAGCCAAAATGGCGGCTTCAGACTTTCAGTTTCCTGCCTCTGTGTACACTGGACTTTAACAGCTGCCCCGCCCACTTAGTTGACACGCGTTTGCCTGTTTGAAAGCATGGCTTCTTCTGCTAAGAGGAGAGCAGTGGGTTTAGGTGAAAATCCAGAGGAAAATGAAAACAGCTCCGATGAGAATCCGGAGAAGGAGGAGGAGGATTCTGGGAATGAGGACAGTGAGGCATCAGAGGAGGAGATCAATGAGGTAAAACAACAAAAACATCTTTGAATGTGAATGATATGTGTGGCCTTGCTAGCCATCTAGCTAGTCGGCCAGCTAACTAAACTGTCGGCTGTTTGTACACCGTTCAGAAGGAAGCTACATTAGCAATTTTTTACAGTTGCTATGAAGCGGGATTTAAGGACTAATTCTGTATTAACATTACTAATCTAGATAACTCAAATGTAATATGTTACGGTAGTGTATGACCGACGTCAAAGTGTTTTGCAATGCACGTCAAAACCTATTTGAGTGAGACTAAAATGATTCAGTCACTCAAAAAGTCCATGAAACAAGTACTCGATTAATGCCATAAAAACAACAAATACATCAAATACTTTCTATGCATGCATGCACGTTTCTGTCAACGGCTCTCTGCTTTGTTATTGTTTGCAGGAGGTCATGGTTGACTTTGAAGCCCACACCATTTCAGCCAACGACTACAATGGCGTTAAGAAACTCTTACAACAGGTTTGATATCACATTTATGTTCTGCATTTAAATGATAATGTTCACATGTCATGTGTTGGTTGTAAGCATGTTTTGGGTGGATACAGCTCTTCCTGAAGGCTCATGTAAACACATCAGAGATGACAGATCTCATCATTCAACAGAATCATGTTGGAAGTGTCATCAAGGTGAGTTGCTCAATAGTTTTAACATCATCTCAGATTTTATAGGTGACTTTTCAGGAACTTGTATTCACCTTTTGCCTCGCTTTGATCCAGCAAGCTGAGGTGCCAGAAGACAGCGATGATGAAGACCCAGATGAAGTGTTTGGCTTCATCACTGTGCTCAACCTTACAGAGAGAAAGGTAACACCACCAGCCTTGCAAATTGATTGGAGACCCTGATAACATATGGATTAAACTCATGTGAGGTCATTTTTGCTGCTGGCAGGGTGTGCAATGTGTGGAGGAGGTGAAGGAGCTGATTGTAGAGCAGTGTGAGAAAAACTCTACCCAGACTGTGACGGAGCAGCTGGAGCAGATCCTCAGTGACACCAGCAAGCCTGTGGGGCTGTTGCTGAGCGAACGCTTCATTAATGTCCCCCCACAGATCGCTCTCCCACTGCACTCACAGCTCCAGTGAGTTCCTCTTCGTCTTAAGTGGAAACTTGAACTTTTTGGGGAAAAAAATCATTTCTGTCTGTCCTCTAGGGAAGAAATAGCTGAAGCTCAGAGGACGAATAAGCCCAGTGGGAGGTGTCACTATTGTCTGATGATCAGCAAGACCTGCAAAGAGGCAAGCAAGAGTATTCCAGCCAGAGGAGGAGCTCCCAAAGACGAATACATGTTTGTTAATGCAGAGGAGGAATTCTTCTATGAGGTAAAGTGAAGTCTCAAATGCTAACTTCATGAATGATAACATAGGAGAGCACGTCACATACAGAATTTAGATACTTATTTTTTTATATATATATATTTTATTGCTATCTGATAAGCTGAAACTAAAAGTAGTGTTTTACCATCTATCATTTTTGACTGACTATACATTCAAAGAAAGAAGTGATGTAAATGTACTCTTGCAGATTTAAGCGTTATCTGTATTTTCCTCACAGCAAGCCGTCTTGAAGTTTCACTACTCAGTCCAGGAAGAAGCAGACTCGTGTTTGAGCGGCAGGTGGTCGTTCGACGACGTCCCCATGAAACCTTTCAGGACAGTGATGCTGATACCAACGGACAGATTGCCTGCTATTATGAGCAAACTCAAAGAATACCTAACTGTATGAACCTCACAATAAACTTAACACACCAATGCACAGGTCATGGAAATGGTTTAATATACTCGTGAGAGACTGTATAAGAAAATGTTTTGGTACTGTCAGCTACAGCACAATCCTGTGTTACACACCTGACGTTTAGTACGTTTCAGTAATTTTAGAGATACTCTTTAACTGCAGAAATATACAACTGTTATGTCATGTGAATATAAATAGAAATATAGTCCTGTCTTTTTAAAAGACTTGTTTATAATGAGGTTATGAGCTAAGACAAACATGTTAAATCTGGTGGGAGCTGAGAGTTCAGTCTCAGCAGTTTAAGAAGGGAGCAATGTCATTTGTCAAGTCAAATTACTGAATGATAAAGCAATATAAATTTACCAGATTGATAGCAGATCTAGATTTCCCTTCAACATAACTTGCTCTGGATTGCTGACATGAAATTGAACATAATGTCTGCAGTTTTCATGAATCGTGTTATTTGTGCCAACGCACCGTGCCAGCCAGCGATTCTGTAATTTCTTGCCACCAACTGTTAATAAATACTTTATATATAACCATGAATTGACAATTATTTGCTTCCTTAATCTGGCAACTCACACAAACAAAACCAGACCTTCACATAAAGGTATACAGACGCCTTTGTATAAGAAATGAGGGAAACAAACCCTAAAATATAAAAACAGCCATGGAGATTTAAAGGGGATAGCATATAAAAAGGTAGCAACAACAAAAGGAGGCTATAACTGTTGTATTAGACCACAATTGATGAAAAAAATGTTCATGACTACATTCTGTGACATTGTGATGGCATCAGTCAACCAGCCTTGTAATAACTTAATATTACAGCATTGCATTGACTATAGACTTTCATAACATTTGGTGATGAGATTACAGTCACTGAATCACACATCTGTCATAAGTCTGCGGCACCGCTGCATCGCCGCTAACTGTCGTGGTTTTTTGTTTCTCGTCTTCACATTTTCTCGACCCGTCTGGGTCCAACAGGTCCTGCAGCATGTCTTTGCTTTCACTGGGAGGCAGATTGTAGAAGAAGTACAGGGGTGCCATTTGAATGTACCTAAAGTGACCAACAGAAATTACATTATTTGGAAAAACAAGTAAAAATATGGTTATATTTTATATTAAAAACACAGACAAGAGGATTAAAATGTGACCAAATAGCTCAGATTGACTGAAATAAACAATCAAAACATGTTTGTCTCATCAGTGTGGTGCATGAAAACATAATCCATGGGAAATCAATTCTAATCTGCTTGCATGCATGACATATCTGCCAGTGAACTGAAAAAGGGATCTACTTACACTTGTGGAGAGATTTCTGAGACGGTCCTCATGCAGTTGTTGTCCGACAGTGTGTACTCGTGGAAAACAACCCACTCTGGAAGCCCCAGCTTGTGTGACTGAGCCCCGTAGCAGGACAGCGGATGCACCTGAGCCATGTGTTTATGTGTCAGAATGAAGTAGTTCCCTGATCCGTCCACATCTCGAGCAATCTGCGAACATTTCGAACATGAATATAGTTGTATTACTGGAAACAAATGCCTTTAATGGTGACATTTAGGGTCCATATACCTGCATGAAGAAACCAGCCAGCAGAGCTCTTTTGATGTTGTGGGTGTTGGACTTGGTCCCAAAGGAGGGCTCAGAGATTGGAAGCTCGATCCTGTTCAGAGTGTCGGTCAACTCGGATCTACTGGCCTCTGCTGTCTTCAGGGCGGAATGATCCAGGAAATAGTCCTGACACCACTTTTCAGCGTTGAAGTCTGAGAAAACAGTATTTTAACTCAAAAAACAGGGCCACACTGTAGAACTCATCTGTTTATACTGCACCTTGGCCTTTAAAATAAAAACACTAACAAATGGTTGAATGCATTTATTGTACGTTATTGTATTATTGTACTTTTTTGTTATGCTTAATTTTAATCTACAACCACAACAAAAAAATGTAACTGGATGGAAAAAAATAAAGACAATTTGATTTCTTTAAACCCACTATGTAAAGCAAAATTATTATTATTAATATTATTATCTGCTTTCCTCCAATTTTATGCATACATGTATATTGTATTAAAATTCATTTGAATAATGCATGTATAGCACTTTCTTTAGCATGTCTTTAATTTTCTGCATTATCTGTTAATTTGATCTGATTGAATCTGATTCTGAATTTTGTCCTCGATTCTTCTGTTTTTAATGCTTAATAAGAAATGTCAAACGCTCAGTGAATGAACAATGATATTTAACTCTGCCTCCACATCACACAGGACACATCAGTGTCATGCTACGTTGCAGCATTTTTAAAAAATGAAGTCCTGAGAGAAGACTCTGTGTCTTACACTGTTCTCTCTGGCTCTGTTTGAAGGCATTGTAGATGTTTATGAGGGTGAAGTGGTCGCCTTCAGGGTGCTGGAACTTCCTGTGACACTGGGCCGCCTCGTGGCTCATGTCAGGAGGTGGCTCCAGGAAGCAGCTTGGCGCTATAAGACAAGCAAACAATGAGGTCACTGAGACAAGCCACTGACTCTCACCAAAGACCATCTGGTTCAACCATATCCATCTGGTCAATCTACGAACCAATCTGAGCACCATCACTCATTAGGAACAAATCTTATTCTAACTGGAAACAAATGTCAGAACACATGGCCCACAGTACCTGACAGCATCGCTGCTATCGTCAACATCTCGCTCACGCAATCAAACTCGCAGGATGCTAGCAGAGCTTTGGCCATCTGAGGGTCCAGGGGGATTTCAGACATTATGATGCCAATCTCAGACAAGTTGCCATCATCATCTAAAGCTGCGAGGTAGTCCAGCTCCTCCAAGGCCTGCATGAGACCCTCGGGATCTGCAACGAGGAACAAAACCACTGGAGTTTGATACACAAATTCAGGAATTAGTGCAAATAGTAAAGTGTCACAAAGCCCTCTTTTCTCTGTCATAAATATAATCTTATACAGTGTATGGAACTGCAATTTTAGGAACATCCAGTGTTGGGAGTGGTCGCATCCAAAAGAGACCATTTAAAGAACACAGGTGCACCACTTTTCACCAAACACCCATTTATGCCATCGCAATAGTTTTAAAGTCTCTGTGATTTAATAAAATCACTAACGTAGTGGCTCTAAGCTTTCAAAAATCCCACATAACTCCCACATAATAATGATGCTATGTAGTGTGCATATCAGAGCATGTAAACATGCGTGCCACTTTCTGCAAGAATATGGAGATATTACAGTACATTTGGCCTGTGCTTCCTCTTCATTGTACTTGTGTGCTGCTGCCCTAACGAGACACATTGCATAATTGTTAATGAGCTGGCCTCTTTTAGCCTGCTCTGTTCATGTTAGGGCTGGTTGGAGCTCACACAATAGTCAGTAGCACGGCCCTGTCAGCTCAGCTAAATCATGGCTGACTGGACCCAACCAGCAACCCAGAGCAAATTCATTTGTGTTCCCTCTAGGCCATAAAAAAACCTCCTGCATGCACCTGTTTGGCTGGTTTTCTGGTGTGAGAAAGATGCACATTCTGTGGGAACTAGTTAACCTGAGAATAAAAATGATGACCAGCTTGCTACGTCACCTGGTCTGTCGATGAAATCACACTGTCCCAGGCCGGCTATCTCCATCCTTTTTAGGAACAGGACTGTTGGTGTAATGTTGGACTTCAAGATCTGTGGCGAGCTCTCTGCAGGAAGCTGTCCGTCTTGATATAGACAGAAACATTTACCTAGGAAATAAATAAATCTCAGTTCAGTGCAGAAAAGACTCATCAACTCCTCTGGCATGACTAAAAGTCAAGATGTCAAGACAAATTGGTTCAGTCCAGCTAGCAGGCTGTCAGATTTACCTGTTGGTCCACACAGCTGCTTGCGTATGTCTGCCTGACATTGACTGATGGGTTGAAGCACCTCTGAGTTAGCTCTAACTCTTGGATTGTACACCTACAAAGTCCAAACCACATGCCAATATTATTGGTTTATTATTCATTTCAAGTGTGTCGTTGGACAGAAAAGAAACTTACCATCTTCCTCTGGACTCCTGTGTCAATGACAAAGTTGGCGGCCTCTGTGGCCCACCACATGTCCTCGCCCTGTTTGGTAGAGAGGAAAACCCTCCTGGACTTCTTGGAGCCTGGTTGCTCAGTGAGGACAGGCAGTGGTCCTCCCCGACGGGAGCACAGAACCACAGGAACCATCTGGCCCAGATCTGCTCCCAGCCTGGTAGCTTCTCTCTGGAGGATGCTGTGAGCACCATGAACCTCCTGCAGAACATAAAACAAATATTGTTGTCAAACCAGCTTTAGTTAAATTAAATCACTCTTAAAAAAAGTGTCTTACTGCAGCGGAGGCAAAAAAAACAACAACATCTCCATCTTCTTTGGTTCGATGGATCTCCAGCACCAGCCTCAGCGCGGAGAAGTAGTAGTCTTTGTTGCCGCTGTTGCTGTGAACAGCAACAACAGCGGGAGACGAGGCCTCCAGACTGATGAGCGGGACGCTGCCGTAGTGACTCAGCAGCTTGTTGGTCACAGGCGGGATGGAGAGGACCACTACTCTGAGCTCAGGCCTCTGCAAAAGGATGTCCTTGAGGAAACCCAGTAATGTGTCTGTGCTTACTGTCCTCTGGTGAGCCTGGTCGATGATGATGACCCCATAGTGCTCCAGGAAAGGGTCTGACATCATCTCTCTCAGCAGCATATCATCAGTGCAGTACCTGGGGGATAAAAGCCATCAGATGGGTTAATCATGGAGACAGTTTGTGGATGATGTGTCATTCCGCTGCTGGCAGAAACAGACAGACCTCAGAACAGTGTCGGAGGAGCAGCACGTCTCCAGAGGGATGGTGTAACCCACTTCATGGCCTATGTTGACATCCATTTCATCAGCCACATGTAAGGCCAGATCTACAGCCTGCTGCCTGTCTGTCTGTGTGCACACAACCATGCCATGCTGGTACTGGGCAGACAGACAGAACTCTGCACACCACTGAGGGATCTGAAGAGAAAACAATCACACTTAACACTACCGACTCCACACCAAACAGAACATTTTCTATTCACTCAGTTTCAGGGTTGCACCAACAGCTTTTGTTTAAGCAAACAGTGACAGGAGATATCCTATGGTATTATCGCTAATAATGCAAAATTGCTTTGGCAGCATGAGGCGGCTCCAGCGGATCAGGGCTTAGCAGCAGGAGGTACCCTGACACCCCTGCTGGAGCCTTTGTGATGCATGGCTGTCAGGCTGCTGCAGTGGACAGCCGTGATGACACAGACACAAGAGCATCTGCTGAGCTGGGCAGCCTGTTCATGCTCACATAATGATACTCTTTCTATGTGAAAACAGCTAAATATCCACAACACTGAAATCAGAACTATGGCAGGGAAAAGTTGTTGCTGCTGGATAGAAAAACACATTCAAATCAAATCAGATGTTGACTGAATAGGCTGAATACAAGTCATACTAATTGGGTTATGCTTTGGTATTTGGGTCCAGACTGAAGGAAGTCAAAAATGTCTGTGAGCAGAGAAAAGGATGAATAACATGATGGGAGATGCACTATTCTGTTATTTTAATGGTCACAAAGAAGCTGCAAAACCAGATTCCAGGTACACATGTATACATATTTTTCTTATATTATTGGCCATATAGTCTTCTCACCTGTGTGCTCCTCCCAGTCTTTGCTGTCCCAGACACAATAACCAGTTGGTTGTCCACCAGAGCATCTTCAAACTCGCACCTGACCTTCCACACCGGCAGAGTCTTCCTCTCTTTTAGCAGTTTGTAATAACGGGAGGAAAAGGGCAATCCATCGAACTGGTTTAACTCCAGATCATCTCCAAAGCCAAATGAATCTTCTGCAGGACATTCCTCACTCTCAGGGAAAAGGTTTGGCTCCGTTGAATTGTTTTCATCCGACATGACATAAAACATATAAGAGAGGGAGAGCCCACAAAAGTTTTGCTCACCACGATGGGTCCATTTTTTATCGAAAATATCCAGATGCTCCTATCACATATCCATTCACGAACTTGGACGGAGCACTTGGTAAATCTTTCTACTTTACTTCACTGCTCTCCGTTGCTTAAACTATATTTACTGAGCTGTTTAAAGTTTGCAGTAGCTCTGTTGGAGAAGGTCTTCCTGACGCGTAGTGCGCACCAGCGTGGCTCCGCACGTGTTCTGATTTACGCACGACTTCATTCACACTGAGAGCTCTGTCCGCTGTCATAATCACCTGCTTATCCCAAAATAATCACGTGTAATATAACGAGGACTGTGTGCACTTTAAAAATATCCTTCCTTTTTTAATACCAACTTTAACTCAATTGCGCAGATAATTTTTCACCTATGCGCACTTAAAATTAATAAAAAAAACCAAACCATCATGTGCGTTTTCCCCTCATAATTACAAAATACTACATTCCTATATATATATATATATATATGAGATATTGTATCTCCTAATTGTTGTATATTAATACTATATTTCTAAATTATTAGATCATATCTGCCAGAATTATGAGGAAAAACGCTGAAATAAACAAATTATGTGGTGAACTTTTTTGTTGAAAAGTGCTTCCATAAAATCTTAAATACTGTTTTAATTGATGACTTTTTTATTGGGTGTGAATCACAGAGATCCATTCACCTGCAGGCTGCAGCTTCTCCACAAGGGGGAGCTGTTTGGTCATTTTCAGTCCAGTTGGAATTAATCGATCTTAACCCTCTAAATATTAGTGAGGCTTCTGTTAAAGCAATAAAAATCCAAATATTTGACAGAGAACGCTGAATTTAGGCAACCTAAATCTATATATTATCATCATCATCGGCATTATTATTATTAGCCCTTTTTTGACAACAAATGTGTCTGCAGCTTGTAATTTAATGATGTTGGCTGAGCTTTAGTGACACTGTCTTTGTTTTCCTCTTTCAGTTTTTCATCAGCAGTTAGATATTTATTCAGTTACTCTACAAACATCTTTTTAATCACACTGACTCACTTGACTCAGCACCAAAAAAATCCTGACTGTGAACACAAAATCCCACACCTCTTTCAAGCCTCAAGTCTGTAAAATGTTAAATTACATATATTACTGTGCGCAATGTTCAGTCTTCTGAGTGCTGTTAAGCTCAAGCTTTTAAGAAAAGCCAGCAGCTTTGACAGAAATGGTTCCTGTTTTTTCAGATACAAAGAAGTTTTTAACATTTGACACAGTGTGAAATCTTTATAGATAATCTTTATATTCTTCAAATTAGAGGAGTGAAGTTGCAGGCATTAGTGTGCTTTTCTGAGGACTTTAATCGTAGAAACATTTTTTTTTTCCCATGACAACACTCATCCTAAAAGCATAAAGATCAATAACAAAAATGTGCATTAAGTGTTTTTACTAATACTGCATGAGCGTTAAAAATACCACAACCAGACACTGACAAGTTTTTTTTCTTTACATATGATGTATCAAACAATCATTATATAAAAAAAGCATTCTCCATGGAAATGTGTTCACCTGTAACACAACATACGAAGAACACATGGACATGATGTACAGTCAGGTGACAGGACTCAAATACGGTCTATTAGTACAGGGACACATAGCATTGAAAAAGCAAAGTAAACAAAGCGCTGAATGTAAAACTATTGCATTAATAAAAAGATAACAGTATCAAAAATGTAACAAAAGTTAGTTTTCAGCCTACATATCTGTGAATAAGAGCTGTGCTTAAAGGAAAAGTGTGAATGCATATATGCTGCACTGCAATCCAGTAAAACAAGAGCTCTGCTAGAATAATTAAACACTGTTTGTTCACCACTAATACAGCTCATGAAGGATTGTGTATCTGGCTTAAAAACAAAGGTAAAAATGTACAAAAAATAGAAAATGAAGCACTGCCACATGGTTCTGGATGAGGCATCATTTCAGTGGCAAAAAGCGATCTAGAAATGTCCTGGTCAGGTGAATCTGTCCTTTTAACGCTGTTAAAAATGCTCGCACGCTGTAGCTGGACGCAGGCTGTTTATATGTGAGTGCTTCCATGACGCCTGGTGGCAGCGGCTTTGAGAAAGTCCTTAGTTTCAGGCAGAGTCCTCAGGATAGAGAGGCACACAGGGAGATACTCGAAAACACAGAGCAACATGACAGAGGCATTTACCGTCTCTGAGGAATGAATGCTTCCTTGATCTCGGCTCATTTTAGATCCATGTTCACTTCATAGCTCACTATCCCCATCCCACAAGTCTCTTGGGTCTTGTTAATGAAACAAACATGGGGAATCAGTGACATTTCCCAAATCGACTTGTTACCTTTTGTAAATATAAGTGCAGAAAGAGTCTTCCCCACCTGTGGTAAAACCATTTTTCTAGTTTCAAGCCTTATCAGATTGGCTCAAAGCTGCAAGAAAAAACCCACTGAGCTCCAAATGAACTACAAGCATTGCCTGTTCTCATCATTGCACAATACTCTTTTTCAACTCTATCTGTAGTCTCCAAAACAAAACCATCATGTCAACGGTTCCCTTCATTAAAACACATTTCATAAAAACATTTCTTCAACCAGAAGTCCACCTTTTCAGATTTTTCTGATCACTGTCCTTGATGAAGAGCAGCTGATGAGAAAAAAGGGGCGTGAAAACTGACGCAAGCGATAAATTCAAAAGTTGCTACCGTGTGGTAAAAGTGTCTGGCACAGTGCACTGCGTGGCAATAAATACACAATATAAATACTTTACATGTACCTGAGCTCAGACTCGTAGCACCATTCAGGGACAGAGCACCAAAAGGACACGGCACAGCTCCCGACAAGCCGCCATCTTTTTTCTTTAAGGTTTTCAGAGTTTTCATAGTGCAAATTCTTTAGTGTCTTATCACAACATCGTCCCTTCCAGTCAAAGTCTCAGCTGCTGTATTTGACGTTGGCAATTATGCAAGGCTTTGGTAGTGTTGGAGGCTGCTTGGGACTGGGTCTAGATGAGGGAGAAGAAGGGCGTTGAATAATAAGCTTCAGTGATGTTTTTACAGAAATGTGGTGAACGTTGAAACTCACCTGTTGGGGTGTGGGACGGGGCGCAGAGGTCTGGGTATGCCAGGTGTTGGTGCAGGGCCGCAAACAGCCAAGGGCCCATGGACTACAGAGGAGCTTCGAACCTGACGAGAGCTTCTTGGATCAGCAGGAAGGGGTTTCTGAGGAGGACTGGGCTTCTCCAGCTCCTGACAAAGTAGAAACAGAATAGTAACTGAAACTCTCCACCAGGTGGCACTCACAGCTCAGGTCTGATTGTTGTGTCCTCTTCCTCCTTTCATTCATCAGGGCAGCCCTGCACAAACTACTTGCCAGGAGAGGAAGAGTCATGTGGTTTTAATCTTCTCTAGAAGACTGAGATCATGATGAAGTCCCGCTACCTAGCCCCCCATCTGGTCTCCATTCAGGTCCTCCTTCTCTGCTCAGTTGGAGAGAAGCCTCTTCAAACATCACAGAGTAAAAAGAAGCCAAACAACCAAACCCCAGAATGTGGAATCAGGTTGGCCGACTCAAAACATCTTTCCTTTATCAAAGTCAAATTTGACGCCTAATTTAATGTTTTCATTAAAAGCGGTATGCTGTCAGTGAGGTCTCGAATGCAGGATGTCTCTCCTATGTGTCCATAAGGTCAAGTATTAGAACCATCTGCGCTATTGAAGTACTGCTGCTAATTCATCACACTGACAGACAGCGCTGTCATGCAATGGTGCCGACTGAGTTCCATCCAAAAATGCGACGAAAGTGAAAGGTGGGGCAATATAACGAGCATGTTTGAGAAGGTGATTGACGGGCACAAAATGTTATTTACAATAACCGAACCCACTGTCCTAAAAGCCATTGGACACTGATTCCATGCCAACAACAGAGAGGAAATATAAAAGGTTTTCGTCAACAGCTGCTAAAGACACTGTCGACGAAGTCTGCTGCCAACAGACGTCACTTTTAGTTTCACACTTTGACATTAAATAGGAACAGATGAGAAGGAAAATCTACTTTCTGAAGTCCAAACAGTGCCAAGAGCTGCTGCACTTCACCTGTTCAACAGGTGTATGACAGCCAGGATCCTTCTTTAAATGACTGTATGTACTTTATTTTAAAAGTATTCTGTTAAAGTTATAGTTCAGGTGTTTTGAAGTGGGGTTGTATGAGGTGTTTATCCATAGTCAGTAATATTACTAATGGTCAGCACGCCCCCAGTTTGAAGAAGAATCAATCAGTTTAAATGAATGCTATATTTAGAGTAGTTTCACCTGATGTCTCTATCTATGCTCTCACCAAAGCCATTGAAAAACACAACAATTTTACCTGGTTATGTTGAATTTGCTAAAGTCACAAAACAGCAACACCAGCAGCCCCCATTTTCTGCGAGGTAAAATTTCAGTTTTTTTCAATGGAGTTTGGTGGCTTTGGCATAAATAGATACAATGGCTGACGATGGTTATGCATCTAATAGTCAGTGTACCACCTAGAGTAGATGATGGTCAACATATCCGCAAACTATCTTTTTTAGTGTTAATGCCTATTGTCCCTAAAAAAATAAATTCAAAAAGGTCAACATTATGAAAACATCAATGAAAATTAAAGGAGTAAATATATCCATCATGGACAAATCTGTTTAGGTAGAGATAACTAGGTTTTGAGATCTATTTGTATTTTTGTCTCGTTTTTTTTAATCACTCAATCACTTTATCATCCCTTGTTTTTTTTGACTCTTGAGCTGCTGCTGCAACAAAAGAAATTACCTGACATGGGATCAATAAAGTTCTTCGCATATCTTAATTGCATGAGGCTCTTTATGGGATGCTAATGTATTCCATCACGAGCTGATGTAACATGTATTATCTCCAGTGCAGTGTTGTGTTTTAAAGCCAGACCTCCTCTGTGACCCCCTTCCATTAATCTGGACAAGACTAGAATGCCATTATCTGTTTAACACACCTCTAATTAGCCCGACACTGCAGCATCGCTTCGACCTCGTCTCCCCGGTGGCGTCATTTTCACCGCTGTCTTAAAAGGCTGAAACTTATCGCTGATTTTTCATCCGCCTCTAGTCCTTGTCTTTTTTTTTTTATTTCCTAATTTGCACTTCCTCTCAGGGCTGCAACTTTTTATTAGGGATACTTCTCTACACAAATTATTTTGTTGATTTGATTTATCAATAAAAAATGTCTGAAAATGTAAAAAAAAAAAAAATGCACACATTTTCCACAGGCAAAGGTGACATTTTCAGCTCAAAACCAAAAGGTAGTAATTTACAGTGGTATAAAATAAAAAAATAAAACAGCACATTTTTACATTTCAGAGGCTGGAATCAGTGAATTCTTGCAGTTTCTGTCTGCAAAATAACTTTGAAAAATGTATCTTTGATTAATCGACTCGTTCCCTCAAGCATCTCTTTGTCTTTCTGTCTGTTGGATCCTCTCGCTCTTTCTCTTTGGGTCTCTCTGCCTCACTTGCCCACAGGGTACAAGTCAAACCGGATTAAAGCAAATAAGAGTCTGAGAACCACGGAGTGAGAGGGATTTAACACCAGGAACTTCTGGCTTTCTCTTTCCCTCATCTCTGACAGCCTGCAATGCCATACCTAAACTCAATGGGATACCAGTGGCAGCAAATTTACCGCCCTGTGATATTTGGACATACTTGCTCACTCCAGTTGCTGTTTCATCTCCTCTGTCTCCCCCCTCTCTACAAGTCTGGCTCCATTTTCATAATTTATGTGCTGGTTTGTATTGTAGGATTGAAGTCTTGCTTGGATGATGCTAGCTCCCCGGCTACCCTCGTTATTTTATGAGGCTGTGCATAACTGTCAACATGCATATACTTTTATGGGACACAAAAGAACAGTGAAAACGGTCGACACCCGTCTGTAGGTGCAGTGAACGACACTGGTTCCCTGGTTATGGGCTGTAATAGGGAGTACGCGCCCAGATCCAAGCAGAGAAATTACAGCAAGTAACATCATCAAATAAAAGGTTTCCAACTGAGGGGAATAGGGAACTCACTCACCATGACCATCCTGCAGGAGTTATGGCGAGACGCAGTGCGAAACGACGCCCCCCTCGGTGCGACATGGATGTGAGGCGGAGGCAACGGGGGTCTCGGCTGCCCGGAGCCGGGGGAGAGGGACAGGGTGAGAGACAGAGGGACGGGGTGGCTGAGGTGAACTGGAGGGCACTGGGGCAGTCTGCGCAGGTTGTGGGAGGGGTAGGAGGCCGACGGGAGCAACGCCTCCGGCCCCCGGTGAGGAGGCTGCAGAAAGATGAAAGAAAGAACCAGAAGAGTCAAGGAGAAAGAAGAGAAAGTGTCTGCTTCCCATCATTAACAGCCATGTTAGCCTCCTCGTCTTCCTCTGCTGTTCTTCCTGACGCTGTCAAAGAGGTGTAAATCAAACCCTCCCACTTGCCTGCCCACTATTCCCCAACCCCTCTTCAGGTAACCCATCAAAGGGAAACACTGTGGCAGAAGCACTCGCTTGGCCTCATTCAAAGGTGGACACAGCTAAAGAGCCCACACACACACACACACACACTCTCCCATTGAGACACATCAGACACAGAATAGAGCCAAAATATGAGTCTGCCTCCTATTTAGACCGGTCCAGATGTGCACAAAAAACACACAGGAAAAGCACGCACACGTGCACACGCGCACTCATGTGGCGGTTTAACACAGCTCCCGACAACTGGAAAATGACCTCACCTGCACTGTGCTTACATCAAACAGCCCTTACATCCTTTCTCCTCTTACCGTTGACCTCAAATGAAAACCACATGCTCCTAACTGAAAACACCAAGCTCACAGTGATGCACAACAGCATGTGCCGCCCCTGCAGCACAAATGTCAACTCTGACACAGCTCCTCTTATATCAGCACCCCCTAACTCAATCGATCACAGATCCCTTCCCATCACAAAGCATGTAATGGAGTGGTAAAGACTCACTGTGATATAAACACACAGTCATGACAGCAAAAATCTTTGCTCTGCCTTGCTATCGTCAGGAAAAGGATGACTTTAAATCTCACTAGAAAGAATCCACGTCATCATGCTTCATGTGAGAAACACGCCTGTCTTAACAGGCAGCTGTTAATGACAAGACATGTACTGCGAGCACACAGCTCACCACAGACTCCATTATCAAAACCTCCTCCACATGTCTACGTAGAGAGAGCTGATTTAATTGGATTTGAATGAGCTGCCATTTGTGCGAAAAACAACACTCGAATCCTGCTGAGAATTATTTGTGCTAACGAAACAGCTGTGGTAGGAAGAGCGCTGTGCAGCGAGCGTCACCGACAGCTGACTCCGTACAAAAGTCTGTCTATCTGTACTCAACAAAGATGTGCGACCTTGAAGACGGCGGCGCTGTGTGGCAGAGGCGGGGCCGGTCGTGATGGAGACGTCATGCTCAATGATGGAGGCTGGCTTGGAGTGGATGGTCCGCTGATTGCGGCGCTTACTGATCTGGAATTTGAAAAGGAAATCATCTCTAATTATACACTTTATTATAATAATCATATGCCAGTAATAATGGCGATTTCTAATTGTGGAATCAAAACAAACTATACAAATGTATCCACTCAGCAGCATCTGTCACCAATATTTACCATTTAGAAAAGCTGCTACATTAAAAAGTTAATGACATTTAAAATGATGATTACAAGTGATTCTGAAAAAAGCACCTGAGCTTCTCAATTTGGTTCTTTTTACTGGTGAAGAGCAGACCCAGAAGAGTTTTCCTCTTGATGCAGATGATCAGAGCAGCTCCCAGGACGGTGAGCAGAGCTACCAGGATGCCCGCCGTCAGATTCACACTGTCTGCTCACAAACACACATGGAAATAATATAGTCTCAGAGACAAATGTTTTCTAGTCCTCAACATGACAGCCAACATTTCTACAGACTTAAAAAAAATCTTAGTCTTTTGTCAATTCCCATCAAATGTTGTGCATTTTAACACTGATCTTTCCTACCACAAAATGATTTTCTGCAGGCAAATCATAACATATCAACATAATTGTAGAACTCATTGTCCCATAGCATATTATGAGCCCAGCTAAAATAAATAAGCCATTCAATGTACTTGACTCACTTGCTAATCTGATGGGACCACTGTCCACGCTCCCACCAAGACCTGCCTTGTCACAGAAAGGTGGCGCCCAGTGAGCCTCACAGTGGCAGTTCTTGTTGTTGTTGCACACCTTTGAATATTAAAAGGGCAATTAACCGTTAGATGAAGCAGAAAAGCAGTCTCACCAGCTTGTCCTTTTCATGCTACGTTTGACTATTTGACTGGGAACGCTGATTCGATATGCACCTCCTGCACTCATCAGACTAAAAAAGTTATAAATGATAAATCACAGAGGAGCAGCACATCCCCACATTTGAGAATGTTTGGGATTTTAGCTTAAGAAATGACACGTGATTAATAGATTCTGATCGAGTTTGAGCTCAGCACAAGACACCAGAGTCAACAAATCACATATTGGATTTCTATTTGAATAAAGAGACCATAAACATGGCTTTATAAAATACGCTTTCTTTTGCATTTTTAATCAAAATAATTCAAGCTGAATTGTGGGATGCATTACCACTTTGCATGTTGCCAGTTGGACAATGCATCGTCACACTGAATTGCCAATTGCAAGATGCAAAACAGCCAGCATTACTCGACTCCACATGGCAAAGATTTAAAACCAGAGCAGACATTTAGCTTTTTATGCGTCTCTCTCTTGTCTTCCTGCCCTGTGGAGTGGAGGAATGGCACAGTCAAAGAGGATTCCCCAGCAGGCTAATATGGAGCAGGTGAGGGCCTCTTTCCAAGGCAACATCTTGATCTGATCTGTCCATGCAGGCGTGCCTTGTCTCCTGGAGGAGCAACATCCTTTTATGTCTGCGAGTAAAACAGTCCTTCGAGCTTCATGGATATGTCTTAATGGAAACTAGACAAACAAATACGACTGCATAATATGTGAAGATGTTTCATTTTAAGAGACATTTAAAAACTGTGATAAAACTTCACCAGTCACATTCAAAGCCTCTGGGACCTTCCAGTGAATTTAAGGGTCGACAAAGCCACATATTTTATCTCAGACAGTACCACCCATAGACAAAAAATCCAATATATTCATGCTCCCTGTGCTCAAAGTCAAACTGTGTCATTGCTCCTAGCATTTGGCCAAATAAAGCCTGGCCTTCAGATTTCAGCACAGTTTTTTGGGACAAGGACGACTGCCTGGGAGTATGATAAATGGTACTTAAAGCTGAGCATAAATGAAGCCATTATATCTAATTGATTGAACCTTTCAGCATCCAGAATGATTGATTGCAAGGCACTGTAATGGCTCCCAACCCGCCGTATACGGGGTGGTTTTTTTTTAACATATTCCAGTCAAAATGAGCTTCTGTGTGAAGGAGGAACGAGACATTAAGAAAACAATGAATCTGTGTTTGAGATGGACAGCTATCACACCGCTGAGATGGGATGAAAGGTGCTGCACTCACCCCTCGACCGCTGCACTTGGCTGAGCACTCGTGCACACCAAAGACACTGACGTTCTGGCACTGACGATTCAGACACATCTGAGGCAGACAAAGGCATTAAAAATTGACAGTGTGAGCTCAAAGAGCAGATTCAGAAATATCCTACACCCTTTAATCTTTTTAAGGGAAAAGAGCAACAGCTCCAGCTTTCGGTTTCTTTTAATTTGCCGCAGACAAACCACTTCAGCTATAAAACTGCGTAGCATGAAATATAATTAAGTAAACACTGTTTCTTTTTTCAACAATGTGTTAAAGCAGCTTTTTAATAGTTACATGATGTGGACTGTGGGTTACTTAAAGACACCACACCCAAATATATCCAGGCTGAACGTGAAGGTAACCTTGCCAGAAGAACCCTTGACAGATGAGGGCAGAGGCTGGATCCACTTTAAGGATGGAGGCTCACAAAGAAGTAAATTAGGCTAAATGGATCCACTGTATCACTGAAGTGACCAGTGTCTGAAGTAATTATTACTCAATAATGGTGAGTCAATTAAGTGTCTGATGACACACAAGTCTTAGTCATGGCCTGTCACTCCACATCACTTTTCACTCTTATTTCCAGAATTTGGGCAATATCTTTTATGAAAAGAGCTGCTGCACAACATTTGAACATTAAAGCATGTTTAAAACATGTATGAAGCACAATACGACCCCTTTAAAACAATGCTGACATCCTGTTCGTGTACACTGAAACCAGTTTTGCTGTAATTGGGAAGAAGGAGGACAAAATGTTCAGTCCTCATTCTGTGCAAAAATGAAAAATCACTCTTTGTGGTACTTTCTACACTGATGCTCAACAATGATACAGTCCGAGGAAACACAAAGAGGTATTTGAAAGACAGGTTTTGTTAAGGGGATAGTATTCAAGGTGTGTACTGAGAGAAGGGATGACAACTGCATCCAATAAATTATTTGATATAAAAACTCCATAACAAATAAAAGTTCAGCGCTCAGCTCTCACCAGTCCATCTCCACACTTGGTGCCTGTCAGGACGAGGCCAGGGTCTGGCATGTCATCACCCAAGTAGACATGCGTGCCTCGGCACAGTATCCGTCCCCCTTCCTGCATAGGGATGTTTGTCTCTATGGAAACAGCGTTGGTACCAATTACCGGGCGGTTAGCTCCTCCTTGACACTGGATTTTGCCACATTTAGCATCTCTGTAAACAGAACATACAACAGGGAGAATAACAATGTGATAATTGAATAACATGTCACTGTTTTCCCAAATGTGAATATATGCAATTATTTTCTATTTCTATTCATTTTTCTCACACTCTCGCTGTCCAATTAGGGAAAGAGCAGAGGAGGCAGCAGGGATGTGTTGTTTTTCAGCCCACAACCTGGGAGATTTTGTCTGCATTTCACCAAGTGACTCTATAACCTTTAATTAGAGCTGCAGCGAATGAGTATTTCCATTGTTTCAGGCATTACTTATTCTTTTTATTAATAATTTAATCTTTAAAATGTCAGGAAAATTATGAGGAAAGTACAATCCGAGTTGCAAGAGCACGACGTAAAATCTTCAAATTGCTTATTTTATCTGATTAAAAGTTAAAATACCCAAAGATATGCAATTTACAATATAAAACGAAGGAAACGCAGTGACTTCTCACAGATCAGAGGCTGGAACCAATTTGTCATTTTTGCTTTTTGATGAATAGATTTTTGATGTTTCAGTGCTCCTCAATCACATTGATTCCAGTCTCTAGCATTGAAACTGACTGTTCAGTCTAAATAGCCCCTCTGCATGTCACAACTGACATACAATTAAGTGAAGTGTTGGTTTCTGGAAACTTCAGCTCTTACCTCGCTTCACATTTAGCAAAGGAGCCTTTGGAGTCCTTGCCACAGTTGCCATAAGGGTCTCCTGCTGAGTTGACCCTTTGAAAGCAAATGCCTGGAGCTGGCTTTGCGCCTACAAAAGACAATAAAACATGTAAAAAAGCTGGAAACAATCACTGAACCATTCATGAAAGAGAGCAAAGGGTGCCTTCCACACACACCTTGGCCCCACAGTGTGATGCATTGCTGCTCGTGAGTCTGGCAGATGCCGTTGTAACAGTAGCCGTCCACGTTGTGGCAGGCGTGGCCGTCATGCAGGTAGACGTTGGAGGGGCAGTGAGGGCTGGAGCCGGTGCAGAATTCAGGCAGATCGCACGAGTTACTGGATTCACGGCATGGAGTGCCTGCTGGCTTGAGCTGCACACAAACATTGACAGCAAGCAATAGAGAAAAAGCTTCAATAAATATACGGTGAGCTTTATGTCAAGATGCCTGTGAAAATACTTGGGGCTAATCAGTAATACATCCTACCTGACAGTCCTGGCAGCACTGTCCGTGTGCACAGACAGCATCCCCCTTCAGAGTGCAGGTGGTAGCATTACAGCAGGGATTCATACATTCCTTCAGATGGAAAATAATGGAAAAAGAAGACAAGCACAGGAAAGGGATGTAAGTGAGGGGAACAAAAGGAGGGAAGAATTTACTCAGCACAAAGAGATCATATTTCACCTCAGAGCAAAAAATGCTCAGACTTTGTTATCAGCACCAGCAGGACTGTAATCGGAAGCAACTGAGAAACCTGGCAGAGGAAATGAAACAGGAGTTTCCAGCTCTCTAAAAACAACAGTTTCCATCTGACAGGACTTACAAGCTCATTTGGACCCCTGGAACCATGAGCTGGAAGGTGAAGGAATAAAAAAATGAGAAGAGAGAGGAAAAGAGGGACGAGAATCTCTTCTACAAACAAGTTAAACACTGTGTAATCTGGACAAATTGGCTGGAAAACAATGCTAATGGGGTAGAGAAAATAGGTTCTGGGCTGATATAAATAGCATCAGACACTATCTGACCTTAAAATTAATAATAAAAAAGACTTTATAACCAATGAGACTTGAGAAATACCAGATCATGGTTCTTGAAACTCTGCTTCTTAACATCTGGATGTGGAGTTGTAATGACAGACTGTAGGCTACATAAGAAGTGGACATCGTCGTGTATCGTCACCTATTGGTTTGTAGTAGGACTGTTGAACACAAATCAATCTTTGCACGTTTACTTCGCTAATTTGCACGACTGACAAACTGACTGAGATGTGCTGTCAGAGACGTGCTAATTTTGACAGCCCTAATATATAAGTTTCTATAGTTTAATTTACTTTTTGTCCATTTACAAATTAGTACTTTAATGATGCTCTTTGGTGGATTATTTGTTTGAGTTACAAGAGAAGCTTGGACAGATTCGAAAAATATGTTTAATTTTATCAGCACGTTTGATCGTTAGTTAGGACTGCGTTGTTAACTTCCTTGATTTTTTGAATGGAGTTCTGCTTCATGACCTGCTGGCACATCACCTGCAAAGTATTTTGGCCAGTTTGTCTAGTTTGACCGTTGCGTAAATTTGCGCATTAATGCTAATTTTGACAGCCCTAGATTGTAGACTATGATTTTGAATCCTGGAGTTTTGCATTTTGGATGTCACCATCTTGGTTTTATGCAACCAGCAGTGACACAAGTATATGAATAAGGCATCTGCAGGTATCTAAAATGTTACAGTTATTTTTATGAACTAACAACATACTTTGAAAAGTTTAAAGTTGTCAGTTGAAACACCACCCAGCCTGGAAACGACATGTCAATCACAAGGTAGTCACGCCCTGAAACATACCTTGCTTTATCGCCCATTTGATTCTAATAGGACCATAATTTAGTAAATGAACTGTACTGAAGATACCATAAACTCATGTTTACAGTGTTTACTGAGGTAATAAATCAGGTCAGACTTTCCAACAGACTCTTATTTTCTCTACTTTCTCCTCACCTACCTGTGTAGGCAGCAGAAAACAGAACAGCAACTCTAACACAGTCAGGATTTAAACCCGTGCTACTCAAGCTCACTCAACTTATTTCACAAATTTCTAGAATAAAGCCTTATTTTTCTTAATTCTAGTCGAGTAGTTTGCTCAAGTTCAACAAGACAGAGACACACATCTATCTGTACCATCCCTGGAACATTTCCCACCTCAGCACAGAAACCCATCTGTTTCATGTTGGCCTTTATCATGAGCCATGTCCCACTCTAATCAGCAACTCTCTGCCTCCTGACGCAAACTGAAGCCAGCATTCAATCAAGGCACGGCGCAGTAAATATATCTGCTGCATGGATGTTTGTGCATGTATGATCTCACACAGAGGCAGGGTCTCCATGAGCAGACTGTACAGCCGGCTGCAGTGAGAGTCAGGAGGAAGTAGATGGACGACGCTGGCAGGGGACACAGCCGACATGATAGGCCTTCCAGAACTTCTTTCAGCCGGAAAACCATTAAGGGCCTTTCCCATGGTCCCCGGGGCCAAAGGAGGTGGAGGAGTCATGCTGAAAAGAAGTCGTCTGTGATTGTGAGGAATAGGACCCAGGCTTTTTAATGAGGCTTTTTAATGGTGGAAAGTGGTGCTGTCTGAGCACTCTGATCTGGCCTGGTTTGGCTTGATGCTGCTCAGCTCTGTGGAAAGCTTTATTATCGCTGCTGGCTCAGGCCTGCGAGGCTTATGTCACTTCTTTGTTTTGAAGGACAAGGCCACTTTCAGCCTGACCCTGGCTGAAGCCTGCACAGCTCACAAAAAGACTTGCTGGGCATCAAGGTGTAAACAAATCGAGAGACAACAAGGCATACTCTCACGTAGGCTGTTATATAATTAAAAAAAAAAAACCTTAAAAATCATAATAGATCCTTCATATCCTTCCTCCTTCATATTTCATAATTCTGTCAGCCTGCCTCTGCCGATCGTCAGCTGCATCATGATTAACTGTTCTATCATCCCACAGTCGCAGCAGTTTAGCAACGTGTGCCACCACTACGTGTGTGCATGCCAATGCGGAATCATTTAAATAATTCACCGGCTGACAGGGTGAGCTGTCAGCCATGTTTCCTTCCACTGAATTGAATCACGATCAGACAACTCTCCTCCCAAACACCTCTTCAGTGCAGAACAGATAAACTCACACTCATATCTCTAAACTCATTTTCAGACGACCGTTTGAATTATGACATCTCTGCGCCGTTAGCTTTGAACTCTTTGCTTTTACTTTGGGGGAAACGTTTGTTCCTGCCATGCTTCTGTCAGGATATCTGCAACCCCACCCACCCCCCACTATCACTTCTGTTGGTTTCATTGCTCAAATGTGGGGAAACATAATTAACAATGATTTATGGGTGGCAGTTAAGGCAGAGATTTCAATTTTGACAGCAGGGCTGTAAAACAAAAATGCTGATGATTTGTAGGCGGTCTCCATCCATCGCAGCACTTTTACCTCAAGTTCTCCACAGTCGCACTCTTCGCCTTCCTCCACGTAGCCGTTGCCACATTTTTGCCCTCCGTAGAGCACCTTGACCTCAGGCATGTTGAACAGACACATCCCGACACCTTTTTCAAAACTGGCCGTGAGGTCCTTCTTGCTGCAGCTGCTGAACACCGTGGGGAAGGGATAACTGCAAGGGAAAGAAACATGATGTGAGTGACACAAATGGAGAGAAAGAGGAGGACGATGACTGAGATCCCCCACAGGAGTCCTCTTCAGTCTGATGTAATCAGCGCTAATTGCTGCTAATCAAGAAATCAATTAACCACTAGAGCTCAGGAAATCAAAAGCTTCATTAGCATGCGATCAGCACACAGGACCTCATTGACGTCTCCCTCCGCGGACAGAGAGGGAGATCAGATAAGGCATATTTTATGAGACAAGGGATTGTAAAAACTCAAACCAAAAAGTTTCCCTCACAAGACTTCCAACACCTATAAATTTGGGAGAAACGGGAGGCGGTGTGTTTTTAATATTGTTTTTGGAAAAGACAGAGAGGGTGGTCTGCTCCGTGGGGAAAGCACACAGCCCAGTGCTCTGTCTGCCAAAAGCTTTGTTACACACCTCATGTGGTTTTATTTCTCTGATAAAATAGATAACTCTGTGTGTGCGTGTATGTGCAGGCTGTATCTTGTTCTCTGTCTTGATAAAAAAGCACTATATAAGGTTTTAATACCTCCACCTACACCATAAAAGTCAGCCTAACAAGGCCAGAATGGGCGAATCTGTGTGTAATATTCACGCTTTTATCTGTGCTTGTCTACGAGTACGCAGATGATCGCGTGTACGAGACAATATGTGGGAAATCCAGGTCATCTAAGATGCCATAATGTTTCACCACATCACACATTTTCAACACGCTCAAGAGCTAGAGATGCACATGCACGTTTGCTCGTTTGAATGATTTTTGAGACATTTATAATTCAGAGCAGCAAGGAAAGTCCAGATAAGCAAACTGCCTGCAGAGTAAATCAAACACAGCAAGAGAAATTGTCTAGTTAGCTTGTGAAGTGAAGGGTTTCTGGTCGACAAAATGACAGTGTTGACAGCACTGCAAACATGTCATGTTTGTAGCACAGTTGGTTCACATCTTTGAATAAACCTTTTGTTAAGAGGAGCTTGTGCATAAGAACAACACACAGCCTAAGCTGCTCTGGCATCAAGAGGCAACAGGGAAACATGTTTCTATGAGTGACGCTTAAGTTTAAATGTGGTGAAGATTCAATTGGTTTCCAGCTATGAGGCTGAGCCTTGAAGTCAGACCCACTGGCTGCTTAAATGACCTCTTTCTCTCTGGAGTTATTCATCTCAGACAAGGAGGTATTTCTAGCTGTAGCTCAAGTCATTCAAACTGTGTTTTCTTTCTCTGATTGGATTTCACATCTAATACGCCTCTAAATATGTCGTGAATGTTTTGACATGACCTCATTCTTGTTTTGCCTTTGATTTCCATCACGTATGGAGGCGGATTACATCAGCTGTTGCTGCTGACGCCCTCCACATCTCTAACATCAACATCTGTCCAGAGGTTATGTTTGTTGAAAGTGGGGATACCTCAGCGCAGATCTCTGCACACTCTGGATTAAAGCAAAAGATCAGAGAGGATTTGTAATGACATGAAATGGCAAAAGGAAAGAGCAGCACGGAAAGCTGTAATAACAGCGCCCTCTCTTCCCCTTCGTCCTCGCTGAGCACCTCAGGGAATCGTGCTATGATGAACGGCTGTCAAGGCTGCTGTTCAACAGGCAGACCACTTCCTTCACAACTGCTGTTGGTGATTTCCTCTTTGCCCCCAAAGGCCGAGCCACAATTGCTCGCTCAAGCTGTAACCAGCCCCCCCTTTTTTTTTTTCTGCATTCATTACATTTCCATGAACTCAGCGCTGTTCTTCAGTTACCAGCCCATGCAACCCATGACAAACACTCACATCCCTGAGATACACGAGCAGCAGGATCCAGCTGTTCTTTATGAGAGGCAATACAGAAATAATTGGTCTACGCTGTGACGGAGGAGGAGTAATGGCTGTGAAACAGGCAGAGACTCCGATGAATTACAGCGGATGGCATTTAGCAGCTGCAGGCCCCAGGGCAAGGAAGGCGGTGCCAGGGCCAGTCACGGTGGGCACATCTGGGGCTCACGGTGAACTGCAGACACTCTATTTTTTTTTTTTTTTTTTTTTTTGCAGACACTCTAGACAACCACTTATCCCATGGGAGTCTGGGCCACCACCTCAAAAGAGAAGACCCAGTATGACTCTGAGACGTTGGGGCTTCCTCTCATCCTGTTCTGGGTTTGCACCTCTGCCTGCTCTTTGTTTTCTCTCATACTGCTGCATTGTTTTCCATCTGGTCCTGCTCCACTCTCATTATGGGATCAATTCCTCGATCTATCTGTTCTTTTGTTCATCTCTAACCTACAGTCAGTTTTTGACAGGTGGCACCTAAGCTTCAGAGGTACTGCATTTGATGGTTGATAGAGTGCACAAAGCAATCGCTGCAGCTAAGCTACAGTGATGTGCCAGATAAAGCTTTAATGGGTATGTGGGAGGTCTGGTGATAAGAAATCATTCCCATATCTGTTACAGGTCCCTATGATCTGCCCCAACAGTGAGATAATGCTACAGCGCTGAAGGCTTTCATACATCTCACAGGTCTGCTGCTTTGACCAGGAGAGGAGGTAGATGAACTACGACGGGTACTCCACATGTTTTGTGGAGGGTTGGAGAAGACATCAGTAATTACATTCAAAGTAAAGTCTATTAACTGGAATCTGACAATTCACAGCCACAACTACTGCATACATTGTCTCTGTTTCTTTTTTCGGTCTCTATCGCAGCTTCTCAGCATTCACCTGCAGTTTGTCTGACCTACCTTGTCAATCCAATTTTCAGTTCTCTATTCAGCTATAGCAGTAAGCAGGTATTTGTATGTAAATAACGTCTACCCGAGCAAAGAATGAAGTCACTACGATCGTAAATCCAAGCCTATTTCACCGACAAATACAATACTCTTAAGGCAAAGTAGCACATTAACACACAGAGGCCTTTAACCCAAATTTAGCCGTGCAGGACTCTCCTCCTCCGCTCATGTCTGCGTGGTTCACATCACAAAAAAATGCTGTGAAACCCATCCAGCACATCCTGCACGGCCAGCTTATGTCACATCTTTTCAGCCATAAAACACTGATCAGGCTATGAATCAGATCTGCCGGCCTTTCCACTGACACACATCTGCCAAAAACATTTTCCGCCATCCTTGAGAACATTTTTGGAGGAAATATAAAAACACTGAACGTGACCCTATGTTCACTCTGCTATCACAGGTTCATTACATTTTTGAAAACCTTTATCGTCTGTCCTGAATAAAAGTAAATTCAAACCTGTTACAACTGTGACAAATACGCCATGCTTACTTAAGTAATTCAAAACCACTGCTTCACTAGAAACGTAATATTCATTTTAGGGCTTCCTTTGAGCGCGTAGAGCCTGAGCTGTGGGTGAAGACATTAGGTGATATGATCTGTTGTGGTCTTTGGTGCCAAGCAGTCTGGCCTACATTGTAGATACTGAAGAGCTTTTTCACATTGATTTCCCCATGGACCCAATTAAACAAGGCATACTAGAGAGTTCCTGTTCTTCAATGGGGCACGGGTCGCATTTCCATGGACTCTGATTCACTTTCTGCGATTCCTGATTATTTTATGACAGCGGAAATACATCAATTTCACGGCCAGCAGTCATCATCTTACTCAGGGCTTGACTCATGAGTGATTGAAGCCTGTCTTAATAATGCATCCTGGAGTCTATCTGTCCATCAACATCTCAGTTTGTGTGACTCACTTAAGATGGAAAGACTGTATGTTTATTTTCACAGAAACATATGATACACATATCGTATATCACAGCATACACAACTTTTTAACAAAACACATTTGATTACAGAGTAAATAAGCAAACCATTGAGGAAATAGCAGTATAATTTGCATACATCTGGAAACAAGCTCCATGTCACAATACTGTCAAATCAATTACAGTGCTTTCACACATCTTAATAGGAATCTTGGACCCGTTTATCTAAATATGAGGTAATAGTTGTAAAAAATTCCAAAAACCTTTGTGCACATTTGCACATGAGCATGTGTCAAATTTGTTTTCTGACTTCTTTAAGAGCAGAACTGGTGCCCTTTCTGTCATGCTCACAT
This sequence comes from Synanceia verrucosa, assembly GCA_029721515.1. Classification (NCBI taxonomy): domain Eukaryota; kingdom Metazoa; phylum Chordata; class Actinopteri; order Perciformes; family Synanceiidae; genus Synanceia; species Synanceia verrucosa. Next base: position 22,003,623 of record CM056550.1, on the reverse strand, counting down.
CAAGCAGCAAAACCGAGAGCCAAGCAATCAGCTTGTTTCAAACAGAGGAGCATTGCAAACATCCATGCTGTGAACGGGCACTGCATGAGTGCCTAAAAACAGGCCTCACATTGCTTCCTAGAGAGAACTGGACAGGAGACTAACTGAGAGAAGTAGACCAAGCACAGAACCCTGTGGAGTTCCTGTTTAAGGCTTTAAGAGAGACATCTCTCTCATGTATTTGGTCACATGGAGTAGCCAGCAGCAGTTCATTTGACATGTTATCATGTGCCATAATCTCAAAGGATGGAGACACCAGCATGTACTCATTTAGAGCTAATGGGGGGGATAGTGGGATGGATGGAGAAAGGGGTGCGACAATTGGCCGTGACCGATGTGAGCAGGAAGCAAGCAGGAAGCAAGCAGCGCTCTGTGCAGATGTGCAGCTGGCACTGGGACAGCTTGTAGTTTTACTGCCCTTCCACCCCACCACCCCTGTATAATCATGCTGAACTGGAGCCCATTATCTCCAGCAGAAAGGCAAGAAAAGCATGATGGGTAGCTGTCTTTACGTATGAATGAAGACATTGCACTCCACTTGATTAAAATGGAAGATCAATCAAAACAGCAAAAACAAAACTCAAGGCACCCTTCGCTGAGTGTAGCGTAGTGTAGACGAGCTTTGCCAGTACTTTCAGTTATTGAGTGCAGTGGCTGGTAATCAGTGCGGCTTTTGCACCAACTCATCCAAGTCCTGGCCTTGTGAAGAGGCTTTTTCTATGATCACATTGTGCTTTGAAAAGAGCTGGTCGCCTGCCTAGAAAAACGTGGCAGCCAGTGCTATAAACAAATAACTTTAACTGCCGGGTGACGAACAACATTCAGGTGATTGTTGCAGAACCTGTGTGTGTGGCCGCATGGCATTTAAAAGCATGGGACTACGAGGGGCTTGAGCAGGACTCATGGGACATGTAGTACCGCCTCAGGCAGAGAGCGAATGGTGCTGACCTGGAATTCATTGAGGAAGCACAGCAAGGAAATCCAGAGTTCCTAAACATCCTTATTTAAATGTATTGCTTCCTTAATCCTGGATTAAACTGCAGAGCAGCAACATGGAGGTATAGAGGGGATTATTCTGAAACCAAGATCTTTTCTGCCTGTTGTCAGATGGAATGAAAAAAAAAGCTTAGTCTCTGCGGAGAACAGAACAAAACACTACATATTCATGTTTCATATATTTCGGTCTAGTCAGTGTTTGGTGTAAACTGCACTGGAAAGGTTCGTCACTGCGTTCTATGACTTCAGACTGAGATATGTGAAAGGAAAGGTGACAAGTTTTCTTTACATAAAAACTGTATAATAGACAGTTTGCAGAAGTATTTAACTATTCATTAGAAGCTGCAGAGAGATTTTCCGACATTAAAGTTGCATGCATGTCAAAGAATAGAATCACTCTAACTGGCTGTGAGGAAGGAAGAAAAAAGAGACAGCCAGTAGGAGAAAGATGGAAACAAGTATTACTTGCTCTTTTTTGTGTGTTCATCATCTTGTTGCCATTTTTAGGATAAAGTCCTTCACTAGGGATACCCTCAATCAGGGTTAAATATAAATCTACATCTTACTGCCGGCTTGTTTTACGAGTCTATAATCAAGAATAGTGTTACGCTGTTTTTCATGGGTCTGGTCCAAACTAAATACAAAGGGATGTTTCCAGCATAAACACCAATGTGAGGCTCCCGCAGACCACTAGACCTTGAGCTGGAACTGATACCCAATGTTTCCACCCACAGCATCCCTGCTCCTCTGCTCCATCTGCTACAAGATGTTCGACATTACAGTCCATAGTGAGCAAGTTCATAATGATTCCACCTTAAATGCAAACTTAGACACTTTATATTTTCTTCAGTCAAGTGAACTGCACTGTTCTGGTCATGCACTTAGCTGTCATGAATGAGTCATATTGTCTCAGGGTATTAGCACAGCTGTGATTCTGCCATAAACCCAACGGCCCAGTAGTTTAACGGCATTATTTGCTTAACAGACAATAAATTACAAATGTAGAGCATGTGCAATAATGTTTACATGTGATCACTATCTGGGTGCTTTTGAGCGATGTTCACTGTATTTAATAAGCGACTGAATTAATGCAACTTAATGATGGCTTGACATCATGGTGATGCATTTCAGATGGTCTGGGCATTAGACGTAATTTGTAAAGCAGCCTCACTGGAGCAGTGAATGATAGCAAACCTCCTGAGGCTAGCTGGAATAAAACTTAATCTTAAAGATCTACTGACTCTTAATTGTGAAGATAGATGATGTGACTCACCCGGTGGAGGGAGTCATGATGCAGCCTCCACGATCGGCGGTCACCCTGCAGCCACACCCCCGTTCTGGGGTGTCATGGTTCATTCCAAAATTGTGTCCGAGCTCGTGGGCCAGAGTGACGGCAGCGCCCAGGGGGTTGTCTGAATGATCCTACAAAAAAAAAAACCCATCAATAATGCAGATATTGAACTTGCCATTGCCTCTTGCCAATGGAAAAAAAAAAAAAAAAAAACTTTACGAGTCTGATCTGATCAAATATTTTGAGGCTAGACATGCTGCTACAAGCAACATCTCATACAATAAAATATGTTCAGCTCTGTAGCTAATTAAAAACAGACGTTTCTGATTACATACTCTGAGGAAAATAATAACAAAAACCTTAAATGCTAGCCAAATTGTTGTTCCCCACAGGACCGACTGGAGAAACATTACTCAAAACAAGTGAGCGTAATTGCATGTTGGCAAGATTAAACAAACAATGCTGTTGGATCTGTGCTTATCAGAGCGTTTCCTCTGCTCGACGTTGTGGCACTCAGATGAGAAATGAAACGGCAGACCGCGGGCTGTCACCTTCAGCTCGCTCAGAAAAAACTTTGACACAGCCAGATGTGCTGCTTCATCCGCACAAACAGAAACAGGGACCCTCCTCTGAGCCAAACCAGCAGAGAAAGACAGCTGAAAGAACTCTCGAAGGACGGCTTGAAAATCACACAGCCAGTGGAGATAATAGGAAATTAAAAACTGACAGTGCCAGAGGACGCACTGTGAAGATGAAGCTAGAGTCACACAGAGTGAAAGCTTTGTTGGCGAGATTTCCTGCAAGGTGTGTAAAACATGAACACATGAAGAGGCCGGATGAATAATGTAGCGGCTGCAGCAGATATCAGCTCTTCGCGGATGCGGAGCTGTGCATCAGAGTGCCCTGCCTCTGGAGTCTTCGTCACTGTGCATTATTCAGTGCGAGTCCAGCTCAGACTGATGAACTGCTCTGCTGGGGGCTTTTGAAAGTAACGGCCACGAGCTGTCTGCACTCCAACTGAGCGGCCTGGACTCGTGCAAAAAAAAAACTCTCATTCTGTTTCCTGGAACAAAAAGACACCATCACTGACTGATGACACTGAAGTGGCCACTGTCTGTGTTCTGTTTCGCCACACCAATGAAATTGATGTAACTTTCAAGGCTTGTAAATGGACATTCCACATGGTTTGAGAGTGAATGTTTAAGATTTAACCGTCTAGAAAAACAACAATGAGACCCACAGGGAGACTTAGCTAATGAATTCCAAGGTACTTTTTTAGAGAGAGCAGGGTAGTGATTCGCCCAGCAGAAGTCAGCGGTTGGAGACTAATCCTTTATGTCTCTGCGTGATGTATGCGAGTATGTAGAGCTCTATCATAATGACCATGTCCCCGTTTTACCATCTGGGAGGACAAGAGTGAGGAACCATCTGGGGACTGTGGCTGTAAACCTTAGCACCAGTCAGACAAACAGCCACTCAGGGACACTGAGTATAAAATAATAGCGTGACTTGAGCTAATACAATATGACTTGAGCACATAGTATAAGGTTGCAGTGCTGTATTGGGTGTTCTCATTCAGGCGGAGATGTACGGTACCCTTAAATTCACTCATTTGTTGCACCTCATTAGGAAACGATGGTTTCCACTCGTGTAATCGATACACACTCTGATTTATCAGCGCTTAAGTAGAGGGCACTATGCATACCAAGTCTGCCTTCACTCAATGATGTGTGTGCCCTGAAGTTAATACAACTTAATATCAACTCTGGAATCCTCAGCTCAACCCTTACACAAGAGACTCGGGAAGAAATATGAGAGTATTATGTCAGACAGGAGGGAGGGGGAGAAGCAGGCAGAGAGCGGAGGGCAAGAAGAGGGAAATGATAAAATAAGTCTGGTCTCCTTTCTGCGAGTCAGAGAACCAAATATTTCTTTTGTGCTCCTTTTGCTTTAGGATGGATTAAAGGTACCTGAGCATGTGTATATTCTGTGGGACACAGGTTTACATACCATGACGATTCCTCCCGACTGCTCTGCTGTGCACATGCTCATGATGGGTGCCATACCAATGGTGGTGCCCTGGAAATAGACCCCACTAAAGGAGAAAAAAACATCAGAACTGGTGCTATAGATGATTGATGATTGCAGAGGGTTGTAATGCAAGTGTGTCGTGGATTCCACTGTTAAAGAACTATTTTATAGCTTTTAGTCTAACATGGGCTGGGTTACAGAGAAGCACCTGAGAAGAAGAAGCCATCGGAAATTGCTTAGAAAAGGGCATGCTTTAAAAAATTACTTGGCAGGTGACTGGATAAACTGTCTGTCAATCAAACTCTTGTCGAAGGCAGTCAGGAGGAGATTCTCATGAGGCTTTCACAGCATGCAAATGGATGAAACTGATTCAGAAGGGGTTTTCCAAACTCTTTATGAGCTATGAAATCAAATTTGTTTTCATGAAATCAAGCCATGTCTGTTGGTTAAGAGAAATCCACAAAGCAGGTTAGCATTGAGGGTAGTTCAAAAGAAGAACAATAGCTCGGCTACACTAAATACTACAATAACACAAATATCATGTTTTATTTAGCTTGGAATAAAACCCAATTTCATGCAATGGCAGATGTACCTGATTAGCTGGGCGTTGTCATGAGGCTTCTGGGGCAGCAGCTTGACCTTCCTCCAGTCTAGGAATTCATGCAAAGTGGTGAAGGGGTCCTGAGTGATGGGGCACTTGTCCACATCATTCCAGACCTCCAGGCCCACCAGAGCCACACGGATATTCAGAGCCCTGTAGAACTGAAGGTGAGGGCAGTACAGAGATGTGCTTTCAGGTTTATGATCCGTCTCTCCTAACATTTCTGATACTCTCTTCACCGTGCATTACCCATTACCATGTGAATGCTAAACAAATATTCGCTTAAAAATGATGCACAAATCCTGAAACATTAATCAACATATGACTTTCCATATGAATAAATCATGTTTGGCTCCTGTTTTATTAAACCACCACCCACGGCTTTATTATATACAACATTTCTCTGCCAAGTTACTGAATTGATCGTCCATTCATAATCCAATCAGCCTCCGCTCGCAAGTTGGTTAATTCTCAGCTGACTTCATGTGACCTCTAATAAATCACACGCCCACGCCACATCCCCTCTGCTGATTTGATTGTTACCTTGTCCACGTAATTGGCGATCTCAGCCAGTCGCTGCTTGACCTTCTCCATGTCCTTGCCTTGCTTCTGAAACTAAACAACACAAGCAGGCAGAATAAAGCAAGGAGAAAAAGAGGCGATCCACCCTTTTGAATGTTTATTTTCATCAAAGGCATTATTTGGGACATATCGACACCGTGCCGGCTCTAGAAATGTTTTCACAGGGCGTCGAGTTAATTCCACTGGTGCTTCTGCTGCGGTTGCTATCATCAAAGAGCTCCTCAGCTGAGCTTCGGCTAAAGGGATAACCTCAATCACCTTGTCTTATATCCAGCATTTATTCACTTTCTGTGGCTCTGAAGCATGTGACATTGACCTTTGCGTCTCATGTCAGCAAGAAACACTTTCTTCTCTTTGCATTCTTTAAATAGTCTAATTCAGAGGCGACAAAAATGCAACGGTGGAGCCATCTTGAGACATAGGTCTCAAGGGGATGGAGGAGCAGCGAAGCAGGTGACCTCTGAGCCCCTTTCCTGTGGGATATAGCAGTAGAGGGTGAATGGGTCAAGACAGCATGGCCTCAGCTTACCTCTCTGTTGTCCGCCACAATGATCAGCTCCACATACTTGGTCGTACTCTGGACGTGGCGTTTATGCTGCGAGGGGTGGATGGAAGAGGGTGGACAGGGAATAGGTGGAGGCAATAAGGAGCAGTAAATGGGAGAGGAAATAGAGGGTGGTAATGATAAAGTGATAAATCGAGAGATGAAGAGAGGTGAGTGGTGAGGAGGAGGAGGAGGAGGAGGGGGAAGAGAGAGATGAAGAAAGACGTTAATTTGGGAGGACAATACTTAACCGCAGCTTTCTGGAAAGGGCAGTCTAAAATTAGCAGGTGGCCACTCAAGACGGCTTTTCACCTGAACTGCACTCAACACAGAAGGCGGCAGAAGGAAGAAACAGCACAAAGCACAAATCGGCTTCACTTCACGTCTGACCCCGTAAGAGCCGCTAAGGTCACACGTAGCGCCGATAACACCCTCGCAGGAAGCAGCTTATTAACTAATAAATCACTGTTTTTGGACAATGCTGCCTGCACTGCACTTGGCAGAACACAGTATAAAACACTAACCCCGTGCTTTTCTTTCTGAAATTCAAAGAGCAGGTAAGATGCTCAGCATTGATTTATGTGACAACTTAACATCCAACCAGCACACAGACAGCAGAGTACCGTATGGCCCAGCCAGCTTATGTCTGAATAAAAGCAAACAAATAGAGTTTATCTATTCTGGAGTTTAATATTTAAAAATAAAAACAATAATAATAGCAGCCATGCTAGTGGCTCTGTGAGGCTGGACTAAGGCACAGCAGAACTTTGAACATACAGAGGTTTTTGAGTTTTCCTATATAGCATGTAACACAAAAAATGTTAATAGTTTTGGAAATGAGATCATAAACTAAATACTGGACAGATTATGATTTTGACTTGATGTTGGCACTGGACGAAAGGTCAAGAGTATCACCAAATATTCATTCTCTGGGATCAAACTAACAAATAGGGTTAGGGTTTGCATCCCTAGAGATCTATACTGCTAACAATAAAATCAACAAAAAAGTGAATATATAATAAGAAAAATGGAAATCAATTAAAAAAATATATAGGAGAGAATAAAGGAATATAAGAGAGAGGGTGGATTGTTTGGTGCTATTCCAAACCGAGACAAAATAAAAACCCAACCATGGAGCAGATGCTGCTCTCATGCTGTGTGTGGGCAGCAACTCACATCTCACCTGATAAAAGAAACACACTCACACACACACACACACACACACCCTATAAGGTCCTGCTGGCTGTGTGCTGCCTTCTTCACACTATGGCCCACTTTCAACCTGAGCCTCTTTATCCGTGCTGGCCTGGCAGTCTGGATCCTCTCTGCTCTTATCTGCCTCCTCCATAGATAAGCCAGGACAGGCAAGCATGCTCTCAATGCACCCTATGGTGATTACCAAGTCTCTAGGAGGCTGCTGGAGAGGAGGCACACACATGAGCACCATGTTCGATCAACACTGTCAAACAGCACAATCTGTTCTTAAACAGAGTATGGTTGAGAGGTGCATGTGTGCATTTATAATCGTGTTTTTATCTCCCTACAACTGGGAAACATTGGTTGCTGCAACCAGTTAATGTGTATATGACAATTATTATATCCACCCCCTAAATATTCACACAAATAGCAAACAAGAATGACATATTCTCCCTCTTTTCCCCTCACTTCCTGTTTTATGTAACACTGCTGCTTCAATGTCAGATAATTAAGGTGAAGAAAGAGGCCAGTCTTCTTTTACAGTGTGAAGAACAAAAGCTAGTGTCCTAGCCTGAGAGCTTTCAGACTCATCGTCTTCATTTAGCAAATGGAGCTGGCTCAGGTGTAGATACAGATGAAAACTGTGTAATGGAGTTTTGTGATTAGACTCTCTTCGCCGTCCACAGTTTAGGCCGCCATCCAACAGTTTATTTCAATCAATACAGTCCACTTCATAAATGATGTGTTTGGCTCCAATATGCTGTCGCAGCCGTGAGCGACAAAACTCAAAATGCCTTTACGTGTTGTGTTCGGGTTTAACATCTTGGACAGCCGTGGGAAGTCATGTTGTTGATGTGCAGTTCCTGTCAGCTGGCCATCATATCTCTTTCCCCCTCTCCGTCCCATCCGACGCTCGTCGTCCAGGGGCACTCTGCCAACACGCCTCTTTATCTTCACACCCTCAAGCAGGGCACATCGTAGCTTATCAAAGCAGCAGCAGCACACCTCGGCGCCCTTGTGCAACATGCTGAGGTGAGTTGGCTCGTACGGCAAAACAGATTTTATACTCTCACTTTCTGGTGCACCTTCTCTTTGCCACTAACACGTCCTCTAGTTGCCATTCGAGCCATACTTTTTGAAATCACCCCTCACTAAATTATCTGATTTCATATTTTTAATCACCTGTGGGATTACCGTGTATGACCTCCTCCCTTATAAACCGCATCTGTCTTCACTTAGTAGAGATGTTTTCTCTTTTAACTCTGGCATCTCTCGCTGCGTCAGGAAGTGCAGGCATGTAGTATTTCAAATAAATAAAAGTGCTCGTTGTGATCACATAAAACATATCAAAGAAAAAAAACCATCTCATGAGTAAGAATTAAACTATATTTTTCACACTGGTATAAATTATCAATATGAGCCCTCTTTTGTTATCTTATCCCCCTCCCTCTCTTTCTGTCTGCACGGTGCTGTTGTCAGGATTCCTTCACTTGTGTTGAATCTTTGCAGCCCTATAATCATCAACAGGAATCAAAAACATCACAAAAAAACTCATCACTGCATAAATAACTAAACGAACAATGTGAAAGGGCATGATGTTTTTGCCAGCGTGGCCATATGTCTGGCTTGCGTCCTGAAAACACACTCAATCAACTCAAGGATTGCTACAATAAAAACACAGTTTTAAGGAAAGTCCCTCACATTTACACTGCATCACAGCGATGATCTGTGAGCATCTGTTTCATCTTTTTCCACCAGCTATCTGTGTGTCTCTTTGTATTGACCGGATAAATCAGCCGTGTTCGTCCACTCCCGTCATCCTTCAGCAGTCAGATAGAGATCACTGAAGTGTGTGTTTTCCACTTATCAGTGCTCATCATCTTTAAAGCCCCATTCCTTCTGAAGATAGAGACTCCCTGCGACCATGCTCCTTATGATTTATCCCTCAGCTCAGTGTGGCGGTAAGGAGCTGAGGGCAGGGTGTGGGATCGGCTGGGGTTTCTAAAAAGCAATCTGTTTAAGTCTGGATGGACGGGTCCTGCTGAAAGTATGATGAACAAGCCTGCAGTCTGATCTCACTTTCAGAGCAAAATGGTGTCACTTAACAGCTGATGCACTTTCCACAGGCGTTATTCGCCGTGTCGCTAATGGACACTGCTTTTAGATGGAAGAGTGAATAATTCGACAAGTCATAGATTCTAAAATATATAAATAGGCCACTTAAAATTATCTACATTGCAAATGATCTTTATAAAGAAGGTTAAGGTGAGTAATCTGTTATATACTGGGCAGTCAGAATCCAAATACAACTAGAAAAGCACTCAGAGAGTGCAGAGAGGTGGTGGTGAGTTTTTATTTAAAGTTACCCCCGCCACCAAGGAAGGAGTAACTTGTTTTCACCGGGGCTTGTTTATTTGTCTGTTTGATGGTTTTTGATGAAATTTTCAGTATTGGCCAGAAGTTGCCTAACTTAAAACTGATTAATTTTTGGTGGTGATGTTGAATGGGATCCGATCACCACAAAATTTAATCATTTTTAAGTTAGGCAACTCCTGACCAACCCTGAAAATTTTGTCAAAACCCGTCCATAATTTTTTGAGTTATTTTGCAAACCAATGAACAAACACACAAATAAACAAACCCAGGTGCAAACATAACCTCCTTGGTAATAAGAAAGATGTTTTTCACCGTGGCTGGTCGACACAAGAGTTTCTACATGCATCCTTTTCAGAGCGCAGTGTGAATAAAACATCAGCTCAAACATTAGAGGGGCAAACACAAAGGAAAGCAGAATCAATTAGATTTAAATGCTCTAAAGACTAAAATAAACTAGCAATTGAAAGGAAAAGTTGAGCGAGGAGAAAAGGCATGTTGAAAGACTCATTTAGTGGGAAGTTCGCAAAGGATAAAGAACCGCCGACAGGGTTGAAACAATAAAAAACGATTTCACAAGACAATCCACAGGAAGAAAACAGAATTCCACCCAAAAGGAGCAGAATAAACAGAAAAACACTCCAGCCAGCCAGCATGTGGATTAAAAGTTGCTGTGAGGAGACAGAGCTATCACTGCAGCAGCGTGTCGTCCTATTCCTTCATGCAATATCAGAATACTCTCTTTGTACGACCTGAGAGGAGGACATTTGTTCTGAATAGCAAACTAACCCCTAATTTCCACTGAGTGCGGAACGACGCCGACTTGTCAGATACGTTTCCATTCAAATCAATGTGTCAATTTCCACTCCGACGTGCCAACGCCTGCCGAAACAATTTGACAGTCATGTACAGGCATAAAATCAAACATCCAGTTTATTTTCAAAATAAAATAAACTGTGTTCGCAGCAGATTGTATAATTGATTTCCTTCTACTCAGTGGAAACAGGGTGGTTCTACTTCACTGAAACTCTGCTACAACCTGCTATATCGTGCGATTATACGTGAATACGTGAGATCTTGTTTATCAGATCTTGTTTTTGCGATTCCAGCTGTCTGGCGGAGCCGCAGAAGGTGGATCGAGTATGTATTGATGGACGACGGACATCGGACTTCGACGGACGTCTGCGTCCAGTGGAAATTAGGGGTTGGGGAGCGCCTTGGTGGCAACTTCCCTGTTTCAACTCCATCTGGTAACCGTTGTTGCACGTTGTTTGCATGTCGCCATCCCTCCCACCACTTGTCATCTCTCTACTTAGTAATAAGATCCTCCAAAAGAGGACATTTCAAGAGGCTTTCTTTCCTCGTGACTTGTAGCTCGAGATGAAATGCAGACAGTCTAATGATCCTTACCCTTGTACTGAAAGCTCTGAACGGACTGCTGTCTGCATGTTCAGTGGTGTAGGATATGTTGAAGTCATGGCCGCAGGTGCCAGGAGCAAAACGGAGGTGTTCAGCTGAGTAGATCCAGTGAGTCCCATCGGAGTGATCAGCAGACGGTTCCAGTACAAAGGATTTGCCTTCAACAGTTATGAAACCCCTGTGGAGAAAGGTAAGGTTAGACAAGGTGCCTTGTCATATTCAGGTCATTTTTTTCTTGAATTAAAATGCTGGAAACATATCAGGCACACAGAGAATAAAGAAAAGATGACATGATTGTGATGAGTGCGCTAAGGAGTAGCATCTCGTTTCTCCCGTTGTTTCCTCCGTCTTAACTTTTCTCATGCTTTAACCTCTGTGATTTAAAGTGAGTCTGGATAAACAGAGATTCTCACACTCATTGCACAATATTCACAACCACATGAACTTCTACAACCTTCTACATCCTCCCCAAAAAGACTGAGCACTGCCAAGTCAAACCAAAAACAGTTTGTCTCAGTGAACCAGGCAGTGTGTAGCTCTCTGTCATAAAGTGCATCTCTTGTCGTGCAGACAGAAAAAGTGGAATAAATAAAAATCAAGGATCAAGTTCTTCACGATCAGGCTGATCACTCCGCTGAGGGTGTCGACGTTTGGCTGGTTTGTGAGAACATTCCTGATAGTGTCCAATGATATTACTCCTGTTTGACATCTGCCAACAAAGCCTTTCCAACACTGACATACTTCACTTGTCTGAACTCTTACAATCCGTCAAATAAACTGCTTTTCAGGAGTGTATGCAGGGTGTCGCCTCAAAGTATTAACGACACCGTGCAATTTCTCAGAGATGTACACTTGAGACTTGGCCTCAAGTGAGACTATTACCATCTGGATCTGATTTTCATTACTTTGATGACCATTTTAATGATTTTCATGACCATGTGCTCACCAAAATAATTGATCAGAGAGGTTTTAAACCAGCCAACGGTTTAGAAACAATACTTGAACCATTATTTGGAAATAACTCATTGAGTGCCAGCCGTTTTATAAAACAATGAGTCATTTTTTAAGACTCACAGAATATTTTGAAGAGACTCTATTTCTATTTCATCACAAAAAATCACTTTGACGTATATATACTGTACGTCTATGGCACTCAAAGAGTTAAAAGCGAAGGTGACTACCAGAGATGGGAGTAATAATCTCTTTTTGTATGGGAAAATCTTTCTCTATTCCAGTTATGTCAAGTAAAAGAAGTGTCTGACACACTTACTTAACTCCAGCACAGGTACTGAGGCTGACGTCTGAGTTGACACGGCGCTCCACCTCACCGTGGTAGTAGCAGTTTGCCTGAGGGAGCACAGACAAAAAGACTTCAGTATTTCAAATTCCAAGACAAGAGGAATGGGACCAGTGCGACACTAAACATGTCTTTAAGCTTAAGCACAATTCAACAACAAGATGTCCCAGCTGATCACTGTGAAATATGAGCAAATTAACTCTGGGGGGAAATCGTCTTTTGCAGTGTTGGCAGCATCCGTTCATGCCCATCACCACAGCTTGATGATGGCTGGAATCTGTGCGTGCTGCTGCGTTCCCAGGTACCTGCTTTTATGGACCACCTGTCAAGCTGCAGCAGGGAGTAACAAAAGTGAATGAAACTCATGTTTATTGAACCAGACCTGGCAGCGAGAGGGCGGGGAGGAAGTGTCTGGTTTAGAGTGAAAACAGCCCTTCAGTTACGGCCTCGCTCAGGTGAGGTCTAACCAACGGCCCTTCTGCCACCCTGCTCTGGAAAACAAGGAAATGTCAGTTTCCACCCATCTTTGACTGCCTCTAAATATAAAGTGCATGCAGTAAACGTCCATGTCCGGCCTCCATCAACGTGTCTGACCTCGAGACGCTGCTGATTCTGCATGTTCAGAGTCTGAATGGGTTTCTGGTGTTCTGCACTTCATCTTGCATCGCAGCACTTCTTCACAATAATTCTGCAATAAAACTATGGTAATCTAATCAACGTTTTATCACTAGTTGGACAGCACTAATAAATAATACCTTTAAGGTTGGCTTCAACAGCATTTTCTCAAATCTGGATCTAGTACTGAATGCACTTCCTGAATCTTTACAACAGTAAATTGATTTAGGTTTAGCTTACAGTAATTCAGAGTAACACGAGTAGCACCAGTGTGGCTTTCCAGCTACAGCAGCTGTTTTCATCTGGTGAACACGGAGAAGCTTTAAGCAGGAGACCAAAACAAAGCTACAAGAAGAGTGATTACTGGGCTTACATTTGTTGGATTGCCAGAAACATAACCCCAAAGGAATGCTAGTGTTGCTTCATGTCCGCTAAATGTGCAATTAGCCATGATGATTTAGATAGATAGTAGAGATTTTAGACATATTTTTCCTGATTTATATTGAAAATGGCAGAAAATAATGCTCTAATACCACTACAGTGCAAAAAATAGAAATCTTATTTCTAATTAAATTATGTCTTTACACTTAATTTCAGACAATATCACTTAGAACAAAACTTGCACTAAACGGAGGGCCCTGTTTCTCAGAAATTATGTCTTATTTCAAAAATTTCTTATTGAGACATTTTCACTTGGTCCATTGGCAGTTTTTTTTGCTGAATTCAAGCATTTTTTTTTTGCTTGAAGTTTACATCTAAAATATACATATAATGATTGGAGACAGGGTTGAAAAATGGATTTGGCTACTGGAACCCAAATCTATTGCCCACAAAAAAAAAAAGTCTTCTTCAGAGGACATTCAAGAAGTGAACTCAAAGCCTCAAAAGCCTTCGTTTATTTGGCCACTTTCCACATCTCTATGGCTAGAGGCGTGCTGAAAGAGAACCATCCATTAAAGTGAGGTAAAGAGGTGCAAAGAAAGGACGGCACATTACATGAAATATGAAATTTTCGTGTAGCGAGGAGGAGCGGGGCTGGATTTAGTGTGCAGAGTTAATGCTACCACCTCATGTTTCTTTGATGAGATCATGACTGTGATGCATCGACATACAGGATATGAATAGACTTTTTGTTTCTAAGGTTTCTGCAGAGAGACCAGGAAAGTGCTTACACCTTCATATCTGGAATAAGCAAGATTAATAACTAATACCCAGATTACTGTGGGAGGCAACATCGGGTGTGAACATTACATTGTTTATGCATTTATTATTGTAAGTTAACTCTTTAATAGCCGTGCTAGTGAGTCATATTCCCAGTAGATGGCTTTTGTTACAGCACATGACACTCATTTATTATACTGTATTATATTGTATGTGGAAAAAGGAGAGGATATAAAACAGACAGATGGAACAGAGGAAGGGCTGAAGTCACTCCCAGCAGTACCTTGCCTTTGACACACAACTGAACCCTCCAGATCCCTTGCCCAGATCACTATATCAGTCTCCTCCCTGCCGGCAGGACAAATAAATTAACTAGGGATCAGTCTCAGAAGACCTGTCCGTTTCCAGTAAAACAGACCCTCCCATGATGAGCTGGCTGTGGTCATGAGAGAGGAATGAGAGGAGGGATGGAGGTCCAAAGATGTCTGTTAGTTCCCAAGCTGGTAAAAGTCTGAGCAGGTAGATACAGAATGAACACGTTACTGCCAGTAATCCAGTAATCAGCAGCAGGGCTGCAGCTATCAGCTATTTTGGGGATCAAGCATTCCATCAATTAATCACATAAACATATTTTAGCTTCATTAAGGAGCACTAATAAATATGCAAATACAACAAATTAGTTTCCCTTTTAGAAAAAAGCATTAAATCAAAATGCATTTTATTGCTTGAATTGCATACAAAATATCATCTGTCAAACATTAACCTATTTAGTGGGTTTCAAGTCTCCATACTGACTTTTTTCACCACTGTCCTGAAGTCAGTGCAAAAGACGTTTCATATAAATATGAGGCCATTTTTACCGGATTATTTCTAGATTGTTTATCAAACAAAACAAGCAATATGCAGGCATCAGAGGCAAAAGCAGAGACTCAATATTTTTCATCAATTATTCTTGATAATGTCCTCCACTCATTAATCCATCCATCTCACCATCACTCCACCCTGAGCTGACCAGCTACAACTCCTTCATTGCCTTCATGCTCTGGAATGGCAGCAATGCCGCTGAGCTGGCTGAGCCCAGCCAAGGATGGTCCAGCTCTGGTTTCACAGCTGTCTCATGTGGAAAATATTGTTCATTTCACTGCGTGGGCCAACCTATTATTGAATTATATTAATCCCCTCCTTTGTGGATTTCAGCATAAGTAGGCCAGGCGTTTTGAACACAGGCCTCACACGATGTGCATTATTATGCTTTCCGGGTATCTGAACATAAATTAGACGTTTAATTGCTTTCCAAACTGCATCAACTGATCAAATCACTGAAATCAGGCAAGCAGGTGGAAGCTTTGAAGCATAGAAAGTGTTCATCACACTCATTCATCATAGTGTACTGTACACAGAGTCTTGCTGTTTCTCAAAATACAAATCCTTCAATAGAGGGGTATTAATGGATCCATTGTATTTGAAAGCAGAACTTAATGAGCTTAATGAAGATGAGAAATATTCATCACAGCACTGAAGCAAATCACAAGAAACTGTAAGACGACCAAACCCCAACCTTGAATGGAAGAAAACACACATCAGGACCATAAATTATGAAGGAATTCACTTCAAAACTGCAAAAAAGGGAGATATATTTGTGAGCAATAATATAAAAGACACAGCACCATGTTGGAGCTGAGATCAAAAACCTTTTAGAGACTAAACTGATCTACTTTAGATCGAAATGCAATCTCAATTTAACACATGCGCAGCTCAGAAATCTGATGATAGGTGCTGAATATTTTGCACACAAATGTTGTCTAGTTTAATATTTTCTGACAAACCGTGTTCTAGGATAGTTTATCCATTATAAAAGACTGTTCTCTGACCTCTATCCACCTTTTATTTCATCAAATATGAATCTGCTGGCAGAGAACGAAATGGGCCCACTCACCTACAGTATATACAGACTTTTTATACACAAGACAACCCAATTTCAACAGGTTTTAAAAGTGGGTCTAACTGCGACATTTGCAACTTTTCTTTGCTTCCTCTTTGACTCTGAGAACAAAGAAGCAGAACCCGACTAGAAGAGGGGATCCACCAATGCACATCGTTGATAAGAGCTGCTGGGTGGGTGATGAAGGATAATACTGAAATAAAACAGACAATAAAGGCATGTTAACATACCGTGAAGTTGTGAGAGCCTGTGACCGCAACGCCATCATCCTGGTAATGGGTTTCTGTATAGTGACTTGCAAACAGCCCCCTAGAAAGAATAAACAAAGACAAGAAATGCTCAGAAGTGCCCCTAAGGAGCTTTATCCTGAAAAATCAATCACAGAGTCTTAAACGAGACATGCATGGAAGATAATATGAATGAAAGCGTAACCAGCTTTAGAAGAGTATAAATTGAACTGAGCAGCTATAAGCATCAAAAAGAAAAGTGATGTTTTCACTTTCACATGCACCATGAAGCATACAATATCAATCCATAACTCATTCCATGTGATACGGCAGAACAGTAATTAGCTTACACAAGGCAGACAATGGCAGGTTATGCACAGGTGGACATAATAGTATGATCTTAAAAACAACATAATGAAACAGTGAAGAAATCATTTTTAGATACAGACAGGAATCAATAACGCTATAATGTGATTTTGTTTAGGATACCGAGCCATCTGTTTCCAGTTCATATCTAGAAAGCAGAATAAATAACATGAACAAAGCTGAGATGCTTACAGCAAACCCTTGGGAATGCCATTTATTCATCTCCATCATTGTAAATTCAGTTTTGTAATCATTGCTTCACAATTAAAGCTGTCCACCAGCAAACCACTGCAAGGCTTTTATTGTGAAACTCAGTGTAATCTTCATCAACGTGTTAGTAAGTGCACACTAAATATTTGGAGCCTTAAAACAACACTCCATGAATTTCTTCTTTGCTAAGTTGTCTAAGGAGAGAGTTTAGTTATCATGTAACTGGAAACAAAACTCATAAATTTGAATTTTGTGTTAAGAATTAATTTGTCAAGCTGCTGTTTCCACACTTAAGAATGGACCTCAGTATTTTGTCCCCAAAAGGAAATGCATTTACAGCCGTCTCACTCACACTCAACCCTTTCCGCTATGTTATTATGTTTTGGATAAACTATGAGAACATGGATAGTGATGCTTTTCAGTTATGCTTCTGGGTCAGCGACGGCACAGCAGTGTGTTACTGTCCTCCAAGAAGCTGCAAAGGACAAACCTTGCAAAGCCTCCCGATGACATTTCAAGTCTATAGGGGGTGATTTATTATTTGATACTCAAAAGATTGATTTTTGGTTGAGTACACCACAGAACTGTCAATGCAATGACAGAAAGAAATCTTTCCTGTCATAGCGTACAATGAGGTCCTTCTCGTCACTTATCCATAGTCTGGCAGGGACAAGGACACTCAGCAGGGGGGAAAAGAGGATGTGTGTTCATAAAGGATGTCCACGTATCACACATACAGCCAGTGCATGTACAGTAAAAGCCTACAGGACGCCAGCAGATGGCTGGCTGGTGCTAATCCACAGCAGAGGAACAAACCTCAGCAGGCAGCTGGATTCTCTTACTGACCTCACTGCTGACAACCCAGCTGGGAGCGTCAGCTGTAACAACCTGGGGAGGGGAGATATTTTGTTTGGGAGCTGTCAGCATGAGACACAATGCTTTCCCGCCCTCTCCTCCTCTGCAGAGCCAAAGAGCTGGTAATAATCATTGGATCAAAGTGAGGCCAAAGAGTAGAGAGAGCCAAATAAAATGATGTGTTTCTTCAGTCTTAATTAGGTCTGCTCTCTCAACATCTGCCCACAAAAGACAATCCAGTGTGGTGACTGTGTGTGCTAACACTCTGGGAGAGAGTGGCTGTAAAAGAACATGTTGCAGACACATGAAACCAAGAAACCGCACCTTAGTGCGTCTGAGTGAGGTGTGCTGAAATCGGTTCCGGGTATTCCATGTATATATCAATAACTGGGTGGCTGCAGTTCAGTAGGTAGAGTGGGTTGACCTTTAAACCCAAAGGGTGGTGGTTTGATCCCTGATCCTAATGTCCATTTTCATTTGTATATCCATATATGTATATCCATATAACATGTCCTTTACAGCATGACCCTCTTACTAACTAAGAAAAACCCTCTAAGGACCCAAGTTCATGTATGTACCTGTTAACTCTTTGAGTGCCATTGACATATTTTGACGTCATTTAAAATCCAACGCTTGAGTGCCATCGACGCAATAAGCCGTCACAGTGTTTTTTCTGCAGCGGGTCGCCGATCGCTGTCCCCGGCAGCTTGTGAGTAATACTGGGGCTTCTGGGAGATGTAGTTGAAGCATAAAGAGACGGTATACACCACAGAGGTCAAAGCAGGAAGTGGAGACGATCGAGATTAGAGAGCAAAACAAACTGATTCTGGATGATTTTTGGTGGGAGTGGCCTCTACTTTACCTCTTATAAAACAAGAATGGAACAAGATAAAAACAAACTTTTTTCATCATAATGAAATAGAGCGTCTCTTCTTTTATTTGAGCTATTCAGTGTTTTCAGAGACATAGCACAAAATATTCTGTGGATCTTGAAATATGACTCAAAATGGGCAAAAACGCTGGAATAAGGTACTTTCTGTTTTATAAAACATCTGGCACTCAAAGAGTTAATATATGAGGAACCTTATGACATTTACATGCTACCTACTAGCTCACGTGGTTAGCAGCTCCATAGCATGGGCCTCAACAGGTGCCAAGATCAGTGGCAGTGATCAACACTTGATTAGCCCATAAAGTGGGATGAAAATCTAATGGTTAGCATGAGCAGACATATGGGCACCTGGCAATTGATTAAAGACAGAAACTAACAATCTGCGCAATACACATGCAAGAAAACACAGAGGACTGCAGAAACACAAGCAACCGATGCACCCGTAGGTTCATCTCATCCCAGCCGAGCGCTGAAACTCCATCATGTGTCTAATTCCACAAGCCACCCGCCCTGCATGGCAGCAGCCACCCACTGTTTATCAATCAGTGGAAAGTTAATGAGGCGTGGTGGAAGGGACGGGGTGGGGTCACGCCCCCCCATTTAAAATGCATTACCCACAGGACAAGCCTCCGGCAGGGTTTTGCCTGACTGACAGGTAGTTGACACTGGGGAGTCAACACGAAGACGCCACGTTTGGGCTGTTAATGCCACAGAACTAGTCCCAAGTGTCTGCAGCCTGACACCCGAACAAACACAAAAGAGCCTAACGACTGGCAGTGTGACACAACAGGAGGGAAATATCACACAGATTTGTGCTACTGCTGTCGTAGAACTCCTGACAGAGAAATATTTGCTCACTTCAATACCTATGATCACAGTTAAGTTTACGTCTTGCCATTCTCTCTCCAGGCTTAGAAAGACAACTTTGCGAAAGGAAATATATTAGATTGGGGGAAAGAGTCAGATTTGCCTGTCAGTAGATTTGACAACACAGACAGAAAGACAATATAAGTCATTTCAAGCTAATCCTGAATGCCAGCCACTAAATGCCATTCTCTTCTTCCTGCATTGAATTATCATATTGTTTCTGTTGTATCTCTGCTCAACATTGTCATCCTCTTGTGTCTTCACATAGGGAAGGAACACCATGATTTATGCAAAGTCTTATCTAAATGGAATACATTCACATGCAGAATTAAATGTCACGGCTTATACTGTTCAAACACTAACCCAATTGTTGACGTCCTAATTGAGAAAATACAACCGCACCGACCTCAAAAAAATTAATCTCGTTGGTGATTTCTCAACCATTTGTCTTTTACATGTGGTCTTCATTGCTAGTGTTTGCTCTGATTTTATGCAAGTAAAGCAAATGCTGCTGTTTGAGATATATTAATTGCAACAGGCTTGATGAATTGGGGCTGGAGCCTAATCAATCACCTGCAAATGGGAGGTCTCATTTGTAGGCGAGTGCAGCATATGACCTAAAAGGAAAAGACCTTTCCAGCATATAAAAAGCTTGTGTATGCAAATATAAATGCAGCTTTCTATTGATGATGACACCCAATGGTGCATCTCGTCATCTTCGCCTCACACTGAGAGCCTGTGATGTGATTATGGCAATAACGAAACAAAACAGACGTATCGAAAGCTGAGAAGAAGTCACGCACAGGCTGTAAAAAGACACTCTCAGCGCGGGAGAGGATGCTTTATACTGCTTGGGACAGTTTTCAACAAATCTTGAGGGAACAACAAAACACTAAATTGATTATGTGACAGGCCAAGAGGAGAAAGGAAAACTTTACTGAGAGAGAGTGAGAAAGTGTTTTCCTGCAAAACAGCTTGCCCATGCTGTAGGCATCAGTCTATTTGGCTGAGTATAAAACAGCATTTTTCTGTCTTGTAGTAATGGGTTTTCAACTTCACGCTCTGCGGGACTCTCCTTTTTCTCTTGATAAGGTATCCAACCAGGCTATGAGTATAATCGAGAAAAGAAAAGGTTAGCACTTAAACTTTCTGTGGCGACAACGCAGGTATTCTCAAAAAGTACATTAACTACTTTTTTTGGAGTGAATAACCTTAATTGACTTGCTATGACCAGTATATTAACACTGCGGGCCCATTACCACTGTTGGAATACTCTCGATCAATGTGCAGCGGTTCCCAGTCACAGACTCTGATATGTCTCATTACACTCAGACAACCTAATCAGGGACTTCTGGACAAATCCTACAGTTAACTATGATAAATGAGGAGCTAGGTATTAGGCCTCTGCAGAGCGAGTTCCCCTGCACTGCTCTGTAACAGAAAGTTATTTAAAGCAGATGCAAATATAAACATTTGAAGCAGATGAAATCATCAAAGAAATACGTTTCCTTAAAAAGAAATCAATCTAGGAGCTCCAATTAGTACGATACATTTCATCGGAGGGACCCGTGAGGCAATGTGGCAGTAATAATGTCCCTTTGCTTTTATGTGGCAAGTGGCAAGAACCCAGCTCCGTGTGGAAAAAGCAGGAGCATGTGCATGAAAACCTACAATAGTGCAAAGCCAGAAAACCTTGTCTCAGTCTTAGAGACATTCTTTTTCCAGGCGCGAGGGAAGAGGGCCAGTCTTCCTGGCTGTGATCTGTCTGACATCAGGCAGTGTTGCAGGCCGCTGCCAAGTAGAGCAGAGAAGCAGAATTCCCCCCCGCTTACCCTAAGCTCAATGCAACTCCCAGCCTTCACGAAGCATGTCATGAACAGAGCCGTGAGAGCATGCCAGCCAATGATTTCTGCTCAACGAGGAGGGAGGATGAGGGGGGAGCAGAAAAAAAAGTCATGGCAGATGGTTTTGACTTTAGTCATATAAGCTGCCATGTTCTGCAGCGAGTGAGCTTGCAGCTCGTTGGTGCCCTTGGCTGTACGACCAACACTCAGTCCAACACGACAAGGCAAAAAAAAAAAATTCTTATATTTGTTTTTCACAGAGGAAACAGGTTGAGCTTTATCCCAGTTTCAACTTAACAGCCTCATTGTGACTCTTAACACCTGCGTAGTTAATTGGTCAGTGATGGTCAAACAGCGTAGCCATTAGCAGCAGTGGCACGCAATTATTGCAGTGACTGTCATCTAAAGATTGATGTGGTTAAGCCCAGGCATGCCCCGTGAAATCAATAAAGTGTCATCACTGTGCAATGTCTGTGTAATGGATGACTAGCACAGGATCCCAATTACAGAGACTGGATGATGAATACCACCCCAACAATGGATACGATAATTGGAATTAGAACAGGAGTGCAACACTAATCTTTGATTAAGTGTGAAGATAATGATGCAGCGTTTACTGAGACACACCGGTGTGACGCTGCAGATTGCAACCAAGCAAAACTTTTCTGTCCGTTTAGTATTTTTGAAAACGTGAATTCTACACATTATTCCTTAAAGAAGTCACCCATCATTTTTTTCTTATTTAAATGTGAACAATTTTGGTTACTCTTTTTATATATGTATACGTGTGTGTATGTATGTGTATTTATTTTATTTCTTTAATTTTCTTTAAATTTCTTTTATTTATTTATATATATATATATATATATATATATATATATATATTCATTTTTTATTAGTAAGTTTATTTTAATCTGTTCTTTTTATTTGTATTTGTTTTTATTTTATTTTTATTTATTTCTTATCTTTATTGTTACTTTATTTGTTTGTTTATCTCTCCCTCTCTCCCATGCCCTGGTGGTGGCTATGTGGATGATGGACACATGGACATACGGTCAATGAATGAACTCATGACTCATGAACGAACCCTTAGCATTGCTTCATAAACATCTGAGGAGCTGATTGTATTGTATGACTGCACACGATAAAAGGATAGAAAATAAGTTAAAAAAAAAAAAAAAAAAAGGAAGCCAACCATCTTTATTTCTGGATCATCACTTCTACAACTATGCAGCTAAAAAGGCAAAAGGCAGCGTGATCGTTGAACCAAGAAAGACAGAAAGCCCAGAGGAAGCAGGGACGTGCTGTTAGCAACCTCACATCTCACAGAATACAAATCTGAAGTTTGTGCTCACCGCAAAAACAGCATTGGTTGTTTGTTCTAACAAAGGCCTGCGTTTAAGTTTTCCCCCAAAGTGGCGTGATGCTGTTATACCAGGCAGGAGGTGCATGATGACCACAACCACAAGCTTAACCTAGCAGTTTCAGACCAACAATAGTGGTCAAACATGCATTTAGGTACGAGGACTTGTTGTCCTTTGCATCCCGTGTCACATTAAGAACCCATGCTGCTGCATCAGCATATTATGGGAACACTTTGTCTCTTGCTGTGGAGTGACACACAGTCCAACCATTCCAATGTGACAGACACAATGAAAACTTAATATAAAATAATAAAAAAAGCCACATTTGTTTTGACTTCTTATAGCCGTCTGGTTTTTATGACATGCTAAATATGGGGCGTGTTGTTACATTACAGGATAACCACAGGAAGAGTCACATGTTTTTCCACATTTGTCCTCCTTTTTGTTTCTTCGCCTGTTGTCAACATGTAACGTGAGGTCACATCTGGCGCTCATGTGTTTTGCTTTACATCACAGGCACGCATGCACGCCACATGTGACGAATTGTGTCGATGAGAAGCGGGGCAATCATCACCTGCTCGCTCACAGCTCACAGCAGGGCAGGACTCTTACATTTCTTCTAAAAAGACATCAATATCACTTTGGTGCTCATGATGTCACGATCCCCAAGGGCGAGGGGAAAGTAATCACATGTGACTTATCAAAGGAAGCTGATTGGTGCAGTGTGACCTCGAAAGGTCAAACAGAATGTAGGTCTTATGCTCGCAATTAGATAAGTGAGACCAATTAAATGTAGATTATAAGAAAACAAATAAAAACTGAAACATCTTGGATTTGTCCAAGGTGTTTTTCTTCTCTTTCCTGTGGCATGGGCCGGTGACATTGTTATCTGAAACTAATTATGCCGTGTGCCAAAGCAGCAGTCTTTCAAATCGCCTTTGTTGCTGTGGATCACTGGAGGGGGAGATCCTTCATCCTGCTTTCTACTCCTATCGGCCCCGGGGCTTCAGCTCCTCTGTGGCAGAGAGCATGCCTCTGCTTTGCCTCTTCATCTCCCTCAGGACAAGCTCCAGTTGTATGTCAGCATGCAGAAGTGTGGGAGTGATAGAAATACAGAGTGCATCCCCGGCTTGTGTGCAGGAATGGCAGAATGTGCCGGTAGCTTGGCTTGATTTATGTGCATTTGTGTGTGTGCATCGCTGTATGTGTTTCCACAGCGAGGGTTGTGTTTGTGCTCCACAAAAGTCAGACTCACAGCTTATAGATCATGCGACGCATTCCTTTCTTTCAGCGTGATCAAACCACAACACTCTCCGACTGATCTCCTGAACAACTTATTCAACCCTCTGTACATCCTACATCGGAAATCCAGGAAGGTATTATAGAAGTAATGCTTTCCTCAAGTGATTTGCAGCATTTAAAAAAAAACAAAAAAACAAAAAACAATTCATCTAAATTACAAAGAGTAAATAATTTGAACCGGAACTATCTTCTACTAGAGACACAGTCCATATAAAAGCAGCAGGTCTGTAAGTAATGAGGACAGTTTCTTAAGAGAAATGTTGAATTTTAATGTTTTTATTACAACACTGTCTGCACCACAGACTTCCATGAAACTGGGGTGGAGACAAAAATCCAACCAATAAAAAGCTTGTTTTGATATTCTTGTTCTCTAACATGTTGCAAAATCAGGAAATATTGAAAGCTTGCAAAATGGAAATTGACTAAATTGAATCCATATCGCTCTCTGTTGATATATTCCAAGTGGAAACAAAAAGCTTTAAACATGGAGCATCAGAGTAATCAATTGCATCACATTGTGTCTACTCTTCTCTCTTTACACATCATCATGTGGGTTAAGGCCAGGACCAGGAGGACGTACTGAGAAGAGGTGAATACAAAGTCATTTTCAGGACAGGCCATGCTAATATAACAGCTTTGAGCTTTCCCATTAATTCAAATGGTTTGCAAAGAACTGGCCCAAGGCCCAACTCTCCTGCATCTATATTCATTGCAACCTCATGCTTGAACTAATGAGCGGCCGGGGAACTTCAAACAATCATTCTTTTCACAAGGTAAATTCACATGTAAAAAAAAAAGAAAAAAAAAACACCAATTTGATTAATTAAATCTGTCTGTACTTGGACGCCCTCCCCCCTTTTTTCCTGCCCTTCTCCCCTGTCTTGCGCGCCCTCGGGGAAATCAAACAATTAAGGGCTGAATACAAATTTGCTCTCTTCATGTCTTTCACCCCTTCTGATTGTGTCAGTGAGTGAGACGTCCTCCCTCTTTCTAGTAAAAGTCTGTTTTTTATGAATCTGGGGGGTCTGGCTGTGCCCCCTGACCCTGTGTTCTGTTAGGAGATGACTGACAGGAGAAGAAGGTTATGAGATTAAAGTTGGAGGAGAGAGAAGCAAAACAAATAAATTATTTAAAGAAACATGCACTTTAGTGTGCAAGGTGAGAACCCCCATGCATTTGCAACAGGTGTGGTCCGCTCTAAGATGACTTACAAATGTCCAGTTTATTAAGCAATACAATATGTTTCCCAACCCCAGAGCCTTCATGAATCCCTGCCAGCTTTCATTAAACCCATTTCCTGCTGACAGAAGATTCTGTTGTGTCATGCTTCTTTACATCAGCTCAGTTTCTGGACTTGGTGATTGATTTCCCAATAATGTACAACCGGCTCATCGATCATCCGCGGTCCATTGATCCCTGGAGGGAATATAGTTCTTGTTGTTCAGCCGATGCACATAGGAAGTGGAACATTATTGGCTTTCTCCAAGAGATTGTTTGTGAGCATCAAACCATACATCAGAGTGGGCAGGACGGAGCAGCCGGCACTCGTACATTTTGACAGCATCGATGATCCATCGAGCTTAAAGAAAAGGTGTGAGTGGTTGATTTGCATCCACTTCCATTAATTAATTTCACCGGAGTCACAGCCGCTGGACTGTAGAAACTCTGAGACCATGAAACATGCACAACACCCCGAACAAACAGCAAAATAATGAGCCATGAAACATTTTCAATTATTTTCTTTTTTTTTCATATTTTAACCATTGGATCGAGTATTCAGTTGTGTTTTGTGTAAATTTTACATCCCAACGTGAAGGTCTGAACTATTTATACACTTAGTCATTTATTAGCCGATTTAAAAACAATGAGTCTAAAAATATTGGAATCAGCAAATCAAATATACCACAGGAATGATAAAGGAATAGCTTGTTTTGTTTAAGACGCATATTTTGGTTCTTCAGGGTCAGGTGAGAGGATCAATACCACTGTAAAATCTGTAGCTGTGTGACACGTGTGTGGTCAATAAACCATGTCCTACGACAACTTCTCATTTTCCACGACTAATCCAGTAAAAAAAATCACCTCTCTCATACTGAATAAATGTATTTCCCAAGATGTGCACTTATTTCGCTCCCATCAACTTGGTAAAACCCTTAACTTCTCAAAAGGATGTGTCCTCAGCACACAAATGAATCTCTTCCTGCTGACTGAATCTAACAACCTATACAGTTTCTCTCAGTTTGTGTGTCAACAAAAGCAGTTTCCTGCTTAACCTCCCTGGAATTTACAGCCCTTTTGCTTGGAAACTGTTGATGATTTTAAGGCATCTGTGTCATGGACCCAGGCCTCGATTCCCCGACCCCGAAGCACTCCACAGCCTCTTTATCAAATCCTGGCAGCTCCTATTGTTGTTGGCAGCTCCCTCTTGTCCCCGGTGCTGGAGGGATTAGGTGAGAGTGAGTGAGGACGGATACGTGGGGCCAACCAAACGAGACCCTGCCGTAACCACCCCAACAGGGAGTTATTAGAAGCTGTTGATGGCAAGAAAACGCGTAAGGAGGGAGAGACAGGTAGACAGACTGCCTTCACACCTCATCTGACAAAGCAAAAACACTAGAAACCTCCAATCCAGTCATCACACATCCTCCCCCTGCCTCCGTCTACTCCCTGTGTGTCCATCTCTCAGCGCCGCCGAGCCTCAGACACATAAATGGCGAGTGGGATGGGAAACCAAAAGCATCTGCTTTCTGCATGACACGGAGACAGGGGGAAGACGCCGTGCTCCAGGTCCACGGCTTTCTCCGCACCATTGCCTTTTATCACTAAAGCTAAATTTAGTGTTGAAAGAGGCATCTGAACTCTAACTCCTACGCAGGTTTCCCGTCAGATTTGAAGTTTTAAACGAGTCTAAAGCAGGAACACAAAAGGGATCCATCAGCGGAGACGCTACCTTTTAGGGCAAGAGGGGAGAGACTGCTGCTGGGGCTTTTTGCTGTGCTAGTCAACTGGAGCGGATGCTGTTTTTGCTTTCCATCCAGCATTCATTTTTCACAAGGACACTGCTCTGCATGAGCATGTGTAGGGCAACAGAAGAGGGGGGAAAACCTCCTCTATCAGCTGAAAGCAACAGGCTTCCTTCAGCCTAAACGTGACCGTCTGACTGATGACCACACGTGGCTTCTTCGCTCAGTCAGTGACCCCCACAAGCAGGGAGAGCTGGTCATAGGAAGGTCAGTGGACTGTGAGAACGGACAGAACAGGATGGAGGACAAGTAGAGTGAGCATTCCCTCCCCGGCTTAACTCACACTGTAACTCTGGCAGATCTATTTGTCTGTCTGTCAGAGGGAGGATGGAAGCCAGCACTGCGAGCCCGGTCTGATTATCTTTATAGTCAGCAGCCATAGAGGTCAAAAACTTTGGCTGCTTTTTGTTTATTCCCTTTGGCACCCCAAAGCCCTGAGAAAATGAGATTTCACTCCAATTTATGGAGAGTGTTTGCTTAAATAGGTGAAAGGGAGATACCGTGAGCCAGAGAACAAGGCAGAAAGACAAACAGTCTAATGGAGAGGAAGAGCTGAAGATAAAGGGCCTTGTCTGACAGAAAGACCAACTAATACTCCAAAATCCTCCCAAAAAATATAATAAAGCCACATTTCCCGACACTACATGAGCCTCTAGACTATGTCTCCTGTTTCGATGTTCGATCTTTACATTATATAGTTCATTATTACATGGATTAAATGGATATTCTTTTAATTCTTTTCACACGCCTTAACCACGACAACAACAACTTCTTCACTTCCTACTCCTGAATCACATGTCAAAACCAACCAATCAGAAGCTAGAATGTCCTCAACTGAGGTAAATGTATGTAAAACTCAAAGGGTAGATTCAGCACAAATTTATTGTAAATATTTCAAAGTGTAAATAATAAACGCAAACATGAACATAGTTAATTGCAAATTAAATTATTATAATGCCCGAATTAACTTGTAAACCTTACAAATGTATTGTTTTTTTGGGCTATCAAAAGTGTCACAGTTAAAATGAAGTAATCTGATTACTGAAAAAGTCACTTAGTTTACTGATTGCATTCAGCAGCTGCCGACAACCACCAACTCAAATTAAAAATGACAACCGGTTTGGCCATAAATAATGTGCATGGTACATATTTAACACTAACATCAACAATTTATTGTTTATTTTTGAAGTTGAACTTAAAAAATACTTCCTGAATTTTCTTTAGCTGAAATAAACTCAAAATAGTGACTGTATTTCCAGCTAGAAACGCACATCTCTCTCCTCCCTTCATTGTTGTTAACTCATTGAGTCATTGGCCATTGTTTTTTAAAAAATGAAAGAGCCTTCTGCCAGCTTTTTTGGTCATTTTGAAATCATCTTTCATGATTTGCAGAATATTTTGTACTATGTCTCTGAAAACACTGAATAGCTCGAAAGAAGAGACTCTCTGTTTCATCATGGAAAAAAAATTTATTTTTACCTTGTTCCTGTTTTATCAGAGGTAGAGTAGAAGACACTTTCACCAAAATCACCACTTTTTGTCCAGATTCAGTTTGTTTTGCTCTCTAATCTCGATCGTCTCCACTTCCTGCTTTGATCTCTGTGGCGTATACGATCTCTTAATGCTCCGACTACATCTCCCAGAAGCCCCAAAATTACTCACAGGCTGTGTGAGAGCCCCTCTTGTGTCTGTTGCTGAAAAAAAACAGCATTTATGGCACTCAAGTGTTCTATTTTTAAAGACGTACATATACATCTTTGACACTCAAAGAGTTAATGTTGCTTGTTATGCATTACTATGTGAGTTGTCATCATGCTGAAAATGTGACTTACTTCTTGCTTCCCCAAGAAAGCAAATATTAATATGAGATATATATACAAATATAAATTTTACTGAGAAAAATGACAAAATTATACAACAAAAAATACTAATAACAATACCAGTAAAGTTAAACCAAATGAAAAAGATAGGAGGGTGTTCTACAGTTTAGGGCCATAAACAGTTATTTTCTTATTTCCCAGTGATCCTAGGGGTCAAATTATAATCTGAGCTTTGTGGGGGTCGCCCCCCCCTTTATATATTTAATCAGAAAAATATATCTGTGATTAAAATAATGAATGTTGGTCTAGAGACCCCCACAGATGTAGGATTTTACTGCCTTTATGGGAGCGCATACCCCTCCTTGTAGGAGCGCTGATCCTCTGCACATTAAAATCACACTTTGTTGATTTGTCTTTTTCATTTCAAAAGCAAAACACTTAAAAATAAAGCAGTGAACATGAGGAAGCACACCAGTGAAATGGTATGGTATGAAAATTATTAAAAGGACAAATCTAAAGTATACATGTGAACATCCCGTTCAATGCATTTGGAGAGTGACACCATCGAAATATTCTGTTTGATACAGGAGAGTCAAGAGCAGACGTGGATAAAACATGAGGTCATGCTCTTTTTCCAGGATTTTTTCTCAACAAAGACGGATGAATGGAGAGTTGGAAACAAAGGAAGTAATACATGCTTAAACTTGATCAGCTGTCTGGAATATGTTGAAAAATGGTGCAATAAATGTTCTTGCGGTTAAAACCTTGCATTATGTGCCATTAAATGTTACAAAGACGTTACATAAAGGTCTAAAAATGAAACACGTGGCCTCGTCTACCTTCAAAATCCCCTCGGTTCAGAACTTTTAATGCAATCTTATCTAGCATTTGCAGGTAAAGTAAAATGGGTTTTTGCTCAGCCTGTGAATTGTTTCTTTTTTTGTAACACCAAAATCTTGCACACAGGGTTCATAATAAAGCAAGAAAGGGCTCTTAAAAGATGACTCATCGGAAAGACGAAAAAGAAGAGGGGGAGAGCTGTCTGGCTGTCTCTCTGTTTGTCATGTCTACCTTGAAACAAAAACAATTTCTAAAAGCATTCCATGTAAATTGCAGCTTCGTCACAGCCTCATGGTTCAAAAGTCTGGATCCTGTGGAAACAAAACCCACCCTCCTTCCTCATCAGCTATCATCATCATCACTTAATGATTTTATATAGGTATTTATCTAAGCTGCTAAACTCAGCCTCAGTAACAACCTCCATCACACAAAGAGGGCATCTCTATCTGCAGGACCCTCGGTGAGCTCCGTGGTGGAGGTACAGTGAGTAGTGAGCGATGGCTCGTCCTCCAGAGACAAACTGCTGCTAACAGCAGGTTTCGTTTGGCCGTGTTCTTTGCGGTGATGGGAGGGAGGCTGAGGAATAGATCAACCAGCTGGAGTCCTCAGACCCCCGTGGTCCATCTGGAAAAAGGCTCAGAGCGTAGAAGAAAAGACCCCGATCACTGCACAAAATGCCTTTTTGAACAAGCCATTGAGTCTGACACTCAATCTTCATTTCTTTCTTTACCTTAAACTTAAGTCTCCTTCCTCTCAAGTAATTGAGACTTAACTTGTTTGACCTTCACTGTGCACAGTGATGTGTAATGTGATAAGTGAGTTGGTACGTTCCAGTTGCTGACAGTGAGGGGCGGGGCTGTTCAGATTTATTATACCTTTATCATTTTATTTAACACTCAATTATTATATTAGGTCAACTATAATATTATGTCAGACTGTTTTCAGTATTAACAAAGAGGTAATATTTTGCATACCTTTATTTTCATGAGAACATCTCTCTCAGTCTACATTTGGAGCTGAGAGATACAGGTATGTTGATGGAGCGAATTAGCTTCTAAAGTTATCCCAGCATTTAAAACGCAACATTTTAATGATATTTTTAAGAGTTACCTAAGAGTCTGTACTGTAAAGTGTTTTGATATTACCTCAGTGCTGCATCGTTTTCAACTGTATTCCTTTGACATGCCGCTGCTGACGTCAAGTCGTGCTGGGCAAGGCAAGGCATTATGGGAAATGTAGTTTACCCTATGATTTGTGTAAATGTGTATTCTCACTTGTTCAATGTTAGATATGTGTGTGTGTGTGTGTGTGTGTGTGAGTGCACACAAGGTTAATGTGTTTATTCTGTGATGAATTAAACGTGTGACAGGGCATATTTATTTTATTTTGGTTTTATTTGTTCTACTCATGCATCCTTTACAGTATTCTAAGGGAAGAGCAGGATGTGAACTGATGCAGTCCCTGTCACATGTTCTATCATTACAGACTCATTCAGTAAAAGCAGTCCAAAGAGAGCTGAGCTGTCATGGTGATTTTGTGGTGTGGTCCAAACGTGCTACAGATACATGTGTAGATTTTAACATTGATAGCTGTTTTTACTGCATCTGCTCGCTTTTAAATCTGTGTTTAAGGCGTCTATGTTTGACTTTGTGACATCACCAATTTGGAAGCTAATCCTGGCAAAATTTGCCTCCAGTGCACAAAATACTGAGAATGGACTTTTTTTTTAGTGAAGTAGGAGACCTTTGAAATGGAAAATGGAAGGAATGGTTGCAATTATGAGAATATTGAAGATGGCAATTTAAAAAGCTATGTTAGACACAAGTTATTATTATTCAAAGCTTTGTATTTTCAGTTCGTAAAAAAGGGGTCTCACATCAGAAAATGCTGCCTCATTTAGAACGTGACAATGAGGGAGGACTGGAATGCTACACAAATATGAAGTGGCAGCAGGTGAGTGGGTTGTTTTTGGGCTTTGAAGCAAGCTTGAAGCAAGGTTATGTTGGCTGGGAAGCTTCCACACCGGTAAAAGCTCATTTAGACAAAACACAGCTTTAATAGAACACAGTGCATCTCGCTTTTCCTCATCCTGAAGGAAGGGACAAGTTGTTCTCAGAGCTTCCCAGTGTTACTGGGTGCCTCCTGATTAATTAGGAACACGAAGAGGCGAGTCCACCTTATTAATTACTGCTCGAAGCTTCAAAATAATTGGAGCGTCTGAGAAGGCAATTCAAAAGCGGGAAAAGCTCCTTCCAAAAAATTCCCTTTTGAAGGAAGCAGTTAAAAGGCACAGGGTCTGGACAGAGACGAGCCCATTTCCAAGGCTCAGCTTTGAAACTAATGAATCACAGTGCAGCATGGCCGTGCAGCCGCAAGGGTAACAAGAAAGGTACAAAGGCTAGCGCTAAAGGCTAACGTTAACCTTAGTGAATCCGTTTCCTGGAAGGAAGGCTTAGAACATGTGTGTGTGTGTGTGTGTGTGTGTGTTTTACAGTTATCTGTTAATCAGTGCGGTCACATGGTAGGATCGTACTGGATTTCGCCAAATCCGATGTTGCAACTTGGCGCGTGGTCTGTCCCAAAATCCACATGCACATGGAGTTCGTTTATATCAGATAACGGTCAGCGACCTCGCTGACTTCGCTACGCTAGGTGGCGCTGTAGCCTTTTCAACAAGTGGTGTTAAAACTACTTCCGGTTGACGGCTTCTTAACAACAACAATAAATAATAAACTAAACTAAAAAGTGAGTTGTTGATTTCTTCATGCCATGGTATCGTTTGACTCTTCCAGCAACAACATCACTATTTATGATGGCGCTTCCTTCCACTTCCGGGTGAAATCCCCGGCGGACATTCTCGAGCTGGACGCAGAACGCCAATATGATACGATCCCGTTCACAAGAGGCACGAAGTGGATTAAGAACGTCTTAAACCAGGGGTTCCTATCAGATTCGCGAATCCAGTCCCGATTCGATCCTTAGCCTGTGCACATGAATTCGATATGTTTTTGATGCCTTTATTATACGATTAAGCTTGTCCATGTGCACGCAGTGAGTGATGGTTCCTGAAAGGATGGACTAGGTTGATTGTAGTCTTTCCACTATAATGATAACACACACACACACACACAAAATGACTTGTTCCACGCATACTGTCGTTTTCAAAATAAAACAACAAACAGAACTATTGGATTATACAGTATGGAAGTTACACGACTCATGACTGGGAATGCTTGACTAATGGTCAGAGGACTGGCTGCTTCCACACTGACAGGACACAGATGTGCACTTAAGATAAGATAATCAGGAGCAAAGATCTAATATAATGTCACAGTGATGACAGGAAGCTGAAAGGAAGAGCAAATACACCATCTCAAGCTTTAATGCCTCAGTGGATGGAGACTTCAAATCATCAGTTTTATCTTCATGTCCTCCCCTTGTTCTTCCTCTTTTTTTTTTTTTTTTTTTAAAAAAAAGGCTTCCTATCCTCCCTCCTTTCTCGTGATGTGCTCTGAGCAAAAATATTTAATGGGATCTTAACAAGAGGAAGCTTTTATTCATATCCAGTTAATTGTCACACACTTGTGAGCGTGGAAAAAGGATTTTGATTATGAAGTAAAACTCTCATTCACAAATGAAAATCTGTAATGCTTGGTTCTTTGTCCCACGGGTGTAAACCTTCTGCATTTCTGTCTGAATATAAGGAAACCAGTTTGAAACACAATCCAGTCCAGAGCCACATGGGGTCATTCAGTCACCCCAATGAAAACAACTAACTCCTTCTCAATGTTGTCAACAGCATCATGTCAGTCAATACAATGATTCACATTGAAGGGACTGGAGGGGGAAGGGGGAAGTCAAGCAGGCATTCAGAGCTGTAACACATGCATTTTAAACTGGTCAGTTTGAGCACTGAAGCTCTGACTTGGGGGAGAAATTGATGCACTTCTTGTCTGACTTAATGACAAGATGAAGGATTTGATACACATGGCTCACACATTGGGCTTTGACGTTACTTAAACAATGTGTGGCTCGTCAGCGCAGGACAATAACTCTACAAAAGGAAGTCACAAGAAATTATTTTTCCTAGAAAGGGTTGGTTGTTTGTGCGGGGTCTTTAGCCTTCTGTTTGTCCAGCTCCCCAGGAGAGGCTGCTTCCTGCCCATGTTTGCAGTGAGACATGAGGACGTCTGCATTGAGAGAGGCAGCAGGTCATAGACAAGTCGCAGTCCAGCCTGAGATATGGAGTCAAGTAACATCCCTAAAACCCCTATCTGGATCTTGTCCAGGCTGACTTTGTATAGTCCTTCCAGAGAGACAGAAGAGGTCTGCAGACAGACCTTTTGCTCAGTATCCTCTGCCTGCCCTCTGTCCAGGGAAAAGTTCAGTTTAAAGCGTGTCTGTTTGTCTCGCAGCACAACACACTCCAAAGATGGATAGCCAAACATCCAGGCTCCTTATGCTCAAAGGCTAAACAGCATGATGAACAGGGAGAAACCTCAAGTGCAGACAACCAAGATCATCCTCCACCCAGCTGACAAGCCCCAGGCTTCCTTTCAGTGCTCCTGCAGTCCATTAGAAGGGAAGCGTGTATGGAGAGCATGCTGCCTGCTCAGCTTGGGACTCATCTTGATGTGCCCAGAGGCATCATATTCAAAGCAGGATGAGCAGCTTGACCAGAAATGGCTCCATAACCAGTGGTCACAGCTCAACGACTGCCCCTGACTGGTATAACAATAGTAATAATAACGACAAAGTACCTTAACTGCTTCATAAGGAACAGATGTGCAATGCTGCAATTTGACTACTGTCAGCTAATTAAATGTGAAACTTAAAATTGAATTAAATTTTATGTTTTGAGCACAACCAAAATATCTTCTTTAGGCAACAACTCTTTAGGTTGAGGCAACAAAACCACCTAATTAACTCATGTAGTGCCAGCCGTTCATCATGAAAAAAAAAAAGGTTGTTTTTACTGTGTTCCATTCTTGTTTTATCAGAGGTAGAGTAGAGGCCACTTTCACCAAAATCAACACTTTTTGTCCAGAATCCATTTGTTTTGCTCTTTAGCGTATACTGTCCCTTTATGCTCCAACTACATCTCCCAGAAGCCCCAAAATACAGGCTGCGGGAGACAGCAATCTGCAAAAAACCACTTTGACGGCTTATTGCGTCGATGGCACTCAAGCGTCGGATTTTGAATGACGTCAAAAGCCATGAATGGCACTCAAAGAGTTACGTTTAGTTAAAACAAATAAGTGAAAGTGAAACTTAAGCTTGTGAACACAACCATAACCATGACTTCCATCCCATGTAAAGTCTATAATGTGGCACCTGACTTGTTTTTTTTTCTCCTCTCTTAACGACTAAGGTCACTAGAAGTTGCTCGTCTTCTTTTATTCTTTTGTCGTGATCACCCATGTGAATCGATGATAAGACCTACTGGTGGACCCTTCTTACCCACATCTATGAAACCTAATCTAAACCTAATGCACATTTAATGATGTGATAACAGTCTAATCAGCTGGCAAATGCCACGTGTAAGTTTTGTTTACTCTTTGATGAACTACATTAGTCCGAGTCAGATGACAAGTCACCAGGGATCACCAGCAGCAGATGACAGTGATCAGGATAACTTGATCAATAACTTCACACTTCCAGTTTTGAATGGCAATCTTTGGGAGCATGAGCAACAATGCAGGAATAATACTGCCCTGAGGTTCATTTAAAGTTTAATATTTACCAGCTGGACTTATCATCCAGTATCATAAGCATCATCATCATCATATCTGCTAATTAACTGGATAAAAACCAGGTACTTTTTTAACTGACTTTGTTTTTGATCACATATTTAATCACTGACATTGTCCCAGGACACCAAATTTCAAGACTGATATGTTTGGCATTGAACACTGGAATCAAACTACTCATTAAAGAAGCGTTGTAATATCTTTATTCACTGGTGAGTTTCCTGCATGAATGTTTATCCAGCCCTGAGCACAGAGGACCACAGTAGCTAATGATCAAAATACACTGCTTACAAAATACTGGCGGCTAAAACCAATACTGTCTAGAGCACATGCACTTTTCTTGTGGGTAATTTGTTCCATATTTCCCCACGAGGCTCCAAATGATGATGAGGATAACAATGAAAATGTCCTTCATGTTTTTGGATGTTCTCTATGTACACAAAAGTGGATTCTGCTCACAAATAAGGGCATGCATAATAATTTGATGAGTCAAACTACTAATTTTTTGATGATAATCTGACTTGTCAGTATTCCTTCTTAAAATTTTGGAATTTGAAGATACAGTGATATATGCATGCATAAAACGGTGGTATTCCCACATGGAGAGGGCCTTGATCTTTCAGGAAGATTCTTTTGAAGCATCATATGAAGCTCCAGTACATGTGGTTGACATGTTGCCCCAGGCAGTGTGCGCCCTTTCCTTCCAGACAACAGGCTGCTTTCAAAGGGTGTCCACAAACGTAGGAATATCTGACGCCTATGTCTCCTGCTTCAGCAGTCCTTAATGCTGAAGATTGGAGCTGCAACTAACGATTATTTTTAGAGTCGACTAATCCATCGACTATCTAAATGATTAATCAACTCATCAATTGACTATACCTCAAAAAGAAAAGTGCACACTTGTGTACTTTATTCTGTAGTAAACAGAAGCTGCATCCTTCAGATGTCCGACATACATCCAGCGCTAGTTCCTGAAAAATAGTAACTAGATACTTCATTCAAAATGTAACTCAATTACTTTGATTACTATCACCAAAAATTGACATGTTACTATAATCACTAGTAGTGAGTACCAGGAGTAGAATCACACATACGGCATGCTCCCAGTGCCGCTGAAATGACATTCATCCTCAGTTTTACCGGCGTGTTTGTCTCCTTATGCTGGAAAGTGGGTGGGCGGCTCAGTGATCAGTGTAAAATAAATGATTTCTATAAAAAAACGTAATGCTTTAGAGCGTTACAGTAACACCTTACTGCCCATCACTGCACACTTCTGCTTTAAATGTAGAACACTGTTAGCCGTGTTTTTGATGTGTTAGTGTCAAATGTTCCCACACTTCAGATCGTGACGTTGTTGCAGTGGCTGCTACAATTTCTCTCTAGCCGCTCACTGAGCGCGCTGACTCGCGCATGTTCGTTTGCGATGAGCGGTGACATCACCGCTATCATTGACAAATGAATTTTTTGGCGACAAATTTCATTATCGATTTTTGTTGATTACGTCGGCTAATCGTTGCATCCCATCCTGACGAGCAGACGCTCAAAACAAAGCTCCATTGGCTCATGAGACACACTGGTTTTGTAGTGTCACATATGACAAACACATCTGAAACTGTCTGTCTCTCTTAACGTGACTGATTTATCAGAAATGGAGTGATGGGATGTGACAGCTCAGCATGGCGCTGAGATCTGACTTCTTTGTGAGAATGTTAACACAACTGACTGATATTTGCTGCCTATTATCTAAGTTTTACAATTGAAAAGAGAACAAAATTGTAAAGTTTTTTTTTCTCAATAGTTCACTGAGGACGGGTTAACTCCACAAAGCTGACTGGGCCTTTTCAGAGGAAGTTTGCTTTATTGGGCCAAACACTGTTGCAACAGTAATCAAACTGCAGGTGAAACTTCAGACCTAAATGTCAAAGTTGCAACCTTCACAGCAGGTCTATTAGCGAGCTAAAACAGGGTTTAATACAAGAATGAGGATGACTTAAGTTTTGCAACAAACAGGCAGAAACAAAAGAAAGAAATCCTTTCAAGCATTTCTCAATAAACTTTTTATGCACCCCAGGAAGGCGACCTCTGCTAACTCTATTACACTGCAGGGGTGATATGAGTTCAGACACACTGAGTGTGTTCACCTCATGATACAACCAACACAGGAGCGTTCAGCTGTGCAACACACCTCGCTCGTGTTTGGTTGCTGGAGCTATTTATTAACAAAGACCTGAGAAAACAAAAATAAATCCGGGGGGTTTAAATCAAATCATTTAATTCTGGACCACATTTCCCCTCCTCCTCCTCCTCTACTGATGCCGGCTGTGTTTGAACAACTGGATTTCATCAGCGGCATGCAGCCAATCTGCCAGCAGCCTCAGACATAAAACCCTCACTTAATGTCAGCACAGCAGGTTCGATTCTGGCTCTGGTGCGCTGATCCGAAGAGCAAACTCAACTCAATAACACACATCCTCCTCATATCCATGGCTATTTGTGATCGGTCTTGTCAAACATGCACGGCGTGCGGTAGCTTCTATTTTGATCCTTTCTGAAGGAGCATTTTGACTTTTCACACAAGTGTGTGAGAATGTGCAGATGGTGGAAATCCAGCTAGTAATTAAACTGTGTTATCCAGACTTTGGGTAAGTGTTGAGAGTAACTTGTGACAGATTGGTATTTGGAACGCATGGAGGTTTGTTTGAGTAAAGTCTTTCCATCATGCTCAAGCTCATTAGAAAGATCTAGATTGCACCTCTCTGTTCCTCTTGGCTCAGCTGTGGACTTTACATTTAATGCTATTGGGCAACAATGACAGCCATGTTGGATCATCTTGGAGGGAGATGCATGGGAATACAAGGTGTGTTTCCACTGCAGCTGATCAGCTTGGTTCTCATTGTGAAATGTTTTTACTCTGAGGGAACATAATTCCCTGCTATAAATGGAACTGGTGAAAATCTGACAATCTGCAAGTCAGCTTTGCAAAATCCCCACCTGTGTAAAGCAGGAATGTTATTCGACCGAGTGTGGTTTCCCATCAAAATATTTTCAAAGTAGGTAAGGCATAAAATTGTGGTCGCTGGTGTTGAAAGCGTTGTCCCACCGTGTGCAGGTGGAATTTACATATATTAAGTCTGGAAAACAAGTGAGATTAATGGCTGAGTGTGACATAAAAACCCATCCGCTGCCTCTTTGCTTCCCTCTCCCCTTTTCTCTCTCTATCACACAGACAGCTCTGCTTGTTCCTGGTTGCTCATGTGTGGCAGCAGAGTTGGATGGAAAACACATTGCTCCATCAATCACGTCCCATTCTTCTCAGCGACGCGTTCGACTCAGGTTGTCTGAGACGACATTCAAAAAAAAAAAAAAAAATGCAAAGATGACAAATATTCCTGTGTGCAGATCCAGAGCTCCGTCAAACTGTACCCATCCCGATAACCTGATCCCTTTCAAATGATGTTCCCCTCCTTGCCAGTCCCTGGACTGACAGTGTTGACAGCACCTTAATATACAGAGTGAGGAGAGTGTGCTGTGTTCAAACAAAGCCCCCTTCTCCCCTGTGTTGTGCCAACAGATCAAAT
Organism: Synanceia verrucosa; assembly: GCA_029721515.1. Lineage (NCBI taxonomy): Eukaryota > Metazoa > Chordata > Actinopteri > Perciformes > Synanceiidae > Synanceia > Synanceia verrucosa. The sequence continues at coordinate 21,964,597 of CM056550.1, read as the reverse complement.
GAACAGATAGAGGAGAAGAAGGAGGAACATGTCGGTTTTCATCAATGTCTGCCTGATGTATTCAGGAATTCTCTCCTTTCAAGTCTTTGTTGCACCACACGAAAAATACCCAAGCGCAGTGCAAACAAGAGGCAGAGATTTCCTCCGTCCTCCTGCCTGGCTGTTTATGTGTGACACACGACTTGGCTGCAGCCCCAGTTGCAGCCCCTGGGCAGTGCATATGTCGGCCATTTGTACTGCAGAAAGCACTCAGTTACGAGCTAAGGCCAAGTGTGAATGGAGGGAACACTTACTCGTTTTTCTCCAGAGCCAAGAGCAGCTGCTCACCTTCGGCTTCAATCAGGAGCTTCAGTGATGCAGGGTGACTCTGAAGAGGAAACAGACAGGAGAGGGGATGAGGCAGATTGGCTATGGAGGCAGACAAGCAGCGATTTGATTGAGGGATGATGGCTGGTATTGTCCGGTAGCTAGCATGGTTTAAATTCACAAAAATACTTAAAAGGGGACGTGCCATTTTTTTACAAGTTGGACTTTATTTCTGGGATAAAATACTGTCATTTACTCACCCATTTCAATTTGGAGTCATTTGGAGTATTTCCGACAATATTGGGTTTGATGATATCCATTTAACAGGAGTGAATGGGGCACAGAAATGCTGCCAGTAAATGACACAAACATGACCATTTCTCAAATAACAGACTTTTAATAAGATGGGCTACACTATTACTATTGTCATTTGAGTCCGGAGTTGTCTGTAACTTGAGAAAATTCAATCTGTAAACAGACTCTACTTCCTGTGTATCACAGTTTACTAAGGACCCCTAGTGCCCACCTATGTGGCCTTCACTAAACTAAAACAAAGCATGTATGTGACAACATCAAAATAAGTAACAGTAACTTTGTAAACTATGATGCACAGGAAGTAGAGTCTGTTTACAGATTAAATTTACAGACAACTCCAGACTCAAATGAGAATAGTAACAGTGTAGCCCATCTTATTAAAAGTCTGTTATTTGAGAAATGGTCAAGTTTGTGTCATTTACTGGCTGCATTTCAGTGCCCGCTTCACTCTTGTTAAATGGATATCATTAAATCCAATATTGTCTCCAAATGACTCCGAAGTGAAATAGGTGAGTAAATGGCAGTATTTTATCCCAGAAATAAAGTCCAATTTGTAAAAAATGCCACTTCCCCTTTAAATGGGTGCTGTGTGGCAATAAAATAAATACTTCTTTATTAAAATCATGATGAAACTGCGACCTAGCCACCCAGAAAAAAGGCTGTTACCAATTGAGTGGTCGGAAATCTTTATGAAGCAACTTTATATCTTAGAACAAGAGCTGAGAGGATAAGCTTCATGTTTTTATTCCATTTGACATTAATCCCGCAGAAAGCCACAAGTCTTCGCAAACCCTGAGTTGCAACGCCGAGAAGGACGGCGTGCGTCGAGTCAGATGAAGGAGTCTTACATCACTTTTCTGTCAGACATGCACGCTCATCCGCATGTCAACACATAACCTCCCTCCTGCGTGCGCTATCACCCAGAAACACACAAAAGAAAAGAATCATTCTCCATCGCTTAGCAACCACACACACAAACGCATTTCACACACACACACACACACACACTCAGTTCAATCTGGGTCAGCTGTGGCAAAGAGCGCTGCTCTGGGTTAAGTCATCCATCGGGCCCTGTGGAGAAGAATGTCTAGTGGATCATAAGAGGATATGGAAGAGGAACACTTCAGGTTTGAGGCGACATCTTTACACAATCTGTGCGGGACTATTTTCTGTTCAGACAGGGTTCTACTTAATGCAATTTTACCACCCTCACACTGAATAATGTTTAAACCTCACTGCAAATTATTTGGTTCTTACCAAGATGAAAAAAACTTAGATTTAGACATATTTACCTTTTTTAAGAGACAATTTCTTATTTCTTATTTCTTAAGTGTTCAACTTTACACTATAACGTTAAATCAAACAGAACCTTATATTTTTTTTGTCTCAAATAGGCCACACATCTTAAAATGCCTCACCAAATGAATCTTTTTTTAACTCTGAGTGCCACGTGTTTTATGAAACAGAAAGTGCCTTGTCCCAGCTTTTTTTACCCATCTGAGTCATATTTTAAGATCCACAGAATATTTTGTACTATGTCTCCGAAAACACCGAAAAGCTAAAATGAAAGAAGAGACTCTATTTCATCATGAAATTTTTTTTTTGTTTTTTCCTCGTTTCGTTCTTGTTTTTATCAGAGGTAGAGTAGAGGCCACTTTCACCCAAAAAAAAGCCACTTTTTGTCCAGAATCAGTTTGTTTTGCTCTCTAATCTCAATCGTCTCACTTCCTGCTTTGATCTCTGTGGTGTATACCTTCTCTTTATGCTTCGACTACATCTCCCAGAAGCCCCAAAATTACTCACAGGCTGCAGGAGACCGTGATCAGCGACCCACGGCTGAAAAACCACTTTGACATCAAAATAAGTCAATGGCACTCAAAGAGATAAACCAGCATTATTTCATGTGTATATTCATGTGGTCGTCCCTGAACCCCAGGGTCACGGGTTTGATCCCTCCTCCTGCTCTATGCTGCCCAAGTGTCCTTGAGCCAGACACTGAATCCTGTTGTTCCCTGGGTGCCTTCCATGGCACCACTGCTCCCTGAGGGATAGGTTAAACGGACAAATTTTGAGTATATGTCAAATAAAGCTGGTTACCATTAATAAATCCACCTCTAAATACATCTTGTTTCTAGATTTAACAATTTTAATTCCAGAAATCTTGTGAGGTGAAATAATCTCACTATGGACAGATAATTTCACTTGATTTGAGGATCTGTGTCCTCAGATTTTGTGGGTTTTTTTTGTTTTTTTTTTGCAGTGTTCACTGGATCATTGTTCAGGGAGGAATATGTTCACATCAGCACTCATTATGAGAATTCCTTCAGTCAGAGATCTGAGGCTCTGTTTTGCTTTTTCGGGGTAATAACATCCCATAGAAACCTTGTGGCACCATGTCTGTTTGGTTAAGCCAGAACAAATGAATTCACTAATGAATTGACTCAATAACACAATCTAAGAAAATCTAGCTGTGTTTTTAAGTCTGCCTGGCAGCCATGCATTTAGTTTTCATAAAGTCTGGGATTACAACGCCAAACAGCCGAGGCTCATTAATGTTCTGATGGCTTGTGTTGTGTTTACTTCCTGTCTGAGATACTGAACACAGAGAAGCGATGACTGCTGTCTCTGCTTGCACAATGTTAATTGTAAGCTACTTTTAATAGGGAAATACAAAAAGTGGAGTTAACATATCGATGAGGCCTGTAACGGTACACAAAATTTGCGGTTCGGTACATTTTTGCTTTTCAAAGCCACGGTTCATTTTTTTCAGTTCGGTATGCGAAGAGAGAAAAAACATCATTCATTTATAATGAATTATTGAACTTTTCCCCCGGTTGTTTCAGACAATAGAATATAGAAAAATAGAAACAATATAATCCTGTTATAAATCCAATATAAAATAAAAAAAATATTACTTCAACTAAAAGTATTCTACACATTAGTATTACTTCTTCAGTCTCTCCCCTTCAGGTTGACATCATAAATGTTTTTTAGCCTTATGGCAAAGCTGCTGTGTAGCATGAATGAATGAATGAATGAATGAGCTGCTGTTCCCTATGACTAAAGCTACTTACAGACTGGAGCTGAATGTCCGCACTCATCATAGTCGAGCGCACTGCCGCAAAGTAGTTTCCTGTGAAACTTCTGTGGGACACCAGTGCATAGAGTGGAGTCATGCATGGGCTCGCTTTGAGTCCGCGGGACCTCCATGAAGTCCATGTTGTGTTTGTTCCCTGTGTACTGTACACATGAGTGTCTGTGTGAACGCGCGCTTCTTTAAAATGTCCATGTGGAACTCGCACGGATTAAAAGTTCCACATCAAACGGTGTCTTTCATTCCTTTTTTTCTCAAAGTACTGTTCTGTTTTGGTACACAGCTGTACCAAAATGGTTCGGTTCTATATGTGTACCCTTACAGGCCTAGTATTTATACAGGTACGTCAAAGTGTTTTTTTGGCAGCAGGAGTTGGGATATAAAGAGATGGTATACGCCACAGAGATCAAAGCAGGAAGTGGAGACGATCGAGATTAGAGAGCAAAACAGAATCTGGACAAAAAGTGGTGATTTTGGTGAAAGTGGCCTCTACTCTACCTCTGATAAAACAACAATGGAACAAGGTAAAAACAAACATTTTTTTCATGATGAAATAGAGAGTCTCTTCTTTCATTTGAGCTATTCAGTGTTTTCAGAGACATAGTACAAAATGTTCTGTGGATCTTAAATATGACTCAAACTGGGCAAAAACGCTGGAACAAGGCACTTTCTGTTTAAAAAAAACAGCTGGCCCTCAAAGAGTTAATGTCGTATAAAAACATAATTATTGGAGTCACTTGATTATATTGTTCAGTTCTCAGTTTAAGATAAACCTTGAATGGCTTTATGTCTTCAAAGCAAAGAAATAAAGAAAGAAAAAGCATTAAATTTCATCATCCTTCACCTGGGATTTGAGCTGGCTGATGGGTTTCCAGTCTTGTCCAACAAGCTGCAGAGGTACTGTCGTCCCATAGTGTTTCTGCTTCGCTGTTGGTTTGTGTTGAACAGTCGTGCTCAAAAGACTCCCTGTAAAAAAAGACAAAAGAATAAATGTCATAAAAGAACACACAGAAAACTTCAAAGTGTTCACTCTTTATTCTAATTTCTCTCCAGCATCTGTAAAACCAAACCGTGTCCATCTTTGTGGACACAAACAATGAGAACATTTTCTAAATTATTTCCTACAAGCCGTACTGATAATGGATCCTTCCCTATTAAAGGCCTGAGCCTGGTGTTCATTAACAACATCAGAACACAACCTGACAGTCCGGCTGCGTCACCAAAACTAAATCACAGTATTTTGTATTTGATGGCTTTTCTGTGTCACTGCACACAATTAATGCCCTGTGAATGTTGTTTTTCATAGCTAGCAATTATCTACGCTGACAAAGCGGCATGTCCGATACGTCTGCTCCTTTCCTGAAAACGTTCACCTCCTTTTCACGGGCTGTCAGTGGAATTGAGCCTCTGCCATTAAGACATGAACACAACAGCACTAATCAGCGCTCTCGGACATCGAGCAACATGAGAAACGAAGCCTGTGGTGAAAGCGTAACCTCCTCCCTCTGCCCCTCCAGCTGCATAAATCTCCACAGTTCAGGAACGAGGAGTTTGTGCAAGGAGCTGCTGCTGCTGCTGTGATAACTCCTAACACAGGGCTAGTGTCCGGGATGCAGTGCAGGGATTAGATGTATCTTTGGGGCATTGTTCCCAGCATGCTTTTATCTCCTCTCTGTGTTCTGACAGGCTGTTAACTGAGCCTGCGAGTGTCTACAACTCCAAACTCTGCTGTGCTGCCAGTCATTTAATAATATATTCTCCAAATCCAATACAGATGCCCCCAAGCGTGCTGCCAGGAGATGAAGTGGCAGAAAAACAGCCACCATCCCAAGAAAAGCCTCCACTTCTAACTGAGGCAGATGCTGAAATCGCTCTAAAAGAGTATATCATGCACCCACAGTGAGCCACTGGAGGACATTGCTAATGGCGTTCCTGCAGTAATCAGCACCCCCTGCAGAGAGGATGTTATTTCCAAGCTTGGGTCTCTCACTAAAAACAGCAGGGGTCGTTAGCACCATTTGTTTGAGTGCAAACATCCTAAATCAAATGTTTGCTTTTTTGCTTTTCATCCTCTGACGCTCCGTCGAGCGTTTCCAAACAGCAGGGAAACAGATTTAGTTCGAGGGTGATGTCAGTGGACTCGCGTGAAGTTTCTGCGTGCGGTCGGAGCATGATTTATGATGCGTTTTTGGGCTTTCTTAGTTTCGAATCCCATTTCAAACACATAAACACAAAACACACTCAAGGGGACCCAGATGATGATTACCAGCAGATTCAAGGTTCTTCCTTCCGAGGTCTCTTCTGTCTCTCTGCTCATGACTCACGCAGCTAATCTGCTGAGTCTGCTTATTATCTGGTATTAATAACACAGGTCAGGCACACCCACCAGGACCACCCCCCCAAGCTGAGCTTTGTTCTGGTTCTCCTCTGAGGAAACAACCTCTCTGGAGTTCATCACAGACTCTCCAGCTGATAGCAGAGAGCCAGAGGTGACCAGCTCAGCAGTCCTTATTCAGCTTCAGCCTGATGATGAGAAGCAGGATCTGGCAACACACACACACACACACACACACATACACACACACACACACACACACACACACACACATACACACACACACACACACACACACACACACACAAAACAGCAGGGGAGCATCCTACCCTCATTAGGCCTGGAAAACCACACCGTCTAGGGGGAGGTGGGCATGCTGAGTAAGGGAAGGCATGACAACCGCTGTGAAAAGTACGGATGGATAAACACAGCAGATGAGGGGAAAACGGAGAAATTTTGACAGAGAAAGGTCAAGTCCACATGAGGAAACACACACACACACACACAGCTGGAATGGCCTTTTCTGTGGTGTACTCCACATCAACTTTGAAGATGAGGTTCACAACCATACAGGGTTTGGTTCCCGGACTTCAAAGTCCACAAGTGAATGACCGTTTTGTTAATGTGGTGTGCCATGAGATTTAATTCCTGCTTATAAATGGAATTATATTAGTGGAAACAGTCTGCAGGCTCATTTTTTTTCCCAGAGTGCTTTGAGAGAGACATTTGGTAAAGTTGGAACGTGGCGACGCTGTGGTGTGGGCTCTATGTAAGTGGCTTTTGTTAGCTGGGTAGGTTATAAGAGCCACCAGAAGCATTAAGGGAGCGGTAAAAGTGGCACCAGAACCCAAAGCCTTATTTATACGTTCAATAAAGGAGAGTGTAAACAGAGGTCTTAATAAAGCACAGTTCTGGCCATGATCAGCTCCCTTTATGCTCCAACGTGCACAAGAAGAGTTTGAGCCGTTTATATTGCCTCAATAAAGTCAAATGTTAGGTGGGAGGATGTGGATGTGGAAATGTGACTGTGACAGTGTTGGTTCATGTGTGGGTGTTTAAAATGTGACACACCTATGATTGGATGAAGTAATTAATGTGTTTTTTCAAAAATGAAGAAAAAAAAATATGTACTTTGTATGAACAGCTGTAAGTAGGTCAAAAGGTGTCTAAAGTGGGGGTTTAGAGCTGTAATGATTAACGATGTTAACATAGAGGGAAAGGTTTTTTTCAGCTTCTCAAATATGTTAAATATGATTTTGTGTTTCTATAATTTTTTAATCATATTAAATGAATAGATTTGGGTTTTGGACCATCAAAACAAGACATTTAACTCATTGAGTGCCAGTCACTTTTTTTAAAAACAGAAAGTGTCTTATTCCAGCATTTTTGGCCATTTGGAGTCATATTTCAAGACCCACAGAATATTTTGTACTATGTCTCTTAAAACACTGAATAGCTCAAATGAAAGAAGAGATTCTCTATTTCATCATGAAAAAAATAGTTTTTACTTTGTTCCATTCTTGTTTTATCAGAGGTAGCGTAGAGGCCATTTTCACCAAAATCACCATTTTTTGTTCAGATTCTGTTTGTTTCGCTCTCTGATCGCGATCGTCTCCACTTCCTGCTTTGATCTCTGTGGCATATACTGTCTCTTTATGTCCCGACTACAAATCCCAGAAGCCCCGATATTACTCACAGGTTGTGTGAGAGCGCTCTTTTGTCCCTGCTGCTGAAAAAAGGAAAAACATATATGTCTTTGGCACTCAAAGCGTTAAAGAACCTGATGTCCAAACCTTGGATTTCAAGAAACTGGGATGAACATTTTTAGACACCATGATATCAAGAGATTATTTCTTTCACTTTTTAACCAAATTCTGGTCTGTATACTCAATTCTAGCCTGGTAAACTAAATCAGTGCTTGCTGCAGTGTTTACAGTTTCATCAGCTCTCCCAAATGAATGCATTCTCCACAGCCAATGAGCTGCTGGTCCAAGGGAACACATGACCTTCCTCAGCTCTTTGCGGACGTCCAGGCCTTCTCTTTGCCCCTCACCAAAACAAATCAACAACTGTTCGCCTTTATTAAACCCCAGAGTCTGTTTTCTCACAACCATCTGCAACTTACTCCCTGACAGGCAACCATGACGTAATATATTCATTACAATCTTCGCTTTCTCAACACAAATGGCATGCTGTTCTTTCCATCTGCACACTTGATGAGGCCGTTCACCCCCAACATGTGCACAGGTCCTCACTGAGATAGGATACAAGCAAATATGTGCACATATCAATAAAGAGCAGTCCACCCTTGCCTGATGGCTGGCACAGGGGAAAAAAAGCCCACAAGGACAAATTCCAAAGTCACTTTGACAGCAATTCTCTCCAATCTTGAGAATATGTCAGATGGAAAATGAACGCCTTCGACAGCTTGAATGACACTCTTTGACGTGCAAAATCCACTGAAAAACAAATGCGGAGGAGATGCATTGTTTGACACGGTTGGACACTGTTTAGTTACCACTCAAACCTCCAGCAGGAAATGGGCTTGAAATAAAGAGCATGTGGAATTAATTAGAGCAGAGTGATGAGTTTAAACTGGCCTGTCTCAAGCAGAACTATGACACAGCAGAGGTACTAAAAAACAATCTTTCCCTGGTTCCATATGGAAATGTGTTCTCTATAGAGCAAATCTAATAAAATGATCACTTTTTCTCCATCAAGCGCATGCATCCACAGCCATTTATATCCACATTGTCTGTAATCACAGCACTGACTGGATTGGAGAGACATGAGCCAAAAGCTGGTTCTGACATCAGCCCATGAGGGGAAACTCAGTTAATGTTTATGGCTAAAGTTCATTTAATAATGGGTAATGGACGAGCATACTGAGAAACACATTTTATTCCCAATCAGAGCGGGCAAGTTATGTTAATTTGAACAGAATGGTGATTGGGAATAGAATGATGAATGAAACACCGTGAGGAAGCAGGCGCTCCTTTATAAACGACCTTGGAGACAAAAGCAATGAACAGTGCTGTCTTTCCTTATCTCTTTCTCTCCCCGTTGTCACTATCGACTGCTATCAATACTTTTTTTAATCTTTTCCCCCATTCATTCTTCATAACAACGCATGTTTAATGTACAGTCATTTTTTAAGAGAAAACACAGATTTTCACTGGGTCCGCTATCTCAAATTGAAGCATATCCTGCTTTTTTTATATACAAAACAAATATCCTTGAGACTGTGGATCACACAAAACAAGCAATTTCGGAGCAAACCTTGGGCTCTGGGAACTTGTGATGAGTATTTATCACTATTTTGTGACCTTTAATACATTTAAACGGAATAACTATGAGATTAGGATCATTTCCATTACCTCAGCTTTCAACGTGGAGACGGCTGCTGATGAAAATGATACAATAATAATGATGATGATATACCTGTAATGTTCAGTATCTGCCTAATACTTACTCCATTTTTTTTATTCTACTTTTATTCTATTCTTATATGCCACATATTGTCTATTTCATGTGTTTGAATCGATCAAAGAGCTGCTAAACTGCCTTTCCATGGCAATACAGATCGATTCTAAACTAATCTTCACCTTGCTCCCTGTAATTTGCACATGAGGATTACAGAGCCAAGGTGACAAGTGCCCGGTAATCTTGGCTTTACTCCACAGTAAACATCTGACCCATTTCTGGGACATTATGTCAACACCCTGAGGGTTGCTCTAGGAAACATAGAAACCTGCAGGCGACATCATGGTAACAGAAATCTGCACAAACCGCAGAGACGGGCCTCCTTAAATCAAAACTAATAAGGTAGCAGTGTGTCAAAATTCACAGCTATGAGAGTTGTTAATGGTTGGATTTATAGGCAGGTGACTTTTTTTTAGAGCATATTAAGAGTCATAATCAAGCCGTTACACACTGGGCTCCCTCTACTGGTAAATAGCTCTATTGTGTATCACTGCTCTTCCTGTCTCTCTACCCCCACTTTATATTTTGAAATCATTTACCGTCACACTAGCATGATGTCAGTACATAATTACTCAATGGGAAATAGATGGTCCTGCAGCAAAAAAATTCCCCTTGGCTCAGCAGGAGGTTAATGTCGTCCAACCGGTGCCGCCGGCGGGGGACACGGTTACGCTTCCCCCGCTGCGAGGGCTGTGCTCGCTGGCTGGCATGCAGCCTGCGAGTGCCTCAGCAACAAAAGGTCAGCTTCTGGAGCAGAGCTGTGTGAAAGCTTGTTAATATGGTGCCTATGATGGATTTCATTTACAGTGCCCTGGATCTCGTCTCGGTCATGGGAAGCACATGTCTGGCGCACGCTCAAAGCATTAAAAAGCTAAAAAACAAAACCTCAAGCCACAGCAGCCATGTCATCATAGATCCATAAGTTATTACACCGTACGTGGCGACAACCATGTCATTTCCTCAGTGATGAGAGACAGTGTCTTTTCAGTGTCACGTAGTTCAACTGATCCTCAGAAAATCATGCAATACTAAGTTTTGCTAATTTCATTTCTGTTCATTTAGTTGAAATTCACTTGAATCTCTAGTCTTTGCAGTTTGCTCTGCTTCATTAAAAAATACATCAAAAGTGAGATCATGTGGAACATATCTCAGAAAAACACAGACAAAACTGAGGATGAACTCTGTTTGGGCCAGTTTATAATCCCACCCAGGTAGGACGTGAGCTGTCCTGTTCCTGCTCGAACAGGAAGGTGAACTCTGGGAGGATGCTGCATGCCAGACTGCAAGATAGACGAGCTGGGTCTAAAATATAAAACTCTGTTTCAAATCTCAGTGGAAGACAATGACTGGACATTAATATGGCATACAGGTGTTTACCTGAGTACCTTGTGTAACATCTGAATTACAATCGATGCCTCCTTCTCTCTGCTCTACCAGGGTTATAAAAAGGTGGTGTGAGTTTCAAGTTGCAAACAAAATGGCCAATGTGAAAAATGCCTTATCTCTCTTTTCTTCCTCAGATTAATGTTCATAAAAAAGTGTGATATAAGGTGAGAGCTGCTAAAACTGAGCTGTCGAAACTAGGACAATATTAAGGCTAATTAAGTCAGACAAACCTCACCAACCCCGACTTGACCACAACGTCATAATCCAAGATGGCAGCGCCTTGGATTAGCGCTGTGTAGCGTTTTGCGTCACAGCCTCCAAACATACCACATATAATTACGCAGGAGAACAAACACACACCCTCCGTGTCTTCTTTGTACTTATCAACTGTTTTTCAGGATCTCATATTGCTGCATTAGCTTTCTGTATTCCGACAGAACAAGCACAACAAACTTTTCATTGGAGGAGGCCAGCTTGGTTTTACTCAAACGCTGTAAACTTGGGCGTGACGTCATTCCCAGTTCCAACTCCCAACTTCCGATACAAGACGAACGCAGCCTAATATTAATAAGTACAATCATCTGAAAACAGTAACTGTTGTGTTTTGTTCCCTTAACGTAGCCCAGAATGAACAAACCAAAGACAAGCGCTGTAGAGTAGTTCTCCTACATGCTTGGCACAAGTTTCAGTTGGTTGCATTTTGCAACCTCACCGCTAGATGTCGCCAGATCCTTCACATTGAAGAGAGCTATTCAGTGAAACAGCATGAACAGCAAAACCATGAAACCATTAATCTAAATGAAATCCAGTTATTAGTACATTTTGTGGCCAGAGAAAGAGCTGTCTGACTTTACAGCATATGCTTTTCATTACGCTGCACCTAAAAGTGCTGCAAAACAGAATAGAAGAAGTGACCAGAGCCAGTGGTTTTCTTCTGCGAAACACTGACGGGGTGGAACTTGAATTAACCCAGATATATTTAACACTGACGAGAGATATCCGAGCCAACTGGGCGCTCTGTCCAGACGAGAGAAGAGACTCAACTCTGATCTGACTGGGTGTGAAAGTCCAAAGAGAAAGTCCAGAGCCAGCATCAGGTTTCAGCTCGTGTGTTAAGCTTTTGTTGGGGAGGGTCAAAGCAGGTCAAGGCAGCTTGGAAGAAATTAATGCAACACATGTAGGGTTAGCTATTTCCCCCTCCTATATAAATATCCCCACTGTGGAACAGCAACTGGTTGATCAATCTGTCTTAACGCACAACTACACATCAGCCAACTCTTCTACTGGCCTCCTGAGCAACTCACCTGGAAGATCCAAGTCCACTGAAAAGATACTAAATGTGTCTGACTTGAGATGGGTCACATCGTGGTGATAATGTCTCTCTCGGGAAGGACGCTGTTTGCTGAAGGAATATTTTACTACAGTCCAAAAATATATTCTAAGCTCAACTTTCATTTGTCTGAGTGTGCAGCACGCAAGCTGCATGCAGCGCTTGAGGCAGACAGAGTCATGTTGGTTGAGGCTGCAGCTGTAAATACTGGCTGACACTAAGTGTGTCAACCATCGGAAGAAATCACTCACAAATGATACCGGGCCGATATCAGAAACATGCACAAGATAGGGTGAGGAAACCTGACAAGAAACGCATGAAATATGTATGCATACATGATGTTGCATTGAGCCGAACTGCTCCATCTATCCTTTAGCAGCCTTAAATTCCTGACAGCAAAGACAAAAGTCTGCACAGTCTGGAGACAGAGTAGAGACTCATAAAAGAGAGCACTAATGATTCCCGCTCATTATGCTTTAACATGGAGTAGGGCTGCAACTCATTATTTTCATTAATCGAACAATCATTTTGCCTATAAATGGTCCGCAGAATGTGAAAAATTCCAAGATCCAATGGTAACATCTTCAAACTGTTTCTTTTGTCTGATCAACAGAACCAACAGAGTCCAAAAACCTAAAAAAAAAGGTTAGATTCTCACATTTGAGTTGATTAAATGATGGAAGTGATGGTTGATGGTCTTTTAAATACAAACCCATAACCTGTACTGGTTCAGGCCGCCCCCTTCATCCATTTATCTCAATCCACCCAATAAGCGTCATAGATATGGGTCAATAGGGGCCTACTACACTTCACCTCATTGTAAAAAGTGACTTCCACCTCATCCTGAGCTTCAGGCCGTCCATACTAAAACACACTGCTTCTGCTTTTGCTCCTGTCATAGTTACTACAGTCGCTAGAAGTTCCTATAGTCTCCCTTTATTCCTTCTTTTCATGATAAATCAATAATAAAACCTATTAGTGGGTGACTGACCCACATCTATGGGGCTCATTACCACTGATAGCACACATTTTATGACCTGGTAACAGTCTAATCGGCATCTCTATCAGCCACTTAATTTAGATACCAATCAGGTCATTCCCATCCCAGCCACACACACACACACACACACACACACACACACACAAACGTACTAGTGATGGTGATGAACGAGTCTCAACCCATGAGAACGAACCCTTCTGATGACGAACGAACTGTTGATGAATAAATTAACAAGTTCCCAATTTTTTTGATCCCACTTTTACACATTCGCCCTTGCTGGTAATTAATTCCCAGGATTCCACAGTGAGTGTCGTGACTGGCAGTGTGGTTCAGATGTAAAAGTTTCCATGTAAGTGCAACTCGTCCACTCTGCGGCACACACTGTGTTGTCCTTGTTGAATCCCACCCAGGGCAGGGAACAGCGGTGACGAGGATATCATGAGCCGCAGCCCAAAGGGTTGCAAACACAGTGTGAGACAAACACACAAGCATAAGACACAAACACACTTTGATATCATATTTGGGCTTTTCCCCAAAAGCAGTCATTTGTCACGTGCTGCTGGCTGTCAAAAGCAATAACAAAGAGTTTACATTTTACATGTTTCTAAAAAAAAATACTTTACCTCTTGAGTTCAAACCAACAATGTGACTTTTATTTTATGTTTGCCACTAAAATAACTCTGGAATTCATCCATAATTGAAAAATTGAAGTGTGTTTGAAGTGCCTTGAAAAGCTGAAGTGTGCTTAAAGCGCCAGCGAAATGCCTCAAGTGCTACCACTGATTACCAAAGAGAGTTTCAGCATCATCAATTATACAGCATCTCCTCTCCTCTGAGGTGCACACTGGATGGACTGCGAGCTAAAATTTAATGTTCTGCTTTTCACAGAGAGAATGACAGTAAAGCTATGAATTTAGCAAAAGCCTGTTTACACTGGACATGCATTCAAGCTCAAACATGTGTTACAGATGTTTAAGTTTAACAAAGGTTTTTATAAAACATGATGTGCCAAAAACAGCCAAGGGGGAGACACAAATGAAGGATGGAATAGAGTATAACACATAGCAAGCAAAATGCACAATGCATAGATAATTTCAAGCTTTTTCCTCATGGTTCCAGGTGAAAAAATCCACATTCACTAAGTAATAAATCAATTCGCTACTTTTACGCACAGATCTAATAAGAAATGCATAAACACACCTTCACCTTTCCTGTCTCTTACCTTGGGTAGATCTGGAGAGCACACTGTCACACACCAACACAGAGACTGATAAAGCCTGAAGTGTTGTCAAAATAACTAAGTTCAGACTCCCGAGGATCATGATGTCCGGCTGAGGAGCGCACAGGACTGAGCAACTGTTTCACTGCGGCATCATGCAATCCAACAACAGCTGATGTGCAAGAGCACCCCCCTTACAAAAGAAAAAAAAAATAATAAAACGACTTCCTGAAATATGATCAAGTCCTATATGAGTGAGCGCTGCTTGCAGGAAATCCCGAGGACAGCTGATTCAACTCCGCGCACTTTCCCCCATTCACAGATAATCCAAGTCCAAAAGCTTCCACGAGCAGAATCAAGTGAGAAATGTCAGATCTAAATAAAGAGAAAAGAGGAAACACGAGCTGATGAAAGACACAAGCCGCTGCTGTGTCAGCCGCCTTCAAGGATGACATCAATTCCAGGACAATTACAGCGGCGGTGTTGTCTTATGAGAGGCGACCATGTGCTTCAATGAGGCGCTCCGCGGGGTCCTAACGCCGGCAACGCCTCCCTTTACTATTAACGAATATGGTCAAGCTAACGGAAACAATTAAGGTACAACTTCCGGTAATAAATTTCAAAATAAATCCCCCAATATTCATGGATAATGTACTTTTGAAATACTGTTTGCAAAGTAAAATAAGACACAAACATAAATAACTCTAAATCAAACAATACTAGGCCTATGTAAACATTCTCCTCTTACAGACAGAAATGTTCTTATTGATGATGATAAATGATCTTATTGAAAAATTATTGATAACCTTAGATATAGGCCTTGTAGTTCGAAAAAAAAGAGAATTTGCTTCTTTTCTTTCTTTAATTTCTTTGTAAATTTAGTATTTTAACTATTTGGACTGTTGATCTGACAAAAAAAAGCAAAAATACACTCAGTTTTTTTACATAGTTTTATATGCTTGCAATGTATAAACTTGAGAATGGATATCCAAAATGAAATGGTAAATGCATTGTTCAATTAGTATTATTTTTTTTGTCAAATTACAGAAGTTCAGTTTAACCCATATACTGTATGCGCTTTAGAATGCCTGAGAGGTGCGTTTTATTTATTTTGAAGGCAAACCACCTGATTTCCGGTCTCTTTCTCGATCCCTGCTGCTTAATTTGATACTGTAGCAGCCCGCACTGAGTGTAAATTTGAATAATATCCTACACACAGCCTTCACTCACACAGTCAGACAATGTGTGGAGAAAATCCAGACTCATGTGGTTCTCCACCAAACATTGGACAGTCTGTTCTCTTTGTACAGAGCAGAATCACATAAAGTGGCTTGACTTTGGAAAAATTAACATTTCAAGATATTTGCATCAAATATGTATTCATGAGACCCACAGCCACAACTCAACCTGTCATCAAGGCACTGAGATGCAGTAAAGGATTATGGACTAGCATATGAGCATATGGCCACACTGAAGCACGGCTCGGCTCCATAACACTCACCCTCTGCACTGCCACTGCACCACATGGCCGTCCACTTCAGGAGGCAATGCAGGCAGAATGGAGCCAGGTGTCCACATACAAGCTGAGCTCCTGAAAGTGTTTCTATCCTGAGAGGAGAAAATGAGGTGAAGTATGAAGACTCGCAGCACATCCATTTGTTGCCTCACACCGTTTGAAACAGGAACTTAAGGGCACAGCTTTGTGTCATGATACTCAGACACCTCAATTTCCTCAAAGTCTTCTCTCAGGATCAGATAGGAACGGAAATAAAAGACTACCGAGGAGTATTCCTCTATATGATGATTCCTATAGGATGCTACAAAGAGCTGCTCTCTTGCTCATTTTAAGAAGCAGGATGCTTGAAGGAAAATATGGTGCAGAAGAGGAGCAGGCAGGAAAAATAATAAGACTTTCTGTTAGTGTGTGTGTGAGGACAGAAAACACTCAATAATACATTTTATGGAAAGTATTTCATCTATGCTGTTATCACGTTGATGCATTTTGGAAGAAACACAACTTTGCACCAGTTCTTTGAAACCAACAGTTCATATATTTTATATATTATTGAATTTCCTTTGAGTTTAATAAATCTATCAATCTATCTGTCTATAGATCAACATATCTAAACACAACTCAAATATAACATGTTTGTAATTAAATTCAAATATAAAAATATAAAGCTTAAATTTAAAGAATTGAATTGCATGGTGAAATTGTCTTTGTAAAGTTGGATGGAGGGAACAAAACAGACAGTAAATAAGCTTTGTTCAAGTAGCAGCCATGCTTCATAGTTGTCCCATTTTACTAACAAGTCTGAAATTACTCATTTTGGAAAGACAGAAACAATTATGAACCACTATTAATGACTTGAAATAAGGTTTACAAAACAGTCAGTGGCGATCATCTGTCTCCTTCCATACATCAGTGCAAATTTAGATGGATGAAACAGCTGGACTATGAAGGAACTCTGACTTAAAGGCTAATGAGTAAAATAATTTAAGAATAACGAAGCGTTCAAAAATAAACATTCACACACATCTCATTTTTGATTTATGTCCCGCTCCATCATGGAGTGCTCTGAACACTCTCACTTTGGATCACACTAATCTAAATCTGCAGTGGCAGGTCCACAGTCCATCATGAGACAAAGCCGGGGACAAAAGCGCCATTCAAATCAGCACTGTCCATTATCAGGGCATTTCCAGTGAGAAGAGGTCACATTCCTCCTTCCTCCAGCTAATAGCTGGCACTGAATGATGGCAGAGCCCACTTCAGGCTCCGTTCTGCTTATTGGGTGGATAATGAGGAAGATGACGGTTGAAGACTGTCCTGGAAGGGACTCTGAGGCATAATGAGTGATTCTGTCTTATATCATTGCTCCACATCACATGAGATCATGTGAAAGTGGCTGTGCGAGGACATCAGTGCTTTATCGTGCCGTGAGACGAGCTCACTCTGCATCCCATTACATGAAGTACTCTGGAAAGAAAGGCAATTTGCAATCAAGAGAAAAACAAGATAATAAACAGCATGCATTACCGTTTTTTTTTTTTTATCAGACATCAAAAGGGCATCTGCCAGCACGTTTATGGGGCTCAGCGGAACAAACAAAACAGAATGTTGAGACATAATTTCATACATTCATTTTGGCCATCTTGCATTTTGTAATTGCATAGCACAAGGGCAGCAGCTGAAGCACAGAGATAAGCATCTGTTATTTTCAAAAGACAATTCCATGGCTATCTTTCAAAAGAAAAAGAAGGTCATTTAACAACATTTAGCTCTGTTTTGAAGGTACTGCTTTCTGCATCAGATGTAATCCTCCTCTTGTTAATGCACAAAGTATTATCATCTAGTATTATATCGGTGTGCAAAATTCAGTGGAGTCACAACACAGGAAAGTGATTAAAAGTGTTATTTTTCATTGTGCATCAGAATCTTCAGGTTCCTTCAGGTGAGTGACGTCAAATGACCTTCTGGGCTTCTGAATGATGCCATGGATTTCATCTCTTAAAAAAACACACGTTGCCCTCTGTGCCATGAATAATAACTACATGAGGGAACAAACTAGGTGCTAAAGGACAGCTAGAGTTAAGTTGTGACCCACGCTGATAGATAACTCATGTTCAGCGCCGTCAAAGGTCAAAGTTCACTTCATCGTCAGTCTCTTATGCAATGCTGCAGGCTTTGTCATGTCACCATCTTCATCTGTTGCCCCGTTGAAGAAGCTGATCCAGCAGTTTCTGCAACAATAAAACAAAATGCTCTCAGATTACCAGAACGCACATGGCCTGTTGCTGCTCTGCACAGAAACAGCAGTGAAGCCTCATCTTTGCCGTCCTGTCGCCCACACATTCAGGTCTCCAGCCCGTCTTTCAGGACCCCGCTTGATCTCAGGCCTGGCCTCTCTCTGCTGTGTTATCTGCCACAGCAGCAGCAGCTGTGAGTGGGCAGCCACACTGTCTGAATGGTGGCACTGCCCTGTAGCACTCTCTGCCACTGAAGGGCCTTTTGTTTCACACAGAACACAGGCCTCATACATGCAGTACAATGAGAGTGCTCACAGCTTCTCTCCTTAATGAGGCAGCAATGGGAAGGAGGGCAACGGTAATTCCCCCCCAAAATAAAGCTCCACAGAGTGATAATTATTGACCAATAATGAAAAAAAAACAAGCAATGACACTTATTTCACATAAACGAAGTGCATCTGACATGGAGTTTTTTTCAAGATCATTTCATCAAACGCGAGCAATAAAATAGCAAAAGTTTGGCAGCAGCGACCTCTGGTGGAACAATACATGCATTGCTCTGAACACAAACAAGCTTAAAAATCTTTCAAAAGCTTAAATATTCAGTGCACATGGATTAATTTAGCAAATTAGCACAAATGACATTTACATATTTCTATTTCTATTGATGCGTTTTTTTCATGATTCCCCCAGAGTTACATACAATAAATTCAACAGAACAAAACATAAAAAAGATCAGCCACAGGACAAGTTGCCAAAAGAAAAGAAGCGCACACTAAAAACACACAAATAAATACAATTATATTGTCAGATCACTGCATATCAGAGAATGTCTATTGCATATTGTATTATTGTAATTTCTTATCTTATCCACATCAAAAGAAGACTGTCCAGGAACACGCTGTGCATCCCATCCACTCACTTTTTTGTCATAAATATCCCTTAACCTCATGTGTTCCACTCAAAGTCTTTTCCATTAACCGTGATGAATTTGGAAGGTGATTAAAAGCCATTACTTTCAACTGCTGCACTGCTGTGAAATGAAAAGCAGCCATTGTCACCCATTACTGAAAAAAAGGTTTCACCTTTTGCCAGGTTTAATTGAGCTTGTAGGGGAAATGTGTGTTATTACTTGCTTAATTGCCCGTGGGTCATATACACAATTAATGTTCTGTTCAGTGTCTCGGGCCAAGTTGTTAACACAGGATGATATTTGCTTTATTGCATATTTTCAAGGATTTGGTGACTCAGTGGTTCATTTCTGAACAAATAATAATTTCAGGGAGATCCAAAGAGCAGGTGTGGTGTAACATAAGGATCAGTCTGAGTCTGTTCGCACTAACGTAAGCTCATCTTGTTCTGTTTCTCCTCACGTATTAAAGCAGGAAAATCATGTTATTCCTCACTGTCAGTCTCATATACCAGCTCTTCTACTGCATCATTTCTTCACAAACACTTTTAGGTGTCTCTTGCACTGCTCTAGCGACAAAATCTTTGCAATAATTTAGCAATGACGTTTGACTGGAGGCGGGTGAAGTTTAATGGGATTTTATTTCACTGTGTTTTCACTAAAAGAGATAGAGATTACCTTTTTGAAAAGTTCAACTCGCTGTCTGTTGCTCAAACACGCCTCCCTCTTCTTCTCTTCCTCCTTTTTCTTCTTCACCTCTACAGGCACACTGGAACAAAATGATCATTTATTGTTTTTATGACGTGGCAGATAGGGGTTGATATAATAAAAAAATACAGCAAAACACATGTATTATCCAAAATGTAAGTATTTTCTAATGGTGGGACATGTTAATTCACCCCCACTACTGATCACTGTGTATAGAGTTATTAATAAATGTATTAGACCAGCTTTACTTCTTTCTTCCTCACTGAGTTCTGAACGCTTCACATTTTAAACAGAAGTGAGGAATTTAAACTGAATTTACCTTTTTATACAGAGGAACAGGAATTCTCAGAGAAGTTAGAAATTAATCCAGAATAACAAACAACCACCTAAACACATTTTTGTGTTCAGGAATGACAGGAAATAACTGGAATTTGACATCTCAATAAAAAAAAATAATAATGTGCTTTGCTATTTTTTCTGCCTTTTCTGTAAAACAGTAAGTTTCAAAAAACATGGATAACAATAATTATATTCTAGCATTAAATGTATTATTTTTGATTGAAGAGCTTGCTGGTGGATTAATCATTACAGAAACATAAAAAATGATATATTGGTGGTCAGCAAGACTATGATGGCAAACAATTCACACTGGGTGATGGGCTAATAAATTTGTTTAGCGCTGTATATTATATTATATATCTTCTATATAGAGCCACAGTTTAAATGTCTTCTAATCAATAAGTGGATCTGCCAGGAAGCACAAAACAAGTGAGGCAAGGAAGGGAAAACAATTAGAGCCAAACTTGGCAGAGGAACAAAAGCAGCATATTATTTTGCATGGAGATGTCACTAATGCAGAGTCTGCCTTCACACGTGGAAGAAATACAAGAGATAAGGAAGGAAGCATCTGCCTACAAAGAAGAAGCATCTGACGGCGCTGAGGTGGAGATTGAGATAGAACTCACCACTTAGATCTCTGCTGCATCTCTTTCCCAGTAATGGCTCTATCTCTGAGTTTGAAAAGGTTATCTGGAAAAGCATGCATACACACACACACACACACACACACACACACTGCTGATTAAGTTGAACGCTCAAAAGCATGGCAAAAGTAAAAAAAAGTAAATCACTCCAGCTCCACATTCACAGGTTAAAAAAAACTACCATATTGCAAAAAGAACAGACATGATTATTTTAAAATGGAACATGAATTCCTTCTCTTCAAGCTCCTCAGAACATTTAATGAGGTATGAGCTCAACATCATGCAAGAACTGTGAGTTCCTGTAAAACATTTATACATGAACACTGAGGAAAAATGTGTTGATTTTTTTTTAAATCTCTCACTTTACCAGCTGGGGTATTTTGTGTGTGTTATTATGACCAGTAGAGGGCAGAGAGGGCTGCAAATTTGCTGTCACAAATCTTTAAATTCTTTATTGTTTACTGTGAAGCCTGCAGGGAAACACTGAGTGAAGCGCTTAATGTCAACTGAAGGTCACAGAAATATTTTTTTTTTTTTTAACTCTCAGCCTGGTAATCACTCTGAAACCTAGTTATTCCACAGAGAATCATTCACATATACATATACATATACATGCATACATACGCAATAAAGCCATTTCTGTCATGTCATATCAAAGTGTTTATATCATATTTAGTCGTGTCACTTCTTTTTCTCTCCTTCATGTCTTTTTCCTCTGTCAGTTGGTCTAATAAAAAGCATGAATGTATTTTATACCCCCGATGTAATACATTATTTTTGTTATTATTAATTTGTATGTTTTATTTACATTTGTTTTATTAATAGTTTTTGAAATATCTGTAAATTAATTCCTGTTCACATATATATCTTACCCATTGTGTCTAGAACTACAGCTAATTCAGGATTTGTACATTCAGTAGAGGATTTTAGTGATAAAAGTATAACATAAATACAGTGAATGTTATGTATAATGAGAAAAATGTTATCTATCAGCAGCTTAAATGCAAAAATATTGGCCTGAGCCTAGAAAAACAACACATACTGGCTGAAAACGAGCCCCTTTGCTCTTTGTTCTGTGTCTGTATGTGTGTGATTATGATGTGGCAAAGGGCCACTGCAGCTGCAGTGGACAATGGGCAGCATGAGAGAGGTGAGGCTGGTTGTTGGCTCACATACCGTTCAGAGAGGTAAAGCGGACACCGTGGCCTCTCCTCTGCTTGACAGCAGAATCCGAAGCAGCCAGATCCTTCCTCTGCTGCGACCTCTTCTCCAGCTCTCGCAGTCTGCCCTGGGAACGACTGATGAAGTCTGGTCTGGACCTCTGCAGTGCCTCCTGCCAAAACCAGAAACATATTGCTCTTCTTGACAAAACACTTAAGCCTAACCTTCCATTTCCAACTCCTCTAGACTACAGCTCTGGGGCACTCCAGTGCCAAAGCCAGTGAAAATATGTCATTCCCTTTCGGGGACGGTTTTAAGATAAACCTAATTAACAACATAGGGATTTAAAAAGACAAATAATCTCTGGTTGCATTTTGGGGAGTAAAAAAATGAACAGACCTGTAAGGAAATAGTCTGAGGTGACCTTTCAGTGTCTAATGCTTCAGGAGGCTGGTTGTAGCGTTGGACGGTTCTTGGATCTGGATGTGGCATCACACGTTTCCCCTGATCTGTCACTACCATGGCAGAGAAAATCAAACTGTTTGCATCTCATTTACACCTGCCCAGGCGTCACGTGCCTGGTAGCCCTCTAGGCCTGCCGTGACATATCACTCCTTCAAACAGACACAGCCTGTAAGAAGACGACTTTCACTGGATCTGTATCGATTCAAGCTCTGAAAACAAAGTGTTGAGCTGGCAACATTGTCAATTAGTTGTAACAAAGATCAATGTTTTATAAGGTGAGGAATTATGATTATATGAGGGGAAAGAGAGAAGTAATAATACCAGTATTTCCCTGGGGGGATGCAGCGGAGTCTTTCTCTGAACTGCCATTTGGTGTTTTCTTCTTGCTGAGTTGTCTTTGGAGTTTGATATTTGCTATGATGGCAGCCGCATTGAGGGCAAGCACTTCCTCTTGAGACCGATGTGAGTGGGGATCTGAAACGCAAGAGGACTTTGATGTAAGTGAAGAGTAAGTAAAGAAGTGACACCGGCTGTTATTGAGCTGCCACTTGGCTGCTGTGGTGCACTGCAGGCAGGTTTTAACACTGTTTCATAATGATCTGCCTCATTCGGGGGTTGACTGTATCAAACGGTGACTTTAAATAACGTTGCCTCGGGCCTCTTTAATTAATTGATGACACTCTTAATGAATGTGATTAAAGAATAATTCATAATTTCACACAGAGAAAAGCCATCATGAATGAAGAAACAGAGTCGCTTAGCAGAAAACTCATCTTACTGATTCACCTGTTCAGAAGTCTGAATAACAACAGACTGTTGCAGTCGTATTACATTATACAACTGTACTATTATTAATGTTTTTATTTTTACTATTAATTTATTGACATATGTTCTTCTTGGGTCTTTTTTATGTTTATGTTTATTTGAAAAATTGAAAAAACTTGTACACACTGTGAATTAACTCTTAGTCATGTAAATGTTTTATATTACAGAACCTACTCAAATTCGGACTTAAAGCAAAAACATTCAAGACCCGATTCTTAAAATCCTGGAAAAATGAAGGTAAACAAGGACAACCAGGCCTTGCATGAAAGAACTTGCATCTCAATATGCAATTTACTGATCAGGACCCAGAAAAAACTTGGACTTGGCCCCAAAACACTTAAAAACTGATTTGCATTCATTTCATGGAGACTTACCTTAACTTTGAAGAAATAAGATTTGACATTTTGGGTAATAGGTTTACTCACTTTCTTGCCAAGAGTTAGATGAGAAGATCAATACCAATGAGGAGAGAGGTATTGATCGTCTCATTTTACTCTCAGTAAGAAAACAAATACGTTTATTTAGCAAAATGTTGACCACAACTCATTTATTTTAACATGGCTTAAACCAAACCTAACCTTAACCTAGTCAAACCATAACCAAAAACTTCAACTTCAAACCTGAAGTAAGTTTGTGAGACTGAATTATGTTGCTCAGTTGAGTTCCCACAATGTGACAGTATGAACATGACAACTATGAAAGCATCACACCCAAAAAAAACAGCTACATTGCAGGATCTGGATGCCAAAAAAGGATTTTAACACATCCTCAAACGTTATTTTCACCATGTTTAGCAGCTTGTGATTTGTGTTCCTCCTCTGCGCTGTCAGTGAAAAGGGAGACCAGAATAGATTATACATGCAAAGAGATGCGTGGGAAAACGAGAGAAGGTGAAAATTAGTCTGTAGGTGCCAATGGGCCTCTGCGTCTGGGCTGTTTGACACTGCCGCAGAAATGTGTCAACTGTACTCAAAGCAGCAGATAAAGGAATATAATTAAATAACACCTATCAATAAGACATCAGAGTTGAAAGGCGATATCAAACCTGAGAGTTGGGCACCCAGAACGCTCTCAGCGAGTGTAATAACTTCAAGCAACACACAAGTGGCACAAAGGAGGTGTATATTTAGACATTGCCATCCTTTGAAAATGGAGATCAGAGACAATGGGAGTCTGTGTGCTGACAGGAAGACTGTTGAAGTGGGACAGAGAGACCTACCCGGTGCCTTGATGAGAGTTAGACAGGGGGACGCTCTCCTCGCTGTATTCTCTGGGGCCAAGCTTTCTTTCTGGCCTCCGGTTGGCTTCAGGGTGTCCGCCAGTGGCTGACCTGCTTCTTTCACTGCTGCTCCACAGCTGGTGAAACTACTGGAGTTTGCAGGGTTGATACTGGCCTCCTGTGGAAGCCCAAAGCTCCATTTCCTGGCAGGTGGTTGTGTCACATTCTCCTTGCTTGGCTCAGTGTGTCCAAACATATTGCCATAGCAGCTCAGTGGTCTGTGCGGCCTGACCGATCTCTGTCCAACTGCCTTTGGAGGAAGCTCCGGTGCTGCTATAGCGGGGGGTTTGCTCATAAAAAGACTCAATGTGGATCTGTGTCGTGTTCCATCTTTTTTCTCTGAATCTGAAGTGGATGTGTTTGGCACCATAGCAGAGTCTGGCCTTTTCGTGAAATCCAGATCTGCATTGTTTTGTGATTGGCCTCCCTGACTCGACACGCTATTTTCTTTGTAAGGCTCGTTTGTGTAGCTGTGTCTGTAGTTCGGGTTCTTGGTTCCAGACCCTGCTTTGGCTGGACTGAAGCTCTCCCTGTGCTCTGTCACTTTGATGATGGTGGCCTTTCTTCTGTGGACCACCGTGTCCGAAGCATGGCTAGCTGGAGGGTTGTCTGTGCTGTTTGGGCTCGGGACAGAGCTGGACACCGTCCTTTGCTCTGTCACTTTCACTATAGTTGCTTTCCTCTGCACCATGACCTGCTTGGAGTTTGGGTCCATAGACTGGTGGGCTAGTGGCAGAGAAGAGGACTCTGTGCCGGGCAGACTGGCCGATCTGCACACTTTCCTGGAGGAGATGGTGATGGAGGAGAAGCCGGCTTTGTTCTGAGGAATGAGTGTAGTCACAGCAGAGGTTGTCTGTATACGTGAAGGCTGCGAGTTGTTTGTCCTGCACAGCGGGATTGTCGCCCTTATAGGCTGAACACCGCCTGTCCTATGCAAAGAAATGTGTGACTTGTTTGTATCTGCACTGCTTGTGCTTTTCAGCGGAGCATGTGGTTCAGCAAACGTTCGCTGCAGAGGAGCATGCTTCAGGGGGTCTGTGCTAGCTGGCGTCATCAGAGAGGACTTGCTGTTGGGGTCTGAGCTGGTCCCTGCGGGGATCTCCTTGGAGTGACTGCCTCCAGTGAAAGCCAACACCCTGCTGGTATTCCAGCCTCTCCTCAGAGCTTGCCAGCCTACAGGTCTGTCCCCTTCGTTAGCAGGGAGGCTCTGTTTTTCTGGCACCTGCAGCATGTGGGTAAAAGAGATTCACTGTGATAAAGAGCCTTAGTAACGCATTGGAACCCCATCCCACCCTTCTGTT
This sequence comes from Synanceia verrucosa, assembly GCA_029721515.1. Classification (NCBI taxonomy): domain Eukaryota; kingdom Metazoa; phylum Chordata; class Actinopteri; order Perciformes; family Synanceiidae; genus Synanceia; species Synanceia verrucosa. The sequence continues at coordinate 21,938,747 of CM056550.1, read as the reverse complement.
GTTGCTAATGTCTCCTGCTAAATGCTTTGTCATTGATCAACACAATAAAAACCCCTGTGTTCAAGTGTGCAAACACGCAAAATGGAGCATTTAATGCGGCGTGAGGTATTGACAATATGACATCTCTCTAATACTACATTTAAACAGTGGGTCAGTCAGCTGTCTTGTCTTTCTTCAGGGCTTTGCTGTTTGTTCTTGAGTCAGATGACTCTCCCCATGCTTGACACAGTGAATGCCCCAGTAGCGATGGAAGCAGAAGCAGCAGGAAGAGCCAGCACACAGCGTGACTTATCCCTCGCTGAATCACAATGAGACTCTATCCTCAACAGAAACAGAGAGGCTAAAAAAAAAGCAAAGATTCTGCTCCTAGAGGAGTCTGATGGTGTTTATGGAGCATGGGACAACACTGATACACTATGTCCATGCTGTTGAAACTGACAGCAGTTTTATGATATGATATTTTGCCTTAATCATTCATTTATTAACCCTTGTGTTGTCTTAACATTCATAGTTGTCCTCAGGTTCAAAAATGGCCAGTCTCCACTAATCCTCTAAACTAAAGGAAATCTTATTGAATGTCTGGATTTTCTGTCTTTACTGTGTAGAAACACACTACACAACATTTTTTTTACTAAATTAAAGAAGAATTTATAGTAATAATAATAATAACTAATAACTAATAATTATTATTATTATTATTATTATTATTAGTAGTAGTAGTAGTAGTATTGCTATAGGTGTAAATCTTATTTTAGCAAGATAATATTTGCATAGCCCAAAGGAATTTTATTGAAGGGAAACAGAGATATATTCTTATATACTACAAAATAAACCACAAAATACTAATTTTCCATTGCTTCTCCACAAGTTACAACCAACAGCAATATTTAAGAATAATATAAAAAATAGACACCTTTGATGGGAATAAATACTTTTTGACTCACTCTAGAAAAAGTTGAAAAAAGGTAATTTACTTTTTTTTCTACCGTTAGACATAGTGACCAGGTCATTTTTGACCTTAAGACAACACAAAGGTTAATTTTGTATGAACCTAGTGACTAAAGAAAGTATGTGTATTATTATTATTTGCATTCCTACATTTAAACCAGGCTAAATACTATTAACCCGAAGAATAAAAAAAGTCGAAGTCCACTAATATGTTTCTCATGAGCAAATGAACACACATCCACCCATTAAATAACATGAGATTATGACAGTTTGACTGTGATAATTAAGGTTGCAGGATATTAAGTCCATTTAACTCTCAGACAAAAATTAGACAACTTGGCTTTAGATAATAAATGCTACAGCAGGCAGACAGCACAGCCACTGACATCTGTGCTTATAATGGTCCGTAAAGCAATAAAGCTATCAGCCTTTGTGTTCATCATAAGTCATTTCTTTCTTTTTTATTTCAGTGCTGTTCTGCATTCTGATGAGGCACCAAAGCTTTAACCTGTTATATATAGAGATTTTTTGGGGGGTAAGCCACTCGTTGAAGTTCCATAGAATATTTTATTTCGTTCTCTAAACTTAAATTTCACAATCTGTTTTTTTTTGTTTTATCTTTGATCCCACTGACTGCTTTGTTGTAAATCGGTGTCATTTCCCTCCGCTTTTAAATGGATGGCTTGTAACATATCTGTGATTATATACTGCCATTTCTTCTTGTAAATTAGATCCTCTCGTCACGTAAATGAAGGGTCAGACTGTGTAAGAGTGCAGAGGAGAAGCTGAAATAAACTAAAGTAAATCAAAGGCAATACATTTCTTCTGTTGTATGTATGGAAATTTAAATATGGTCTTCGTAGGAGTGAATTTATACCTTTTTCAGCACAGTGCTGATAAATGAGGCCCTGGGTTTGTCCTATCAAGCCAGCAGTGAAACGCTGCATTTATCATGGTTAGAAATTAGATACGTTGGACTAAGCTGCAGGAAGGACAACAGAAGCTACACACCAGTGTTAGAAGACTTAATATCTCAATATCCAGGCAGACATACTGTGTAAAAAATGTTATCAGTTACCTGTTTAATACTGGGAGAGTCTTGATCAGGTTTCTGCCATGTCTTCACACCAAGAGCACTCAGACTGCTGTGACTTTTCTCCACCTCTCCATCTATGTTTAAAGGCAAAACAAATGATCCACTGCACATTTCTCACAAGACTCCCTCTTTCTCTTTCACAACTCTGACTGTGTGGCCATGTTGACAGTGTCAATAATTGACGCTGGCACAGTAAAGTGAATCTAGCACCACCCCGGAGCCACTTCTCTCCTTCCTCAGGAGACGTAGCAACTTGACTGGTCTGCCTCTCAGCCCCCTTACTGATACTCTATTGCCACCCTGACTGCCTGCCTGGCTGCATTTCCACCTGATGCTGTTACCATGGCGACTGGCTCTCACTTTGGGATAACCCTTGAATGCTGTGTGTGGATAATCTGTGGTGATGTGTTTTTTAAGGGACAAGAGATAAGGTGAAAATTGCATCACTTTACAAATGTGATTACAAAGAATTTTGTCTTTAGAAGCACTATTCTATATGTCTCATTTATTTCCCTATAAAAGGCCCCATACCAACCCCTCTTCTCTCATTACCTCCACCAGTTTAGCTCAAATGACCATTTTGGTCTGAATCAACAGCAGCTTAATATCCCAGAAGAAAATAAAGAAGCATGACCATATGGCAAATACCCTCTGAACTAGTCCCCTCCCCTCCAATTTATTCCTCCGCCCCACGAGTTTTGTCAGCAGGGTGGAAAGGGGCCAGTCTGTCTAAACACAAAGACCCTCGGAGCTAAAAAAGACCCAGTTTTTATTGTAACTTACTCCTGTTTTAAGGTTGCAATAACATCTCCAGTCCGATAAAAACATAAGGGTTGTCGTCAACAACCAGAAAGACAGAGAAAGAAATCAGAAATTTGCCAACTGGAGTGTTGTTGGACTTTATGATTGATGATGAATTTATGGCTTTAAATACTGAGAGCAAAAGCAACTAGCGTCAAAACAAGACATATTTGGATGCTGTCCTGCATTTGTTGATCATCTTTCTTCCACTCTCTGCTGGGATTTGCCAAATTGTTGTGTCCATGCACCTGGATAGAATTATTATTCACTGTGAAGTAACTAAAAATATGAATATTTATGGATCATTTGATTGACTATTTACAATTGATCTAAGAGCATCACTGGAAATATTGTTTGCCAAATGCAAAACCGCAAGCTGTTTTCATCATGCCTCATAAGGCTTGGTGAAAAACAATCTAACCTATATTATTGACCATATGGAGATTCTGACATGATTATGCTTTTCATTAAGTCAACACAGCCTGTGCATGTGGCTTTTCACTATCAGGGTGCATGATGTTAATAAGGTTTATAGTTTTTCCTATCAAAGTTCCTCGCTGCCATGGATGGATAGCTTTGATTTCTGCAAGCAGCCTGAGCCTTGCCAAGATAATCTATGTATAAACAAGGACAGAGATGAAAGATCAAACCTCAAACTCTGAGAGTGCAGGACTGCCGTGTTCAAAGATTAACACGACTCGTTCTCCAATCAGTCTGCATCTCGCCTTATCTTTCTGCCTCTTGCTTCCTCCCTCTATTTCCCTCACCTTTTCAAGCCTAATAGTGTGATTTCCTTTACCTGCAGTCCTGCCAGGATACTGTGGCACAATCACTAAGCACCAGTTACTTGAAATTGACTTTGGTTTTTTTGTTGTTTTAAGTGTTCATACAGTCAGTCGGTGTGGAGTGTTTGAAACGAGACAGGGGCAATGCTGCTGCTGCAAGGAGCTGATTAGAGGCAGGTAAACGGTGTGGCAAGTCAGCCCTGAAATAAGCTTTTGTTCTCCCTCTGGCTAACCAGGCCCCTGCAGTTACCCCGTGGCCATATTTGTTCTCGCACTGATCAGGCACTAAACATCAATTGAAACAGAACCTTTGTGTGTTTCAGGGATTTTTCTGGCGTGCAAGAGAGTTACTTCCTTACATTTATGGTACAACTCAAATGTAATGATCATGATTGTGTGTTGGAATTATGAGAGTTTTTTGTACTGCCATACACTGACAGTGACTGTATACTAAAGCTGCACACTGTATCTTAACACATACCCTGTCGTCTGTTGGCTGCTGTTCGATTCTTCTGAAATGTTGGAGTGATGGCTTGTTTCAATTTCACCTGGAAAAAAAAAAAGGTCCATTATAGACGTGGTAATACCATCCTGGCATCTGATACGCAGAATGGTTTCATATTTTAGGAAAAAAAATGCTCATTTTTATGCTTATTTATCATTATTTATCATCTGTAACCATATGATGTCAACAAAGCACAGAGAAGCTGGGATTACAACACACACAGAGGGAGAGCAACTTCATTCTCTGACATCATTATTACTCCTCCATATATTTCCATAGCAAATAGTTGTTTGCTGCTGTATTAATGTTATGGATATGTCTTTGTCCTAAGCTACAATCTCATAAATATCAGTTGAACACATTTTTAATTTCTATTTCTGTAGTAAAAACTCCCTAAACTGACTGATTTCACATAATATTCTTTTTGCAGTGAAGAGTCATAAAGCAAAGGGATATGCTTTGTGCATCACTTCAGGCAAATCTCATTACAGCACAGCAACTTATCGATTTTGAAGTCATATTATCAGTTCAGTGGGTAATACTTCCATTGTATTTTCTCTGTACATTGACATGCATCCTCTTAGGGCACAAGGCTCAATTTCTGACACCGCAGCTCTAAATGAGTCATAAACCTTTCGAGGATGCGTGGAGTTCCTGCAGAGTAAGCTGTTTTCAAAGGATGCCTCTCCCTGGGTAACTGAGACTTGACTACAAATGGCTCTCTGTGGCACTCTGTGTTAGTCTGCCTTGCCTGGCACTACGCACCATCACCTCCATTACACGGCACTTTACCTTCAGACTTGAAGAGCTTACACTGTCTCACTAACATGTCAGTATCATAGCCTCAGAGGTTGTCAGTGCCAAATCCAGGGGAAATCAGTCCAGCGTCTTTCAAAGACTTGTTTAAATAGGTTGATACCGAAAGCATAGACATGAATGTTTGTCAATGCAAAATAAATCTCCTTTAAGTGTTGGGAGGCCTGCCAAAATGAACTGGGTTGCTTCAGGACAGAACAGTGTTTGCCTAAATGTAAATGACACAGAAAATGATGTTTGCTGTTAGGTGTTTTACCTGGCCAGCTGAGTGGTTCGAAACCTCCTTCTGGTTGCAGGCGTCACCCACCATCATCACTCTTCTTTGGATTGGCAGCCATCCAATTCTGACTGGAGCAAGACCACTGAGCTGAGCCTGCTCTATCTTTGGGACCTGCTTCATATGAGCTCTTTCCCAGCTTCCTCTGCGCTCTGGAGGGGAAAAGCACCCAGTTTGGAGGGATTCCTGACTGCCCAGTGAGCTCTCACACAGGCTGGGGCTCCCACATGAAGATGAACCCCTGCTGAAGGACGGAGTGTCCGGCTGTCTCCAGGTATGTCTGGTTGTCCAGTCACTGAAATCCGAACTCTGATCATGAAGGTGCTCCAGCCAGCCGTCCAGCTGGCATCCATCAATGGCACTCTGAGGCCGAGGTGTACGTTGGGGTAAAACCTCTCCTTCTGTTGTCAAGCTCTCCCAATAGGACTGATCTGCTGATCTCCTCCAGCTCGGAGCCCTTCGTAGGTGGGCAGTTGGCCTGCGGAGACTCATCCCTCTGGAGCTCAGGTAACTGCTCAGCTCTCAAGTTTCGGCCCACAATGAAAAGCCCTTTGCAGTGGAGTGTATTAATGAGACTCCCCTGGCTCAGCTGGACTTCTTACCATGAGGCATGGCAGAAATGTGCTGCAGGGAATAAGCAGCGACAAGAATGCTGGAGGTCATCACTGATCTGTGATGAAAAGGGACCAGAGTAGAGATAAGAATAGGTGCAAAATATTCCATATCATAAATTCATAACTACATTCCACTGCTGTCATTACACCGCCACTCCACTGACACCATTACTTACCAAACCATCCTTTTTCGCTTCCTCAGTCCTTGGTGTTTAGCAAACAGTCTCTGTCTTGATATAAACTGGGTGCTAGTGGGTACTGTCTCCAGTAAGGCATGTAGCAATGTGAGTTTTCACAAACAAAAGAGTTACTGAGCGCAGAGAGGGAGATGGAAAGAGACAGCAGGGTGGGCGGGCTGAAAGAACAACACTTGTTGATGCAACGCTTGACGCGTCAAGATCTCCATTTAAACAAAGAACCGCATTAACACTCAATGTTTTAATTATCACACTGTCTATTTTTTGGGCTTATGGAAGTCAGACAAAATGTTTAAAATATTAAATCTAACTCCCTGACATTCAGGTGTCCTTACAAATGATAGAGCATCACCAATGAGCAGATTAACCATGTTATTCCACGAGACTTCTTCAGAAATCCTCCCCCCTGTTTCTGCCCTGTGATCTTATGGTTGGTGGCTGATGATGAGGCATTGCTGTCCTCAAGCCTCAAACCCAACCATGTGACATGTGCAAGACTTGTCTTAAAAATGGGCCAGTGTCCTCTTGGATAAGTAACCGTGACCCACATGATGCAGCTTAATGCATGAGTGAAGGGTATTTACGAGACAAGGCAAGATTCTGTTTCAGATTTTTATCTAGAGGCATCTTCAAACTTCTTCCAAAAAATAATTGGCAGTTGCTTGGATGTTAAATGAATTTTAGTCCTCAGTGTATTAGTCGCCAGATGTCTTTCAAAGCAACTTCACCCACCCTCTGTGGTATAACAATTTCCAAATGCTTTTCAAATTCAAAGATAAGACAGAGATATTTCAAATATCAGTTACTGTGACCTGCTTTAAGACACTTTCAAGCTGAGACATTTACACGCAGAAAGAAAATGCAGTGATCTACAGCATCTTTTTGTCTGCTCTTCCAGTGAAATAACATCAAAACAAATGAAAAACTAATCTGACATGGACACATTTAAAGCAGGGATCAAATACGACCTTGGATATGAGTTTAAAAGAGACAGTGCCCTCTGCTGTCAATATTCCAACATAACAAGCAAAGGAGGGCGTGGAAATTTCAGAGAGCTCTCTAAAAGATGGGGATGCAACCATAGGATGTGCAAACAAGATAAATGAGGGTGAGCAGATTCAAATATGAGCACCAGGTGCATCCCCTGATGTCTGTTGTTTAGCATCTGCAGCACTGAGGAGCAGCTCTTATTAGTTTAACACATCACTGCTCAGAATAACAGACTGGCTTTGGCTCCTGCAGCGTCACCATTAAGCACAAAAAGGAAAGAAATGGACACAAGGCTGCTTGAATTCTAATTCTGAGGGTGAACCAAACAGAGGAATAATGTATGTGTGGTTTTCCATGGAGTAACACTCAAGGTCACTGGAGAAAACACATATATTTACAGGAATACGATAATATCTTTCTTATTTTAGGATTAGAATAAATGTAATATGTATGTATATGACTGCTATTTATTGTTTGAACAAAGGTCATACTTCAATACTAACAACAAAGATAATAAAAAGCAGCACTACATTCAAAAGTGTCACTCAGACAGTATCAGGACCACATATGTATGACTATGAGTTGATTACAGTCTGGTGTAGGATTTCGAAATTAAAGCCCTTTTCAATCTCAGAAATTCAGGTAACTTTTTTAATTTTGCTGTCTCTTCCATATCTATGTGTGTATTTTTTAATCATCATATATTAATCTCATACCTTGAATTTGTGTTTTGAATCTGACTTTGTTTCGTTTAGTGTATGTTTTTGCAATATAGCAAGACTAGAATAAAATAAAAGCAAAAAGGGTTTTTTTGTTTTTAGATTTACTATTATTTAGCCTTAAAGTTTATTTTAAAGTCATTTCATAAGTTGTATTTGCATTAAAAACCACATACTTGCACCAATGATTCTGTGTGAAATATTTGTCCTTGTATATTAGTGGATGTGATGGCAAGCGATGGTCCCAACATTTTATTCATTTTAAGTCGTATTTCTAACAACGTGCTGCCTAATAATTCATATAAAAGTTGATATATAGCAGTTTCCACCTATGGCAAGCCGTTTTAACATTTAATAGCTAGACTGGATATGTATTACAGTTATCTGTAATTCAATTCTCCCTAGTCAAAAAGAACATTTCAGATATCCACAATGACATTCTGGATATCTGCAATTGAATTCTGACTAGTACTGTGACTAGTAAAAATGTCATTATGGATATCCACAATTCGTATTTATGACTAGTAAAAATGTAATTTCAGATATCTACAATTAGAATTATGACTAGCAACAATACAATTGCAGATATCCACAAATGTATTGTTGAAATCTGTTCTGGATAGTTTTTCATTTTGGATATTTGAAATGAAAATTATGACCAGTAACAATTGGATTGAAGATATCTGAAATGGGAGTTTTTCCTAGTAAGAACTGAATTGCAGATATCCAGAATGTCATTGTGGATATCTGAAATTGAAAGCCCAATACACATGAATGGCAAAAGTGACGTCATTTGTCCTAGGAAGAACGTCATTGTGGATATTTGAGAAATGTTCTTTTTGACTAGGAAGAATTGAATTACAGATATCTGTAATACATATATTGATATATTAAATGGCCAATTACAGTTTTTAAGGATTTTTAGATATCTAAAATTTAGTTTTGTCCAGTACAATCAAAGTTGTAGATATCTTAAAATAAAATGTGTTGCAGATATCTTTAATTACCATTGTGACTCGGAGAAATGCTATTATGGAAAGGCCTATCTAAAATGTAATTACAGACACATGGAGTATGGTTCCATTTAATGGTACACCGGTTTGTCATATTCCGCCTCAGTGTGTGTGGACAGCAGTGGAAGTTCAGCAGGACTCCTGCAGTTTCTCTCGCTGGCTATGAACGCCTCCAACAGGGTGAAAAAGTTGAGCTTCCTCCCCCTGGCGGAGCGTCCTGTAACTGGTGGAAAATGGCTGCTCGGAGTGGCTCCCTAAAGCTCAGAGAAAACTGAGGGGAAAAAAGTCCACTTTAACACCAAAAGGTCATACCTGGACCCTTTCCAACAGGCTACACGACAACTCTGGGACGCCTCGACACGGACAATGTCTCGCTGGGTGCCCACGAAGAGGGAAAAGTACGGCGTCGGTACGTTAAGAAAACTTACATGCTCCATCGCTAGCTATCCTAGCTCTCATAAGTTTGGGAAGGATTGTGATTCGGTTGTTGCTCCTGTAGCTGTGTGCTAGCTTCTAAAGGGGGAATCATGTTAGCTTATTAAGTGAGTGAATGCAAATATTGCGTGTTGGTAAACTACCGAGTAGTTTTGCATGAAACGCAAAACAAGGAATGTGTGTCTATTGTGAGGGAGAGCACTGTGTGTGTGTGTGTGTGTGTGTGTAATGGGAATTGTTATAGGCGCGCCTAGTTGTAGCGCTGTTTCCTGTGTTACGGGGCCTCCGCTACTAGCTAGTTACATGCTACTATGCTACAAATTTAAGTTTCAGTTTACTCTTAATGTCTTCTGTACGGGTTTGTTTTGCGGTTATTTCTTGTCACCTCCTTAAGTTACTCCCAGAGCACTGCTTTGAGTTGGCCCAGCCTGAGTACAGCGTCCCCTTCAGCCTCCACTGCCTCCAGCTGGGGATTATTTAGCTCCATCACATCTGTAGCCTCTGTTACATTGAAGGCTGCATATAAACATAAACAGCAGTGTGCCACTGTCAGTGGTGGACAAGGTACTGACTCCAAGTAAAAGTTGCCTAGTTAAAAGTACTTACTTTTAAAATGCGTAAGTATTCAAAAGTGCATGCATTAGAAAATCCTTAGGTATTCACAAGTACAAAATACATTTTCTCATATCAGTGCATTACTGCATTGTTTTTCTCAGGTTGGACGGCAAGTTCTTAAATGCACGAATGTAGTTTGTTCGCGGTGAACACAAAAAACATTAGATATTACAGGAATAATTTCTCATCTCCAAAATCTCAAACATGGAGCTTAGATATGGTAGTAGGGGTGTCCCGATCTGATATTGATATCGGCCAAAAAACGAGTATTGGATTATATCAGCTTGCATCTACAATCTCAGGTATAATCACTGTGATAGCATCAGTCCATTCCAGACTCCGCTCCAGCTGCAGCTGAGTGCAAAACTTCATGCACAAGTTTCCTGTGGAGGTTTAATACGACAAAGCAGCATCACGTCATATAGGATCGATATTGTATCGGCAAATACTCAAGGCTGTAATATCGTCATTGTATCAGTAGTGGAAAAAGTTGGAGCAATGGGTGGGCTGGTTTCTCAGCTTGAGGTCCACCTGCCAGTTTTGTTTGAATAAAAGCGTAAAAGGAACGAGTAATGACAAGCTTCTCAGAAATGTGGTGCAGTCGAAAGTACAATATTTGTCTTTCAGATGTACTGGAGGGAAAGTCATGAGTATCCAAAAAACAGATACTCAAAAAATGTACTTAAATACAGTACTCAAGTAAATGTACTCTGTTACTGTCCTCCACTGGCCACTGTAGACTACTCCTGAATGTTTATTTATGGTGTAGATGATTTAATCACCTTTGTTCAACCAACCAACAAGCATTTATTTAAATGCTATCCACAGTCAGTTTGAATACATTTCCATAACTGTTTACCCAGCAGATAACACATGCTTACAAACATGGGTCTACAAAGAAACAGGAAACGTCCACCACTATGATGAAAAAGGAGAGTTTGGTGTTATTGGAGAAGAAGTGCATGGTTTCTTTAGAGCGTAGTAGTGCGCTTGAATGCCTGAAGTAATAGTGTAATGGAACTAATCCTGATTTTCCTGGGCATCCCCTGGAAAATCCTGGTCCTGTTTAGTCAGCTCTTAAGCAAATCACATGTGGATTGTTAATTTTAATGTGTGCAAATGCACCCTGCCACATGCATGCAGAGTCCCTTTTTAGCGTGTCCATTAAGGGGACTGAGGGAGGCTTGCAGCTGTATGAGGGATGCTGATTGATGGATGAGTTCAGCAGGTCACACCAAACGGCTCTGATCGTCATGTGAGTCAGCAAACGAGCCCTGTTGTTTTCAGTCCAGTCCATGCCATCAGAGCCACTTTGTTTCTTGAGCAAATATGACTGTGTGAAAAGGATGATGCCAATGATTGTCTGGGTAATATTCTCAAATATCCATGAGAGTTTGAAAGTGGATGTTCTTTTAAAACTCTCACAGGGCACAGCGTGAATGAGTCACAGTTAGGAAGAGAAGCAGCTGCCACATCACTGCTGCAGAGGTGTGACGGGGTGCACAACCATTGCACTTTTAATACTGCATGTGTTGACCCAGTAGCACTAATGAGCACTCTGTGGTCTCTCTTATGCTCACCGTGGACCCATTCCTGTTTCAGTGCGACGTTTGTCATCGCGTTTTACTGCTCTCATAATGGCCCCACGGCTTTATTAGTGAATGTAGGAAACCGTCTCCTTTAAGTCCTTTCACAGCAGTATTAATAATGAATGCTACTGTCTTTTTACACAGAGCGCAGCAGTGATAATAAAGGGCTTTGTTATCATACCAGCACGTTCACATTACAGTGGATGATTGTGGAAGCATGGCTTTGCACTGTAGGAAAAGCTCCAACAGCCAATATTGGAAATTGAACCGTATTAGATTTGTGTCACAGTAATGACTGTAAAAAAGAACATTATCCATGAAATATTCATGTTTTTTTTGCTTGTTTCTTCTCTTTTTTTGCTGCGTTGCTGGTCGTTATGATCCTCTGTGTGGCAACCAAAGACCTCAGCAGCTCATTAGCTCCAGCAAGATCAGATGAGTTCTTCAGTGACTGATAGCAGTTAGAGCTGGGTAATGTCTTAGTTTAATATCAGTGTTATGATATGAGACTGGATATTGGATCATAGCATCATGATTAGGGCTCTAACTGCAGATTATTTTCTTTTTCATTAAAACGGTCCCTTATTTTTCAGTTTTTCCATCTTATTAATTCTTTAGTTTATACATTTTCAGAAAATGCTGACAGAAGCCTCGAAGCTGTATTATACTGTAGTTGTTTGCACAATTTTTCTCTTGGTTTTCCATCAGAACTTCAGCACCAAAGTCTTGGATTGCGGTTCATTCAAGTGACGCAAACATCAGCTTGTCCAACATCTCTACTTTCAGAGATGACCTCCAGTCTGTTGAGTCTTCTCAAACAGCTTAAGAGACTGGGATGCTTCATCAATACTACCACACCTTAGCTGTAGTGAGGCATGACAGCCTGAAGTCTCTCCTTCTCTGTTGCAAGTATTCAGCAGTGCAAGTATTGTACTTTGTCTCCGTTAACTAGTTTGTAAACAGGCTATGTGGCGCAAACTGCAGTTAAAAACCCCAAATTGTGACACGTTTTCTGAATGCGGTGTATGTCCATGTTTATTACCGTGGCAAAAAAGCACCCAGTCAGTGTGGTATGGCAGTTTACCGTGGTACGCCGGGATTGCCGCAACTCTGCCGATCACTCCTTGTCCTCTGGCATAAAATGTGCCCAAACTGGTAACTCATTGTTTGACTTTGTAACAAGATTTGTGGCTATTTTTGAATCAAATCAAGTCAACAAAGCAGCGTGTATTCAATTTAATCATGATAAGTACTGAAACCTCGAAATAATTAATAATAATACGAAAACAAAACCCCACTGCCCCTTAGGGTTAATGGACTTGCCCGCTGCCGAGCTACAGTGTGGAAAGTTTTGTTTCTCTGTCGAGCTTTAAAAACAGGATGTTACTAAATATTACTGTTTATATTTCATATCAAACACAAAATGCACTCCTGTAACTTTCAACAGCAAATATATAGAGATATGTTATTTTTTTATTATTTTAATATATTGCGGTGATGACAGTCGTGATACAGTTATCATCCCAGCCCTAGGCCTGAATCCAAAATCCAAACAGAATATAGAATAGTATAGAATAGAATGTCCTTTATTGTCATTATACAGTTGCACAATGAAATTGTAGCGATTCTCCCTTTTCAGTGCACAATAACGAAAATATAAAATAAGTGTAAAATAAGTAGAAATCTTAGAATGTAAAAATAAACATAAAATAAGTATAAAAATTGTCTTATATACAGATACGAATATGAGAATGAATTTACTATGCTACTAATATGCTGTTAAGATGAGCCGCATCACATTCAGAATATTGTGGACTATTAGTGTGCCTGTAAACATACTGTTGTGTTGTATTGGCTTTGACTAATTCTTCCATCACTGGTATGCAGACATCACTTGGTGTTGTAAGGCTTTGGTATGTGAGCAGCACCTTGACGTGTTTTTGGAATCTAGAATAATCCTCATCCCACTAGAGGCAACCCACTTTATTGCTTTTTACATTATTTCCCAGTATAATTGATACCCCAAGGCTTCAGCTCCTCTTCCTTTTCCAAACAATGTCTTCAGCTCTGCTGGCATGTCCAGAATGCTGCCCATCAGCTTGGATTTAACTCCGCCGATCGTCTGGATTCATCGGCATTCACGAAGCGAGGCTCACACACAAAGGAATTATTGACCAACCTCAAATGAAAGTTTCGGGCTCAGGGCCTAACTTCATTCTTTGACCTGTATTGATATCAGAAACAAGGAGAAAGAAATATTAAAATATCTCTTTTGACCTTGAGCTGATTTCATTACCCAGCTATTTTTCTGTCAAGTGCCAAGCAGCGAGGCATTTTGAAGCTTAGTTTAAAAAAAAAAAACAGTGATTTAACAGGGCCTTGGGGAAATGTTTTTTAGCTGTCTCTCGGTTCAGTGATGAATTAACCAGAAATACTTTTTGATGCAAATTTCAAGTGTTGTCTCATTAATTCTGTTTCATCAGGATGTTGCTGTTCCTTAAGGCGTCAGAGGGTTCAGGAAAGAAAACCAGGGAACACTAAGCAACAGGACTATGCACTGTACCTACACATCACTGTTGAGACTTCAAATTAAACTCGTGAAAAGTGCTGCTGTCATGAGACAAAGAAAAATGTACCAGATACATCTGGACTTGCAACCACAGGTTTGGACAGTCAGGAAGCGCTTCCTGTAGGTCAAATCACAGACTGGCAGATTATCCGAGACGACAATTGGGCACATACTTCTACGCAGTGAGCTCTGAACGTGACATGCTCTGGTGTGGCTGTGATTCATGTTTTTAAACTGCAGGCCAACGGGACTGACGAGCCCGAGACAGCTCTCATTTGGAACAGGTTAGCGGTGAGTGACACATCGGGAGCAGAAAATAGAGACGCTTCATCTCTCGACTGAGGCCGTAAGTCATTTACGAATCCCCCCGCCCTGCCCCACTCCACACTGCAAAAACTCTGGGTCTCCCACCCAGAAGTGCAGTAAGCTAACAAATATGTTTGCAATTAAAATGCTCGGTTACTACATAAACCATGCTTCCTCGTATTTTACACTTCTCTCATTGCCTGGGCTCGAGCTATTTGGTGTAAAATGTGGGAGAGTGAAATTCGTTGTTCCCTTTTTATCGGCTTCTTGGTTTTATATGCTGGGAGTTATTTTCATTACATTTCATTCAGAAACTGCCTTGTAAATAATGAAAGAAAGTGTGGCTGTCAACGCTGCGCTCCCTGCCAGATATCACAACTATTAATTCTGACATAACAAAAGCATTCAACAATATTAACTACACAGTTGAGTTTCAGAAGAAAGCACCAGAGTCCTCTCTCCCCGCACCTTAAATTTGTCCGAGGAAAAAAAAAAAGCTGAGCTGACAAAATCAGCTTTTACTATAAAGCTGCTGGTTAATCAGGAGGAGAGGGAAGAGGGCTGATTTTGTCTTGTTGAGAGGGAAACAAACAGTTTCATCTTTGTTTGCTCTGTGTTTCAGCCAGGTGGTGTTTATGATCAGCCACTTTTGCTCATAAATAAAACCAGAAATCAGAGGGATCGAATTAAAAGGCTGCACAAAGCCACAGTGCGATGCTTCTTCTGTCTCTTCCTGTTCGGTGTGTTGACCAATGTGTCGTGTGCAGTCATGTTTGCTAACAAAGTGGTTTTATTAAAGCGCTGAATGTGAGAAGTGCGTCTCTTGAGCGATCAACTGGAGCCCGAAAGCTAAACTAACACCATTAATTTCCAATTTTACGAGCGTGCGCATCATGGCGTTGGATTATTTGTTTTTGTCAGCGTGCAGAACACTGCTTACGTTCCACCTGGGAACTCATCCTGCTCTAGTTTTTAATACGCTGTAAACACAACATGTTCCTCTTTCTGTCTGCTTAAACATCTGTATCTAGCAAACCTCCTCGTCTGTCTTCGGAGGTCAGTGTGAGTTTGCTATTCTGAAAGGGAATCATATATTATCTAAGGGCCGAGTTGCTTGGTGAGGCAATTCTAATAGTGCGGCTCCCGATGGCTCGCTGTGAGATGGTGGCTAAGACAAATGACAGCTGGCCTATTTAATCAGTGCCTAGCTAAGTGGTTCCACACTATTCCTTTTTGGCTCCCTGCTCAGACAAAGCAGGAACACTCCTACATCTTGTTTTAAGTGTCACTGTCGTGCCAGAAGTTGAGGCCCAAGAATGGGGAAAAGAGGAAAAAAAAAAAAAGTCAACAGTATACAGGTGAAAATCTGATTTATCATCTTCTCTTACAAAGCTGGATTGCTGCTTCAGTGGCAAAGAACAAGTAAATGTGGAGAAAATGTTATGTCACGAATCACAACTGAGTCAACATCCTGTGAAATCATCATTTTGTAGCTTTTGTAAGGACTTTTTGTCCTCATTCTGGATCTCAGCTGTTTATGTTTTTGCTGTTACCTCTGGAAAGGCTGGTTGGCGCTGACTAATATTGTCATCAGTATGTAGGTCACATGTTTTTACAAAATGCTTTTCCACGTCAGAGGGTGCAGAAATAATGTATGTTGTTTAGAAAAGAGCTTTGATCCACCCTAACCTGATTGGACCGATCTAACTTACATGGTTCGGGCTGGAATTTGTCAATTTTCCCTTGAGCTTCAATATTTTTTTTTTTTATATAAATATTCATAGTCTGTGATTTAGATATGATAGATTTTGGGCTGTGCTTAAGATCACAGCTGCTGCCCTGGCTCGTGTCATGTACATTAATCGTAGCTCTAGTTTAGACCTGATGTCGTCTTAAGAGCAAATCTTTTCTATTACAGTCTCATTCTGATTTCACCTCCAGGCCCATAGTTGTTCAGTAACTTGACCGGTTGCCCTTGGTGACGGACGGTGACACATTTTGACTTTAGAACCTCCATGACAATTACAAAGAGCCATGATGGTCCTGGCTGGCAGCGTACAAAGAAGAAATGAAACACAAGCACACATATCTGAGTTGATCATGTATGATGGCGCTGCATGGGGGAGTAATTGATGTGGGCTGCTCCGTGGCCAGGCGCTCTCCACCACCCTGAGTATTGATTGTGGACACGCCAAGCAGCTTGTGCATTGTCTGGAAAGAGTCCTGCTGTGCTGCCTTCGCTAGCTTGACAGATGGCTAATGGTGTGTAACACATCAATGTGAAACAAAGGTCGCCGATGTAGGCTTGTGTTATTACATAATTTAGATTCAGCTGGAACAAATTAATATATAAGAACCGTCCAACTGCCATATCATATCAGACAGGCACTTAACGTGGTTGCATGAAGTCGCTGGTTTATATTCACAAGCTTCAGCTTTGAAGAAGAAGAAGAAGAATTCCTTTATTAATCCCTCAATGAGGGATTTTAACATCCCAAAATTTTCACGTGAAACGAATTGAACCAGTAATTCAAATTGGATTATTATGACAAAGTACTTTTCCCTCCATGACAAACTTTTCAAAAAATGTCTTTATTAAGGTGGCGTATGACATAATTTGAGCACCCTTATTAGAGTCCAGTCTAAATGAGGAAGTGGAGTGATCAATCAGTAAGCAGGAGTGAAAGGAGGCTGTCCTGATCCTAAAACAATATAGATCAGTCATCAATGTGTAAATGTGTAAAACACAGCAGAGCAGATTTAAAAAAACACTAAGTCTACATATATACAACATAAGGGAGCACAATCGGTCAACTGGTGAAATTAAGAAGTACTCTACATGTTGTGAATTCAATTTCTATATTGCCATTGCACATTGTTGGCAATGGCAATATATTGCAATACTTTTTCTTCCGATATAATATTGATTTTTAATTTCTTAATATTTACAGACCCCCCCCCCAAAAAAAAAAAGTTCAATCATGTGAAATAAAAATTTTAATAAAAAATAAATATTCCAAAAAACAATCCACATTAAAGCGGTCACTTTGACACTTTGTGTACATATATGAACATACTTATGTGTACATACTGTATGTACAACTTGTATTAAAAGCTGCATGTTAAATTTCTCAGTGATCTATGTAGAATATCACAATATATCGCAATATCACTATATTTCATTAATGTATCGTGTCGAGATATGTATTGTATCGTGAAGTCCTTGCCAATACCCACTCATACTGATTACAAGTAATGTTTGGTTTGCTTGCTGAATTTTCCTTTATATGCAGCAATCTTAAGCTAGAATAAGCAGTGCAATGTGTTGTGGAAAGTTGAATATCTTGGAGTAAAACGCTGGGGGAATGACCAGGCAGTGAATATAAACTCGGTCCGTGTTTAATATTCTTCACACCATCGAGCTGACCGCTCTAGTCGAGGCTTTCTTCTACCAGAGTGATGAGCTTGCAGCTGAGCTGAGGCTGTGCCAGGATGCCAGTGGGTGAGCTGACACCAGTCGACCTGTCTGTTTCTCTGGGTCAAGCACGGGCTAAAAGGACCGGCTCACTGGGAAGACTCACTTCCACAGTACCTCAGAAGACAGTCAGAGGCTGCTGGCAGGTACGACCCAGGCTGCATGCATAGCTTAAAGATGAGCATGAACAGCATCCAAATGCAAGCTCTTATTAAAGTCTCATAAGCTGGAAGACATTCTCCACTGATATTGCCTGAGTAAACATTGTTAATATACTGCGTCGGTGTTGAGTCTTCTAATCCCACATACTGAGATTTATGCCAAGCAGAAGTTACAGGACTTAACAACTTTGACGCTATTCTACTTATAAAAATGTCAACATTAATATCAGATGCGGCTCATATTAATGTTGCATTTTTCACCTTTAAGATGTCCCGTGTTGGTCATTGATTGCAGTCGCATATCGGCTCTGGATTGCTCCGTGCAGCAAGAGGCAGCCTTTCAGTACAGCTGGCATTTGATGAAATGGCCTTTTGTGTGTTTGTGTGAGTGTCTGGCTAAATACTTGATAAAGTCAGAGTGATGCAGCGAGGCGGTTTGAGATTTCAGTGAGTGACAGCTCTACTCTGTGATCAACCTTTAGGGATTCAGAAGAAGTGATCTGGCTGTTTTAAAAAGGAGGCTGATCAAATGAAGTTTCATCTGATGTCACATTACCTGAACTACTTACAGCCTTTTTCTGTGTTTGCTTGTGTATGTTGATGCAACCTGGCTGATTAAAGTGATGCACTTTCCCAGCTATGTTTATCTTCATTATCAATTACTCTGCCAATTATGCTCTCTATTCATTCTGAGCTATAAATAGTCAGGAAACAGTGGAAAATGCTTTTCACAATTTTCCAAAGCTGTGACTAAAATGATTGCTCAATTACCAAAAGATGAACATAATAATTTTCCTCCAATTCAGCTTTACTGAACTGGTATAAAACTCCAACATAGTCTGTGAATAAAAATAATATTGATGTATTTTGTATTTTATGGAACATGATTCAGGCCCAGACATATGTTATCAATACTGTGCAGTCATGCTTTTGCATGTTCCAAAAGTAAAAGTTAAAAATACTTCCCCTGCGATTGATGCTCAGTTTGTGAAACCACAGTGAGATACTGAAAGTAAACAAATGAATAAGTCTCTGCAAACACAGCAACAGAGGAGCCTAGCATATTAATATATCATTAGATGCATACTGTTAGGTTTTTCTGCAGGCTGCAAATTGTTTTCGAGGGCGCTCGTCCGGCCGGTGCTACTCTAATTAAGTTAAGCTATTAAATGAAACTATTCATGGGGTAGTATTTTTTTTTTTTTATGGCAAAATTACTTTTCCACAAACATTTTAACATTTTTTTTCTGTACTTGTGCAGATGTATTGTAATGACATCTGAACTGATTAAACTGTTGCTTTGTTTGAAATGAGATGAAATCAAGGTCAATTTGCAGATTGTTGTTCTGAGCCATTCAGCCAGTAAATGAATCCAACAGTGATGAATCAGAGAGGGTTCACACTGCCCAGCTTTAATGCTGCACTTATCATGCATGCTTTTCTGTTTTTTTCTTCATCTAAAGGAAATAAAAGAAGATAATTACAAGATAATGGAAACCTCGGGGACACTGTACTGTACTGTACATGCTCTTCACAAGCACACGTACAGAATAAGCCAAATAAAGTCCATAAATATGACGCTTACAAAGTCATTCTCGAAAAACAGGAGGGGAATGGATTTGTGCGCAGATCAGTCCTGAGTCAAAGTGACAAAAAAACTTTGACAGCAATCTGTTTAAGTGTGATTCCTCTGCACAGAAGCGGCAGCTGCTGAGACAAAAAAGTTACATTTGTCATTCACACTGAGCAATTTTTAAAAAAACAAACAAAAAAAACCCCCAAATTGGCACACCTTTGCAGTCACAGTATTAGATCTTTTGTTTTCTCCAGGTGACCAAACCAGTCGCTGTGGGTGGTGATAGTTCAGTGAATCATCCTAGAAGTTAGTTCCTTCATGTGTTCCAGTGATGTAACACAGAGCGTTTTAGAGGTGTGTGTGATCAGAGGTAGAGCAGGTATACTTGGTTTGTATTAAAAACTGTGTAGCCCTGTGCCAGTGTTGTAGTGTTGCATCTGCTCGGTTTGTTTTTGAATCCTTGCTGTGTTAGAATAGCTGTTTGACGGTTTGATGTTGGCAGTTAGAAGCATTGTGTGACTGCAGGCAACCTTTTCTAACGTTATTACTCATCCTCCCGACCTTCTTCTTTTCTGTAGGACATTTCAAAGTATTGATGGCGTGCTGCTCTCTCATCACTGCCAGTGTGACTCCTGCTCCAGTAGATCACAGCCTCAGCTCTGTGACTATAAATAACAGCATGCAGAATGGGTCAGAGGCATTTCCTGTTGCATGTTTATTTTGCTCTACTTTGCGCTACAAGATGCAGCTAACACCATCTGATGAAGAAGATCAAGCAGTGTGCCATATGCATGTGAAGTCACCCTAGATGTTTCAAAGTAAACTTGCTGAGTCAATTTGTAGAGTTTCTTCAAATATTTGAAGGTAATTATGCTCTCATTAGCATGTGTATCACAGGAGATGTAACACGGGGCAGGAAATAATTAGCTGCTTCTTGCTGTGCAAAAGGCTAATCTGTATCAGAATACAGATGAAATAAATACAGCCCTGTGATCTGTCTGACAAAAGATGCATTTTGTGTGGTTGAAAATGTAGAAAGCTGATAGTGGAAATCGTCTTAGTCATTGTTGAGCTTATGGTGTCGCCGGTGGGTTTTTCTTTGCAGAGATGCTCGCGCAGCACCGACACAAATAACACCAGAGACCGCTGGGTGAGAAACTCTGTGAAAAGCTTTGCTCGCTGCTCCGTAATGAGCTACGTTCTGCTCCCTCTCCCTGTTGTACTGGGAAGATGATTTTCAATTAAAGGCTGTGCAGAGGCGAGGGAAGCGGCGTTATCGGCCTGCGTTGGATTGTACCCGGAGGCCTGTGTTGGAGGGAGCTGGGCACACGGCAGGAAGTTCTGCCAAAAGATATTACTGCTGTTGGCGTCCACATCTGGCACATCGTAGCTTTCTCCACCTGCTTCCCCCTTCACCCCTCTTCATGCCTTAAACCCGCTTGCATCCTCTGCTGAACACTGTCATATTTTGGTGTTCTCTGTTTATCTTATCTTTAAAAAAGACCTATTGTTAATCTTCCTGTAGCCATGAAAAGCATCAGTATTTCCTTATGGCCTACTGGAAAGGCCCCATCTATTGTGATACAGTTATAATCTCAAGTGGCATTTCCTGCTGGTTTCCAGTCAGAGGGAGGGGGAATCTGGTCCTACCAGTGAGAGAGCGAGCGAGCAAGAGAGAGAGAGGGAGAGAGAGAGGTGGGGTTTTGCTTCCTCCCGGCACTGCTGCTGTTGTATCATTTTCAGGTTAATTACAATAGCAGTATCTCCACTTTGCAACTGCAGATACAGCTAAAAGGTTGTTGTATGTAATTGTTGTAAGAGGCAACATGGTGATTTTGTTGGTGTTTCACAATCCCGTGTTCACTGTCTGCATTTGCTTCTAAATTAGAACCATCAGGCTTCCGTCTGAATGCCTAAACCGCTTATTAAACCCTATTAGAGAGCAACTTGAAATTAATTATAACGTTAACCCTCCCTCGTAGGTCACTGAGAAAGCTCTTTCTCCACGAGTGTTACAAACATGGCGTATCGCTGACGGGGGATGTTTTGCGATATCTCAGCAGACTGCATCGCTGTGTTTTAATAACACGTTTGGAGGCTTTCATTACTTTTACAGAGTTTGAAATTATCTCCTTGAGAAGAAAATAATTAAGGGAAATAGGATGGTCTCAGCATTATCAGTTAGTGTATTCACCTTTTATCTTGTCAACAAGTGAAAGGAACAACTGAGTGTTATTTTGAACTGTGGGGCAATTATTTCTTTCTGATGGGCTTTATTCACACACTCAGCAGCCACAGAAACACACCCATGTACACTACAGGCCAAAAGCTTGGAAGCAAGATTGAATTTGTACAAAAGAAGATCATAGTTTCATTGGCATACTCCGCAACAAAATAAACATGATTATTATATGAAGAGTAACTCTTGTTTCTTAACTCAGTCGCTTCTTTCTTTCCATTTCTGCGGTAGTTTGTGAGAGATTTGAATGCAGTTGAGATTTATTGGGATTGTTGTTTGCAGACTCTCAAAAGCCAAAGTGTTTTTTTTTTTTTTTTTTTGTTTTTTTTTTTACTTTTTCAAGTGACTCTTGCAAATCTTCTCAACCCTAAAACTAAGCCCTTCTTTTCTTCTTACTCTCTTTTTTTGTTGACATTTATTCAGCAGTGGTCTGGTAACAGGAAAATATTACATTGTGAACAGAAACTTGAAGTTGCTTCCAAATGTTTGCCCTGTATTGGCCAAAGTTTAAGATATTAAACTTTAACAGTTTTAGTCAATTCTTTCTTTCTTTGGCTCCAGCTTTTATGTTAAGGATAATTTACATTTAATTTCTTTGGGTTTTGGAAAGTCTGTCAGACAAAAAAAGACTTGTAAAGATGACTCCTTGGATTCTTGGTAGGGCTTCCTCCCATAAATTATCTAATGGGTTGATTTGTTCTTAGCGGACTAAAATTTCTTTCGTGGATTATTAATTTTTATGCTTCTTTTTTGCTGAATGGCTTCTTTCCAAGACTTTCTGTGTCATTTTGAAGGTTGAGCAGGAGCTGCCTGTCCTGTCGCAGAACAAAGAGCACAAGAACATCTTGACTGCCCAAGAAATAAAGATGGACGATCACCTTGGCGTGAAAAGCAAAACCAGAAACAGTACGCTCACTGCATTGAATTGCAGGAGATGATCCCTCCTTCAGGCGGGCAAGCAGCCCGAGAGCTCCATCAGGTCCCAAGAGGAAGCTCTACCTAGTAGAAGCTCGTAAACATGGATGTAAACAATGCAAGATTTGAAACAGCGTTGCAAAAGTTTTATGAGGAAGTGCGCATGCATTCAACATCTTTATTAGACCTCAAGGGGACACGCATTGAGTTTTGAGTTTGTGTAGTGTGTGTCTTTGAGTCCACAGTCTGTACTGTGCTGCTGAGACACCAGGTCCTTGTGCCCCCCCCAGGCTGATGTTCCTCTTGTTACCCTAACCACATTTGGCAGATCCCTGAAGAATACCTGTCAGCTCTGCAGCAGAACTCGCCGCCAGCTGGGCTCATCAAGAAAACACAGGGAACGCCTGCGACCGCCTCACATCTGTCCCATACTAATGCCTTCACCAGGTTGTGTCAGACAATGGGATATTTGTTTTGTACACTTTAGTCCCCTAAAGGCTCATTTAAATACATTTCACCTGTCAGTACCCCATATAGGAATTCCTATCCTCTTTCCAGTCTTACCTTTGAAATCACTGAGATAATAATAATGACCTGGGAGGGAAGAATCGGTGACATCTTCACTGTTACGGCACCAGTCTCAGAGGACGTGTTGCTAAATGAGGGAACGTTTTCTAAATTGATGCCTACGTCATGCCTCGTCTGGATATTACTGTTTTCCCTCCAGGAAGTAGAATTTAATCCTCTGTGTATTGCAGTGAGGCAATGCGTCCCTGTTGGATCCATTAACAGATGCATAGATTTATATGGTTAGACAGGTAGTGTCATGTGCTTAGGTGTATCATTTTACGTCTTAATCACTTACTGTGTGTGTGTAAAACCCCTCTCTGCTGACTCCTCCGTCTTGCCTCAGAGACCCATAGTAATACAGCTGGAGTGTAATAATCGTCCTCTGTTCAGTCCTGCTGCCAGGAAACCGGCGTTCTCATTCGGCTGTGTGCGTATTGAACTGGTCCTCATTCAACTTAAGCACTGTATTAAATTCATATTCACATACTCTTTACGACTTTTTTCCTCACAGCTCGGGATTCTTTCTGTCTCACACATGATTGGGTTGTTTCGTCGTCTTTGGCTCGTCCTTGCTCACAACAAGGCGAAACCAGTAGTCATACTTAATCACAATTCATTTTGCACTAAATCATTTTGGTGAAAGTGGCCTCTACTCTACCGCTGATAAAAAAAAAGAATGGAACAAGGTAAAAACATTTTTTTTTTTTCATGATGATATAGAGAGTCTCTTCTTTCATTTGAGCTATTCTGTGGTTTCAGAGTCATAGTACAAAATATTCTGTGGGTCATGAAATATGACTCAAATGCTGGCACAAGGCACTTTGGGTTTTGTAAAAGGGCTGGCACTCAGAGAACAACACAAGACGCTTTGAGGACCCTGTCTTGGGATTTGGGGAAACTATATTTTTCACCATTTTCTGACTGATTTTAGAAATCAAACAACTAATCAGTTACTCAGGAAAATAATCAACAGATGAATTGACAGTGGAAATAATAATGAGTTGCAGCCCCAGTGGGATATTTATGTTGTGTTGTGTTAGTGTTTGCTTGCTGTGATATTAAAAGTTTTGGACATACGATCTCACGTACAGTTTCCACATGCTAAATGACATGTCGGAGCAGAGTTTTGGATGGGAGTGCAGCGAAGTGGGAATCTTGGGGAATATAATGGATCCACTTTGATTCTCTGGATCATGATTTGATTTAAAATCACTTTGTGATTCCTGCTCGCCACAGGTCCCTTGACGTCATGTATCTGCTGTATGACACTCCAGGATTTTCAAAAAAAAAAGAAAAAAAAAAGCCCCACCCAGACTGAGAGTTGCCTCCGCTCTGCCTTTTTTCGTCTTGGAGAATCCTCTTGTCTGGGATTTCCTGGCTGGCTCTGTCTGTGGGCTCACAGCCCAAGGCAACTTTATACAAAACATCGAGAGGCTCAGTCTCTTTCCAACCAGCGGTTTCTCTGCACTTCTCTTGCCTCCCTTTTTCCACCCCCTCCTTCAACAGTGCTGTATTCTCATCTGATTATAATGATATGTTATGCTCTGCGTAGATTAGTGCAGGTTATTAGTGAGCTCAGAGTGTAGAATTACAATCAGTCCAGTTTTTAGAAGAGTCTTCCTGTAGCTGTGGAGAGGGCGTAGTCGTGTGCTGGCTTGGCGGATGACTCTGTAATCTGATTCCTCTGAAGATGATGATGATGATGCTCCCTGAGTTTACACAGAGAGGCTGTGTATGGTAATGAGCCCCCGGCAAACGGTGCCGCTGTTTATCACGTTTCCCAAAAATCATTTGCATGCCGTACTCCAGGGAGAATATGGTCCACTTCCTCATGCCTTTTTTTCCTCTGATGGATTTTCTCCTCCTCACTGCTTCCAAATTGACATCAGTTTACTCTTGGGTATGCAAATACAGCTTTATGAGTAATCAGAGCTGTCATTCAACCCCCCTACGCGACAAGAATCACATTTGGAGCCTGTGTAGAGATGCACCATCATTGCCTCACATGTCAGGACTGTGTTTGATGGTTGTCATTTACCCAACATCTTCCCAGGGTGTCATTTGTGTTCACTTTGTGATTGCACCTCTTAAAGAATCTCCCCAGTCCTCTGAGCTTCCATTTGTTCGATATGACACCTTAGATCCAATCGTAGTGATCACAAGGGCATTTTTTTCAGTTTTCCTAGGAAATATGATGCTTTATGTCTCTATCAGAGCTGTTTGTTTGAGCTGCTCCCTCCCAGCACCTGCCGTTTAGATAACATGCTGGATCAGCTGGACCTGTGACCCACTTCCAAACAAACACACAGATGCAGCAGTTGATGGCTTTACAGGCTTTTCTGGCCACTCTTAATGACAGTTTAATTGAACGCAGCCCGCTGCACAGCTCTCTGATGGCTGCTCACACATTAATCCCACCTCTCTTTTCATTGTTTTGTTGCTTTCTCCCCCTGTATCTGCCTTTTTTGTGTCCCAGCATGGTACAGCTGAATTCATTTCCTGGGGTCTTTGTTCCACTGTCACTCGTGTTCTGGTGGATTCGCTGGCCTCGTCTAGTTGTTTTGGGGATCACATAATGCGTATATGCACAATACGGTTTGATAAGCAAACAGCACAGGGCTGAAAGTAACAGGCTGCACATGGCGTTTCATGCCCTTCAATGAAGAGTGAGGTGGTTGGCTGCCTGACTTATTCCATACAAGTCTTTTTTGAGGCCATACGTCTTGTAAGCGTGCAATGATTAGTCAACGTAGGCAGCAAAAATCAATAATAAAATTTGTTGCAGACAAATTCATTTGTCGATAATAGTCGGTGACGGCACCGCTCGTGACGAACATGCGTGAGTCGGCGCGACCAGTGACAAGAGAGAAATCGCTAGGACCACGGCAACAACATCATGAGCTAAAAGATCCAAAGTCTGGGACCATTTCTCCCTAAACACGTCAAATACACAGCTAACATGCTCTACATGCAGCACATAGATGCTGCAGCATTTAAAGTGGAGGCATGCAGTGATGGGCAGCAACAATTTATTAATAGAAACGCATCACTGTGACTTTCATTCATGCTCTCAGATGTCTCTATGGACAGGGAGGGACATGTCCCCTTCAGATTCATAGAGACACTGATCTGTCCCCCCCCCACTTACCTGCATAATGAGGCAAACATCGCCGATAAAACAGAGGATTAATGTCACTGCTGCATCATTAGGAGCCCAGCGTTTGAGTGATTCAACTCATGGTGCGTTCAGGTGGTACCAGAATGTTGGAATTTCCAAGCTCCAAGTCAGAATTTAAATCGTTACTTTTAACAGTAACACGTTACTTTTTGGTGTTAGTCGTAAGCAAAGTTATTGAGTTACTTTTTGAATGAAGTAACTAGTAATAGTAACTAGTTAAAATTTTTCAGTAACTAGCTCAACACTGGAGGCATGTGGGACACTTGAAGGATAAAGTACACAAAATGTGCTTTTATTTTTGAGGAAGCTCCATAGCTTTGGGGTTGTTTTGTTTGCTCTTATTGCTGCTATTTTGAGTTTCCTTTGTTTACTTAAAAATTATGCTTTATTTTTATCAGCTCTTTGCCTGTCCTTGCTTTTAAATGGACAGAAGTTTAACAGAGTTATTTTTACTTTTGTAGCAGCCTAATGAGCAGCACAGTTCATAAATATTTCTCAATGAACATAGTCATCTTTATCATCTTTATTGTTAGTTAGAACATGCCTAAATAAGAGCCACAGAACAAGTGTGGGCTTCATAATCCTATTAGTCGTCTAATCGTTTAGATAGTCAATAGATTAGTCGACTATCAGAATAATTGTTAGTTGTAGCTCTAATGCCATGATGGTGTCAGGCAAGCATCCCTTTAAATTTCTTTAAAAGTCAGTGTTGGAGAATGATCTACTTGACCTTGATCTTCCTCTATTTTGCGTATGTCGTCATTATTGTTCAGACGTTTCCTCTTGCCAGCTAACTGTGGTGATCAGTCATTCAGCTTGTACATCTGTGGCCTCTTTTTACCTTTTTATATATTTTATACTGCTTTGATAACTCAGTCGTAGTCTCACAAGGTTGTCTGAGCTCTTCTGTGGCTGACGTATATTCACGTAATTGGTATTCTTTGTAGTAAGAGCAACTTTTGTTACTGATGTGACATTTTTCACTTTGACTTTTTTTTTTTTTTTTTTTTGACCAATAGTAAAAAAAAAACCCACAAAATTTCACTCACTGTCAGATGATCTGTTACAGGATAGACTCCTGTGTGGGTGAAGAATACATTAAGCCATTTCACTCCAGTAGCATAAGTGGCACACATAACAACTTAAGAGCAAAATGTTAAGAAAAATCAATGTGGCTGTGTGCCACCTGTCTGATATGGTAATGAAATATAATCATCTCCCCTGATGGTGGAGATGATGGGAGAAAACAGTGGACACACCAGTAGCAAGCTGGGAAGGTTCCAGTGCCTGCAGGGGAGGGTCCTTCTTAATGAAGTCATCATTTACCTCTGGAGATCTCTGTCCAAGTACCCAGCAGGACACACACACACACACACACACTTCCCTTCAGATGCCCTCTCAAAATGAACACCGTCGTCGTCGTCAGGGCCACCTGTCATTCTGTCAGCGTATAGGTTGTGTGAAGGTTTTGTGTGCTAGCGTGAGAATCCTTGTAAGATTTCTCAAAGATCGGTGTCGGTCTCGGTTGGATTGACGGCCACATAATGTTCACCTCTCACTCAATGAGGAAACTAGTGGCACCAGTCAGGATTTTATCGTTTCAACATGACCTTGACGTCCTGCCGGAGCTGACAGGACATGGAGGGTAGCCTGCAATGTGCTGCTACATCTGCAAGTTGAAGTAAAAGGCAAATATGTAAAAGATGTGTCTGAATTATCATTTTCCCACTGATATTATGGAGTTTATATGCATTCATCCTTTCAGATGGTCCTGTGGGCTTTTAAGCAAAGTCAAAACTGTTGGTTTTGTTGTTGCTAAATTATACCCATTGTGCTTAAATTAATTATTAGCACAATTTTCCCTGTGGGAACTTTGTTTAACTCACTGTTGGTGATTTATGGGAATGTGCTCTATTGATTCCTGTTCATTTAGCAAACAAACAATGCAGACAGAGAACCTGCTTACTTTAAGAAAATCAGGACATGTGTGGTATTTCATTCTCTCTGTCTTCATCCTGTAATCCTTAGCAAATCTGTTTTCTACCGGCATTATTGTTATTTTGGTTGTTCTCCGTAATTATTGGTGGCTGGTAGAATAGTGTTGATATTTCAGCAGTGACGGTGCCAGGCCCGACCATCACAGTGTTAGACTGTGTGGGTGGACATCCTGTGGATGTGTGATGATGCCTCTACTACACATTGCTATGGCACACAATTAGACCCACAAGGGAGCACAGCGCTTTATTGACCTTTTTTTCCCCAGCTTCTGTAATATCCCTTCCTCTTACATTTCCCCCTCTCATCTTTCTCCAGCAATCTATAACTATGATGCCCGGGGAGAGGAGGAGCTGTCGCTGCAGATTGGAGACACGGTGCACATACTTGAGACACATGAAGGTGAGAACTGATGACACGCACGATCACAGCTGACACGCCAGGGTTCAACATTATTTTCCTGTCATCCCTAGTACTATTTTTATTTCGTCAAATTTTCCTACTGTTTGTTTAACACATCGGTCCGAAAATGTAAAATTGGGCTGATATTAACAACCAACACAACAACTGAACAACCATTTATATCCATCTAATTGCTGTTTGTGTGTTGGGAGAAAGGTGTGGTATTTGTTTGGGCAGCGACAGTGTGAAGAGGAGAAAAAAATGTCAGTTGTGGTTGTTTTTCGTAATTATGATAAGGTGACCAGACGTCTGATTTCCAGAGACAGTCCGTGTTTTGGATGACCAGTCCCTGGATAAAGTTGTTCCCGAAAATGTCCCAGATTTCAGCATTTTATAATTGAGAAAAAAAAAATATTTTGTGCTGACGAGAACAGTTATTACGGTAGCAGGGCAGGAAGCACAAAGTGTGAGCGAGCATGTTGAACACAACAACAGTTATTACGGTAGTATTATAATCTTTGAGTTGGAAATGACCTGGATTTCAATTTCATAAATCTGGTCACCTTAATTTATGATCCAAACTTTCTCACATTAGTTCTGTATGTTGAGGGAGTCAAACTGGACTTTAATATTGGTGCATCCCTAATACTTATTGTGTAGCATACTGTAAAGTAACATGACTCTGTTCTTTGTTAGACTGGTTCAGAGGGCATAGGCTGAGGAGAAAATCCAAAAAGGTGAGTGGCCACTGTCAAAGGTTTCACACACTCTTCTCTGTTACTAAAAGGTGACATTTTACAGCTTCTGGTTTATGTTGTTCTCCACTGTAATGTTGTCTACTATCTGGTCTCTTCCTCTTCTAGGGAATATTTCCTGCTTGCTATATACACCTGAAAGAAGCCACTGTCGAGGGCTGTGGGTTAGTACTCGTCCACTTCCACTTTTGACTGACATGGTTTATGTTTCACAGGCAACGAGCTGGCTTCTGCTTTCATTGCATTTACACGTTAATTAATTTTTATTGACTATGTTACTAGAAGGGGCTGACAGAATCATCTGATACAATATGTAGTATTTTATCTTTCCAGGGTAAGAAATTAACTGTGTTATAATATATATCATTACAGAGTCAGTGTATAACACTATACAGTAATATCATTTTAGAAATGTCACAGAATTTGTGTTTTTAAGCAAACTAAAATAAACGCCCTGTTGAAATAATCTGATAATCCTGTAACCAAACGGTATATACATCATACCGCTCAACCCCATGTCAGTAAATATTGTGACATAATTATCTTGGCTGAAAATGCATCGAACTGGAGATGACAATAAAAATCCAATAGGAAATAGAAGAGAAATCGTTCTCCCAACTTATTTTCTGACCTACTGAGAAACGTAATAGAATGTAGTTACATGTAGACGGCCTCAGAGGTGGTGTCAGTGTAGAGGTCTGTGGTTGATAACATGTGACATGTGGCTTTATTGTTGCACAACTTGTGGCACAGTTTTCTTTTGATCTGTCTTCTTTGATTTAACTTAAACCACACAAAAAGAAAAATAAAACCTTAACACTTCAGGGTCTTTCAGTTCAGCTGAGAACCTAGGAACATATTTTTCATAGAATTATAACATCTGAATGAAAATTGACTTTGATAACAGGCAGCGTGTTTGATAATGATGGTGTCTAGATGTGGAGAGGAAAAAGACTTAGTGTTTGAACTTTGATCTCTGTCACTGCAGACAAAAGGAGACGGTCATTCCCACTGAGCTGCCTCTGGTTCAGGAGGTGACCACTACGCTGAGGGAGTGGGCTACCATATGGAGGGACTTATATGTGGTAAGCAAGGCACACACACATATTCACATCAGATGTGATTAAAAAAAAAAATGTATGCATGCCATAATGTAAAACTTTAAAAAAGACTGTATTGTTTTCTCTTAATAGTTAGTTAAATATATTTTGTTTTATTTTTTTTTTTTTATTAATGATTGACTCTATTATTATATTATATTAATTTGTATTTGATTTTTAACAACATTATTTTTAAAAATTTTGTTGTCTTTGATCATATGGTATATATTATTAATTAAATTTTTTTTATTATATTTTTATGTTTTGTTCCACTGGATTGTTATTATTATTATTATTATTAATATTATCATTTCATGTCAAGTGTTTGTTAAATTTTGTGTGTGAATTTTTGTATAAAGTGTGTTGTATGAAGTGGGGATTTATTTATATATGTGTATTAATAGTGAGTGTCAGTACTGGTCAGGCTCCTAGATGTGTGACCTGCCTGCATGAACAGTTAGGACACAGGAGCGCTTGGACGTTTGAAGCTGTTCATGTTCGTCTGTTTCTGCTGTCAGGGGGACAAACGTGAGATGTTCAACTCTGTTCGTGACATGATCTACGACCTCATCGAATGGCGTTCCCAGATCCTGTCCGGCACTCTCCCACAGGACGAGCTCAGTGAGCTCAAGCAGAAAGTCACCTCCAAGATAGACTACGGCAACAAGTGAGGATCAGGCCTTTAAAGGCCTTTAAGCCTCGTCCTCTCCTCCCCTCAGTTCATATCCCTCTATCCTCAGATCTGTCTCTTGTTGGAACGGGTCAGCAGTGTCAGTCAATAGAAAATGACAGGTCATCACTTAGCTTGAGGACAAACTGGTGAGATGTAGCTTCAGCAAACTGTACTGTGTTCCATCATGAGGTGACAGCTCCACAGTGGGCCGAGAAAATCGGTTGAAAATAAAAAATTGTGAAGCTCCTTTCTCTTGTGATAAAACTTAAAACCTATGGCCAGGTAGAGAAATGGCCTGCAGAAGCAGGGAATGATGAGTTGATGAAATATATTGACTGCATGTTGGCACCATGCTGTGGTCCGTCTGCGTTTAGAAGAAAGCGCTGAGCAAAGTAGGGGAGTTTTGAAAGAAGACGGTGAAGATGAGGAAATGTTTTAGTAGGAGAAAATGAGACAAAGTAGTATAGTGCAGTTAATGTTTCCTCTTTTCTCTTACTGTACTCAATTCTGACATTTTTATGCAAGGTACTTGGATCTGGATCTGGTGGTCAGAGACAAAGATGGAAACATACTGGACCCAGACCTCACCAGCACCATCAGCCTGTTCAGAGCACACGAGGCGGCCTCCAAACAGATCGAGGACCGGATTCAGGAGGAGAAGGTGAATGTGCCTCCTGGACATTTTTACACAAGTGCAACTAAGTTCTTGTTTTTTTTTTTTGTTTTTTTTTTACTCCAGACTATATGTCAAAGATGAGTAACAGCACACACTGTAAATTGATGCAGTGTGATCTGAATGTGGTCACACTTTTTCTGGCTCATTTAATCTCAGTTAGAGCGTTTGTATTAAGAAAAAAGAGCAGGTAGAAAGGTAATCGCCGCTCCTCATATAAGACAACTGTTTCAGATGACCCCTCGTTTGTCTTCATTCCAGACAGACTTCCTCCATACTGTTGTCTCGATCTCTACGAACAATAACATCAAAACGATTTTTGTGATCCCATAAAGTGCATGCATGTAGCACTTTGGGTGATTTATTAGCAGAATTGGAATATTATATTCACAGCTGTGTTCATGGGTGTTTAATGACCTGAAACTTAACTTTTGTTAGCTTAGAATGAGCTTTATTTCTACACAGGGAGCAGGTCTTCCTCACAGAGGCCAACATGTTTCTGTAGTTGCCCAGAATGGACAAACCAAACACCGGTTCTAGAGAGAATCCTTTTGTTCTGTGAAGGCCACCGTAATTCAGACACACTGCAAAACCATGGTGCAATTTGCAATCACACCACTAAATGCCACCAAATCCTGTGTGCTCGCAAAATCACGTCAAGTGAAATTATCTCGCTGCATGGACAGATAATTTCACTTGTTTTGAGTACTTTTTTTCCTCAGATTTAGTGTTTTATCGTTCTTTTTAGACACCCATTTTTGCAGTGTAGCTGTGTGTTTGTGTACATTTAATTATGACAATAGACACCCTGCTTCAGAACTTTGTCCTGCACAGTCTATAAGAGCAAACAAATAGGCACAAGTGCATTTCATGGGAAAAAAGTTCAACCTAAAATGGAGTTTTGCACAAATTCAGGATAGAAGTCTGAAAATGGGGCAGCTGCTGATACAAAAAAAAAAAGGCTTGACTGTCTGTACAGAGAGTCAGGAACTCAGCCAGATTCCCTGTCTATTTTACTTGGCTTATCGGTGGCATCCCTCACCTGAGTGTCAGTTGGCAGTATGTAGGAGTGTCAGACGCCAAGCGCCCTGCAGTTATGTGGTCTCATCTTCCTTGACCTTCTCATCCAGAGGTCTTTCTTGCATATGCATGGGCAATAAGAAAGTGTCCAGGTCAACCTGATAAATATTAATGATGTGGCCTCAGCTTATTTTTTGAAGGGCATCCAAGGAATGAGTCCTTTTTACTGCAGATGCAGTTCTGCAGATCAAGCGACTATTATGAATGGCTTTTTATCCCAGTGAGAACAGAATACATTAGTATGAATTCTGATGGATTTCTAGACATTGTTGAATCTTGCTTCTGAACTTGTGAAGTTTTAGAAAAAGGCAGGGGCAGTCGCTGACGTTCACTTTTCCCGTGGGTGTGCTGTTGCTAACCGCACCCACGCACAGTATCTCCTTTCACATGGCATCCCTTGGATCTTCCCCTGGATTCATTGTCTAAACGCCACAGGCCTGAGCTCTGCCTGCATATGACAGAAAGCTGTGGAAGAATGCCCAATATTGAATGCGATATCTCTTTTTTCCAGTCTCAGAAGCAGAATATTGATCTGACCAGGCAAGCGAAGTTTGCCTCCACACCAGCCTTTGCCCTCTTCGTGACTCTGAAGAACGTGGTGTGTAAGATCGGTGAGGACGCAGAGGTGCTCATGTCACTCTACGACCCAGTGGAGTCCAAGTTCATCAGGTAGACCCACGAGTTACCGCCCACCCTCTCTGTTACGCTGTCTTTCTTCTCTTTCCTCACTCATATTGCAGTTCCTCATTTGCTTTTTGTATTTTATTTCAGTTTTGTCTTTTACCTCTATTGTTGCTAGTAGACAATAGTAAACATGATTCAGTCACGGTCTGAACTATGCACATTTGTTCTGCATTTGACTGTAGCTCTAGGGCTGGGAGGATAACCACATCACTGCAATACTGTGGTCATGTGATGCCTACCGTGTTGTTGAGCTCGTTACTGTCATCACCACAATATATTAAAATAATAAAAATATATATCTCTATATATTTGCTGCTGGAAGTTGCAGGAGTGCACATGGTGTTTGATATGAAATATAAACAGCAACATCCTGTTTTTAAAGCTAGACGGAGAAACAAAACTTTTCACACTGCAGCTCGTCAGCGGGCCAGTCCATTAACACTAAGGGGTGGGGGTTGTTTTGTATTCATATTATTATTAATTATTTCGAGGTTTCAGTACTTCTCATGATTAAATTGAATATATACACACATAATACATAGGCATAAAAGACAGAAGCATTGCATAAACAATCAGACTCCAATTTCAATATTAAGTGCTTATAGCAGACCCTCTTATGTACTACTACTGTCCATAGTTGTTCACACTGCTCTGTTGACTTGATTTTGTTCAACGATAACTGCAAATCTTGTTACAAAGCCGAACACTGTGACGCCCATTTGTGCACATGCCAGAGGACAAGGAGCGATCAGTGGGGTTGCGGTGATTGTGGGGGTAGCAGGGTTGGCGATCGTGGGGTACCACGGTAAACTGCCATACCGCGTTAATTGGGTGCTTTATCACTGCTGAAATAAAAAATTAATACTGTCACAGCTCAATGTAGCTCACACATAGCAATCATGACAGGACAAATACAGTTGGCATTTCTAAATCACGTGGTCTTTATGGATCAGATAATACACACAGACAACTTTGATGTTTGTGACTTTCCAGAACCATCAACAAGTATCTGCAATTACACACAGCAGCTTTACCAAATGTTATTTTTTTTTTTACATCTGAAGCTTCTGTTGAGGTTTTCGAATGAAGCTTTGAATGTCTGTCATATTTTTTATGATCTCATGGTTCCAGACAAATATGAGTTTTTGTGTTATTGTGGTTACATAAATGTAATTTATGGTGAAAGCAGACGTTAATATGTCTCCCTTTATGTGCTGCAAGCAGGAGACTTTTTTTTTAATCTCAGTGAAAATGTTTTTGAAAAGCTTCAATATGGATTGAAGCGGAGTATTTCAATAGATGAAATTATTATTATTATTATTATTATTTAAAATACGTTTTTACATGTGGGCAATAAAGCGCTCTGTGGAGCCATCGGGAATGTTTTGATCACAATGATCCTCCGCAGCCACCACTAGAGTCTGATTCTACAAATAGTATAAAAATATGAATGAAGCTTCAGTGCTTTGAACTATTCAGTGTAGACTTAACACACACACACACACACCATGCAAGAACATGACCAGAACAAGCCCGGCGCTCTTCCCAGGGATTTGCTATTGTTTCAGGATTGTGACTGCAAATTATCACAAGTAGAGCAGCTCAGTTGAGGATTGTTTCTCTGTGTCTGGATTAACATCCATGCTTCTGCAGCTCTGAAGCGAATGATATATATAACAGCAATAATAATAGTTAATTCAACCCAGCTGATTGCTTTAATTCAGTGAGTCATAGATGCTTTATTTGTGTGTGTCATCTCTCTTGCGCAGTGAAAACTACCTGGTGAAATGGTCAAGCTCAGGTCTGGTGAAAGACATAGACCAGCTTCATAATCTACGGGCCGTCTTCACGGTGAGTGTTTGCTTGTGTCCCTGTGTTTCTGTGTCGCTGTTTATCCAGCCATGATATGAGACATGTGGGAGCCTGTTTGCGGAGCCTGTATTTGTTAAGCTCTCTTACAAAGCGCTGGGCTCACTGTATGTATTTACCAAGGAGGCAGTCACCTCTATCTAATGGAAGCCCAGGGGTGGCAGGGTCAGCGAGTGCCTGCTGGGAGCACTCTGCTAGTTTTGGAAGGTATTGCCCACAGGAAATGAATCTCTGAACACAATCACAGATGTTGAAGCAATTTGTCGGGGAGTTTTGCCCTCGACTCAAACTCATCTTCACCCGAGAACGTGCTGCTAATCGATCTGATGCTGCCACGGCAGATCCTTTTTCCAGGGTTTTCAATATACAACTTGTATTTCTCTGTCGTTGTAAGTCATTATTATATCTTTCTTTTTTCCTCCTTCAGGACTTAGGCAGTGAAGATCTGAAGAGAGAGAAGATCAGCTTTGTATGTCAGATTGTGAGAGTGGGACGCATGGAGCTACGAGACAACAACACCAAGAAGCTGACTTCAGGCCTGAGAAGACCCTTTGGAGTGGCAGGTGAAGCAGAGCACACAGAGACTCAGTGATACCTGCTGTCCCAAATAGCTGCAAGGCACAGAGGTTACCTCGTGAAAACCACTGATTATCTCAGAACTTCCTCGCTGTGGCTCTTGTTTGAATATGTGCAGGAGAACAAAACTTCTTACTTTGCCTTATGACTCTTTGCCTAAATATATTTAGTGAAAATTCATAGATATCCAGCTAAAGTGAAAGAAGAATTTTAGTTTGATTTATCTCCTGTTGGCAAGCCGCCAGGCGTAAACTAATTAGATTGGCATTTTGCCCACAGCTCTCCAGCAGAGAAAATAATACCCCTCTTTCACTGCCTTTTTACCCAACGCCACTTGAAGAGAAGGTAAATGACAGCCTGATTTATGACTGCTTATCTTTAGACATCATCATTGCTGTGGCTGTACACAGCATGATGGAGGGCCTGATTTTTTTTTTTTTTTTTTTTATACTCTAATACATCATAAGTTTATCATTTGGCCTGGATCGTAACAGAGTAAAGGTGGTGTCACACCAGCTCCAGTCTGGGGATATTTGGCCTAGCGTTTGCTTCAGTTGGAGCCAGTTCAAGAATGTGTTTCCTGTTTTTGTGTCCGGCTTTGAAATGAGCTCTGGAAATAGCAAAAATATTCATGCATTGTGTTTTTTAGAAACTTTTTTTTTCTTTTTTTTAAACAATTTCTTACATAAAATTTCTTAGATTTCCGTACACTGTTACTGATTAACTGGACTGGGACGTTATATTTAATAATTAACAAACCATTAATCAACAGTATGTATTTTGACCAGTTAATGCCCTCAGTTAACTCTCTGAGTGCCAGTCGTTTTATAAATCAGAAAGTACCTTGTGCCAGCATTTTTTGCCCAGACCCAGAGAATATTTTGTACTATGACTCTGAAAACACTGAATAGCTCAAATTACAGAAGAGACTCTCTATTTCATCATGAAGAAATCATTTGGTTTTACCTTGTTCCATTCTTGTATTATCAGAGGTAGAGAAACGCCACTTTTTCTCCAGAATCTGTCCGTTTTGCTCTTTAATCTTGATCGTCTCCACTTCCTGCTCTGAGCTCCGTGACGTATACCTTCTCTTTATGCTCCGACTACATCTCCCAGAAGGCCCAAAATTGCTCACAGGCTGTGTTTGGCTTTTTGCTCAAGGAGATATAATTGTTATGCTTTGAGTAATAATGAACCATCATCAATTTGGACGAAATGTAAATTCATTTAATTGTCTCCTCTCAGCGTCTCTCCCTCTGCTCTTATCTGCTGTTCACATTGCTAAACACAAAGTATGGACCGGGTCCTGATTGGACCTTGGTTCGGACTTTGATAGGCCTTGTTGTATTATATCATAAAAATGTTATAAAAAAAGTTTAGCATGACAGATTAATTTCAGAGACCCTTCCTATTATCTCCTTTTTGTGGACGCTGTGCAGGTCACAGCAATTACAGTTGACACTATTTCACCTGAACTTGGATCAAACTGTGCTTTTTCCATCATCGCTTGCCTCTGCCTTAATTAGCGCTCATTGAAGAAGAGCCAGCGCTGGCTCTTTCATCCCCTGATGCGTCCTTGCTGTGCAGTGTAGCTCTTTCACAGCCGCGCTGTGCTCTGCAGGCCTTGAGAATGTTTTAACCCCGTCTCCTTGTTTTTCCACAGTAATGGATGTCACTGACATCATAACGGGCAAAATGGACGACGAGGACAAGCAGCACTTTATCCCATTTCAGCCGTAAGTGGATTGTTCAGCCACACAGAGTAAATCACATTCACACATAAGGGAGCGTCGAGTTCCTTTAAGCTCAGGATAATGTTGTATGAAATGGCAAAGCTGATGTAGTTCTGCTTTTACGCTTATTTCCATTATTTTGATTATGTAAAGAATGTCAGAGATGCATGTATTTATTTATTTATTTTTAACTCTTAAGTTCTTGACACCTGATTAGCAGGCTTTTTAAGACGGTGCGTGCTCTCCTATTCCCTGCTGTCTCAATTAAGGCAATCTCATTAACTGCTGCCATTCTCGTAGGACTGCGCACAGAGCCGGAGTAACCTTTTCCTTAACGTGATTTCCTGCATAATTGGAAAGGCTTCAGATTCAGGCAGTTTAGCTGGCAGATCACCCCACTTAACAGTTTTATCTGTGAGCATAAATCATGGAAATTAGAGCCTTCCAGTGCGAAGAGAAGAATAGGTTCTACAAGGCCAAGTCCAAATGTGAATTCACTCCACTAAATTTTAGCTGATGAAGTTTTGAAATAGCCGTTCCACAACCCATTAGTGTGTGTGTGTGTGTGTGTTTTCCAGGACAGGAGAGGCAGGAAGTGAAGGAGCCATTTAGGGGCGCTTTGACATTCTGATGTGATTTGGATAGACTCCTGGCATGCAAACAAAAATGGAAATTGCTTTGAGATACGGACTAGATAGATGGAAATCTGAGAGTGAAATAGTTTGTTGTTCTTGTTTGTCCCAGACACTCCTTCATTACTAGTCTGAGACTTGTAGCAGAAGTTCACATTGTGCTGAAAGGATTGATTATTCAATTGGAAAAAATGTATTGACAACATTTGACTAGTCATTTCAGGCAAACCTTCTCTGATCGCAGCTTACATAGACTAAGATGTCACGTTGCACTCTGGGAAGACCTAAACGAAACATGTCACATAACCAATTGATTTAAATCTGAAGTTTCTTGACTTTGGTTTGAAAGTAGCACTGAATAAATGTTGTGTTCAAATGAAGTGGCCCTGAATCATCTGCTGCTAAAACATTTGAAACATGAGATGAGTCAGCAGAGATATTGTTTGCAAGTCTGAGCAGAGGTTTTTTGTGATTTGACTGAACTAGATGTGCAGCAGTTTAACCAATAAACTTAGAGCAAGTGTTAAGTTGATTAAATACTTTGGCTTGAACCAGGCTGCAGTGCAATACCCTGGACTAAATATTCAGTCAAACATTCTCTGGTTGCAGCCTCTCAGATGTAAGGACTTGCCTTTTACCTGCTTTACAGCGCTGCTGTTAGCATCTAAAATATGTCACCTTGGACTCTGTGTCATTTTTGAATCCATTAACCTCAAGGTTACTTAAAGTCAACTTAATACTGATGCCTCTATATCACCTACATAAGCAAAAAAGACCACCAGAGAAGATCTCTCTCTTGATAAGTTATTCTTAATGCTCATGGCTCCATGCCCCCTGGTCTGGTCCAGCTTCGCTGTGGTCTTCAACCTGCAGATATTGAGAGATTTTGTCCATGAGAACAGCCACAATAAACACAACATTCCTCATCGTAACTTTAAATAAAGATCATCTAAACTGTTAATAGTGATCATGAATCAGATTATTTCTACTGTGTCCTGAATATCTTTCCAAAGTCCCACAGTGTCAAACTCACTTGTAAAAATCAGATCCAAATACACCCAAAAAATGTATTTTTGCACTTTTGAGGGAAAATGTGTTTGTTTTGTCCCATGAATGTACAAACCTCGCCTGTGTCTTATTCTACTTCCTGGCTTGAATTGGTTTCTGTAGACTGTCTGAGTGACAGAGCTCCTTCACTGCCTCCTCCATGCTGACATCACGGCTGTCTTCTCCTCCATGCTCTACTTCTCCTTGAGGATGGCATCGCTGCCTCCTGAACATATTTCTCTCACAGCTGCCACACGTGGAGCTTCCCAGATCACATCTGCTGCTTTCTTATGCTCCGTTTGTCACTCGTCTCAATCATTTTGGTACACCTGAAGTCCCGTGGAGAACAAAATGATGTTAAATGTTTATGTATGTTAACTTTCTCACTAAACTGAGTGTTAGAGGCAGTTGTTTGGGTGTAGTCTGGAGCTTACAGCGTCGGGCATTAAGACATGTAAAGGTCAGGCTTTCCACAGCTCCAGTGGTTCTGTAAATGTTGACTCGGCATCATTTTCTAAACAATGATTTCTCTGTGTTTCTTCCATCGCCCATCCTGCCTCACTGTTAACTGCTAACAAGCGGCTTTGTGTCTGTCACGGTATTCGCATCATCTTCGGTGTGTCTCTTTCTGTCTTTCTGTCCCTCCCCTCCTCACCACCATCACTTTGTGGCTCTTCTGCCCCACTCCTCCTCCTCCTCCTCTTCTCTGTGGTGTTTGGCTGTCGTGTGCATACTGCAGGCTAGCGTTGGATGACGCCATTCGCAACAAGCAGCTGAACATCTCCCGTTTTTCACCCAGGGTGGCAGGGGAGAACGACTTCCTCCAGACAGTCATCAACAAAGTTATCACTGCCAAGGAGGTCAATCACAAGGGCCAAGGTACAGTTCAGACACAAGAACCAGGGCCGAGGGCCAAACTCACCACATTACTGTCAGACTTTTAACACTCAAATTTGTCATATCATGTTATAAGGTAGTGACACTAACTTTGGACCTGATGGAAATGCAATCTGGGCCTGAAAACGCTCCGCTTTGATGTTTATGCTGCAGTGTTTGTTGTCCAATCTGAAAATCAGTCCAGCATAACACAATAGTCACAGTAAAATCCCTCAGTGTCAATCCACTAAAGTGCTTGTTTTTTGCCACTGACAGGCTCAGATTGTTATTAGAAGTGTCTGACAACATTATGGAGAACCCTACAGAGGAAATAATACTTTACTTACTTTTGGCTTGATCCAGTCTGTCTTTTTGCTCACTCACATTTCCGATGATTTCTGTCTGAAGTGGAATGACACAATAACAGACGGAATTGATCGAGCAAAAGGTCAAGGAAAAAAGTATTTATCTGAGTGATCCTTTCCATAATGTTGTCAGACATTTTTAATAACAATCTGACGGTGATGAGTTGCCTCAGGCGACTTCTGTGTGCAGGGTCCTCCCTCAGTACTCCACCTTTTAACTGATAAAGAATGATACGAGGAATTGCTGTCACTTAATTACAAAAACAAGAAATTCCAGTTTTAAAAAAACACAGAAGTTTAAGGAGGAGAAAGCCACACACTCAAAACACTTGTTCTAAATTCTGTAACTCTGTGTTCTGGCACTTATTACCTCTTAAAGGAATAAGGAAATGACAAAAATGTGATAGAAAAATAGTGCAGTTATGTGTCTTTGACACTGGAGTTCTTTTGAGAGTCAATGTCGGAGTTCTTCATCTTTACTTCATATTTTAAAATTCTTACACAGAGGACTGTAGTTAAGGTTGGAGGGTAATCTTACATTTAACCTTAGCTGCATCTCACTGCTCTGCTGTCATTTTCTTCCATGTAACATTTTATTTTATCTGCTCATACAAAGTACCGTTGCCCCCAATTTGGTGGCACTGAGTTAAAACTGTTCATCTTGCTAATAAGAACATAATTCTTTGTCAAGTGCTCACACTATAAATAGTCGCCCTCATCACCATGACGACAGGATGTAAGTAATCCAGCTGTTAATTAAGCTGCTGAGTCTTGTGCAAAGACTGGATCTTATCAGTGATCTGACATCTGTGGTGAGAAGAGCAACATTATCCATCTGAGGGATTTGTGCTGGAAAGGGTGAAACAGCACGACAGCCTCCATGGTATTGTCATCCCCTATGAAGATGTACTTGGATAAATGTCAGGTCTGCTCCAGCCCACACTGGGAAGAACAGCGGAGCAGCTGTTTCGGTCACGCTTGCATATCAAAAGGCTTCAGGCTCGGCTAGCGAGAGTTGTGTCACTCATAACAATATGAGGCCTGTAAAGTGGAAGTGAATAAAGCCTCAGGGTTCACAGGCACCACTCACTTTGGTGGCCTGTGAAGGAGTGCACTACAGGATGACTGCTTTAATTGGATCCCCCACCTTTTTTTTGTGTCATTTCAGTCTAGTTCAGAGGTATGCATCCATGCTGCTTTGTTTCTCCTGTGCGGATATTAAAAGTGAGCCGAAGCTGGCGCTCCATGCAGTGTCTGCAAAAGAAAAGAAGCTTTACTCACAACCAGGGCGGCTGCTGGTGTTCACTTGTTTGGAAATATGACCTGCCAAAGTCCTTTTGTTTCAAAATTATTCAGCGTTTTCCCCTCAAGACCAATTATATAAGTCCAGGAATTACTGAACCATTTTAATATTTGACCATAACTGTCACTTATCTCCATATAAAAGGGGGACATTAAAAGAAATTTGGCAGTGGATTTTTTTTTATTTATTTAAAGTTTTCCCATTTAGAGTACCAAGTGTCTTTTTGTTTGTTATGGAAAAATGCTTTTTTATGTAATGGTGCTCAGAAGTAGCAAGGCCTCTGTGACTATTTTGCAATTTTACTAACTATATAACATTAAGACTGGTAAAAACACAAAGTATCCTCCTCAAAGGAGATGAAATGTATCATCTGGGCTTCTGACAGATGACTAAATGGCACTGGATGTTTTCCTAATGACCTTCCTGAAGGTAACTTCTATTTAGTATCTCCTCCTAGGGCCGTTAGATGTCACTCTGACAACAGACAGCACGAAGCACGAGCAGAAATCTCTTTTTAGTGTTTTCCCGGGGCAGTTTGCTCTCACGCTGTCGTCTCCTGACGTTATCTCGGCCCCTCCCTCTCTCTACCTTGACTTCATCTCCAGGCCTGTGGGTGACTCTGAAGCTGCTTCCTGGAGACATTCATCAGATAAGGAAGGACTTTCCTCACCTGGTGGACCGATCGACGGCCGTGGCTCGCAAGATGGGCTTCCCTGAGATCATCATGCCAGGTTGAGTGGTTTAAAAAGCTGTACTGTGGTCTGATTGGCTGAACATATTATTCAAAAAGTGATTTAGAACTAAGAGCTGTTACTTTTAAAAATGCCAGTGAAGGAAAAAAGAACATATGATACTTCATTAAGGTTTGATGAAGACATAAGTTATTTAATGGACTGGAATCACCAAAGAAGTATATGGTACCAAATATACACTTTTGTACTCAGATGTAATTCTGAGTTCTGCAGTAATAAAAACCATTAGTAGTGACACTTCTTTCTCTTTCCTAAAGGTGATGTGCGGAACGACATCTACGTGACTCTGGTTCTTGGGGATTTCGACAAGGGGAGTAAGACCACGCCCAAAAACGTGGAGGTGACCGTGTCTGTTTACGACGAGGATGGCAAGAAGCTGGAGGTACGACTGAGGAATGTCAACTCGCATATTTGATATTTCTCCTGGCTTCAGCTCATTCTCAGTATTCAGGACGAGTGCTGCAGCTCATCGCTCTCTCAGACAGTCTGTGATTTAGCGGGCTTTCTTTAATCTCACACAGCTCAGCACGCAGCTTAACTGACCAGGACTCCTATAAAGCAGTGTGATACACAGGCCAGACTGTACGCCTCTGCCACCCGTCAAATGTGACAGAATGCAATATTGGTGCTTTGCGGTTGATTGACTGGCCTAAAATTTGGCTCACCGCTGTGGCATCCAACTTTTATCATTGTCAGAGTCAGTTACAGACCCAGGTGTGCGGAGAGGCAATATGGGCAGCAAAGTTATAGAGTTTAAAATCATGGGAGGTGTGAAAACAGCATTTCTCCTCTGGTGTAATAATTACCTTTGTTTTGCCGCAGTTCCTTAAAAAGTCTTAAAGTGTCTTAAATTGAAATCTGGGTAATTAAGTTCTTAAATTGTCTTAAATTTACTTTAAATTTGCTGGACGTATTACATTCTCAGATGGTGCATTTAATGCCAATAAGAAAACACAATTTATTGCAATTATTTTGTGCACTTCTTTGTTCTTGAAAGTTGTGAAATTAAAGTAGTAGAAAAAAGTTAAGTGTTATGCCTTCAATTTATATCATTGTTGCAAGTGTTAAAGGGCTGAAAAAAAATCATAAAAAATTATTATCGGAGATTAAGGATTTATTTTTCCTGCTAAATATCGATATTGACCTCAAAAACACCACATTGGTCAGGCTCTAAAATAAATTGACAATTTTTTACCAAAGAAGTTATTATGACATTTTTGGGTCTTGAATTGTATTTGTTGAGGTTTTGAAAAGGTCTTAAAAACTATTAAATCTGACTTTTAAAATGGTGCAAGAACCCTGTTGCAAAGTTAGAAGGATAATTTTCTCCCCCATCTAGGTGTCTTTTTAGGAAGCTGTCTCAAAATGTTTCATATTTATTCAGATGAAACAACCCTCTGCACAAACCATTTAATGACATTTTGTTTGTGATGGTGGGCAGCTATTAATTTTTTTCATTTCAGTCATATCTTATAGGCACTGACCTGAAATTCTGACGTACAGGTTGGCAGCTTAACACCATTAATTGCATTGAATTTCTCCAGAAAATAAAACCAGATATAATAGTCGAGCATATATCATTACGGCGGCAGCCAGATGGAGCACGTTTCATGGACTTTTGCTCCTGAGCGCTGTCTTCTTTTGAATCATGTGCCAAGCCATCAGTGTCTAACGCCCTATTAAAGCCTTTGTTTCATCTAGAGACTCGAGCCAATGACCCTTTTCACTGACGTTTAATTATTGTTCCCATCTGCTTGACTTTACCTCTTGTTCTGCAGAGACCTGCAGTTAATGGGGGATATGGTTTAGAGGATGCGTGCTTATGTGTTCACCTTTCCTTCACTGAACTATTTCATTATTTTTTTCATTAGTAGTTCTCACTAAACCTAATATTTCCTTGCCATGTTTTAATGCTATTAATGTCCACATCTGTTATTTCTGTGTACTTAAAGTGAGAGTAGGAGTTACAAGTTGCACTGAGTGATTTGAGATGACACATCCGTACTCGTGGGGAGGTCTCCTGCAAACAGCCAATCAGAGGAGAGTGCTTTTACCCTTAG
Source organism: Synanceia verrucosa (assembly GCA_029721515.1). Taxonomy (NCBI): domain Eukaryota; kingdom Metazoa; phylum Chordata; class Actinopteri; order Perciformes; family Synanceiidae; genus Synanceia; species Synanceia verrucosa. The sequence continues at coordinate 21,893,783 of CM056550.1, read as the reverse complement.
CTGCCTCAATTATACACATTAGTCTTAGACTGAGATGCTCCATCAGTGATTTGGCCCAGCAGGCAGGAAGTGTGAAGATCAGTGGTGATTATACTGAAATAGCAGAACACAGTGATGATGTTACTGTACCTGACGATACAGACAGTGATTAGAGACAAGTCATCTCTCTGTGAGTATGTCTAGATGTTGCCATTGTGGTATTATTTGTGATGCAGTACAAAGATGAAAATCAGAAGATGATACTTCTCAACATTTAAGATCAATTCTCTTCTGTTTTGCTCACAGGTCCGATACTAATACTAAAGCTCCCCCTATCGTCGCGCTACTTTTCACAGAAATATTTGTTCTCATCTCTTTGGTTATCCAGGAATCAGAGCTAACCGGTTTAACTCTCCCGCTTCCTTCTTGGATTGTATTTGGCAGGAAGTCCAATTCTGTCCATTCTGTTGGCCTTAGTACTGGAATAGTTAAAGCAAAGACCTCCAAACAATATACATATGCAGTAAAAAAATCACTTAACATTGAAATAGGATTGACAGTTTTTCTGGTATTTCTCAGAAACATTTTCTGTATTTCATCCTTGTGTGATCATCAAGCCAAAGTAATAAAGATGGTTCCATACGTAAAGTACTTAAAAATGGTTAATGACTCACGTTGAAGTTTCACATTTAATGGCATTCTCTCTGGATGTTTCTGTCTTAACCTTCCTAGCTCCTCCAGTCTTCTCTGGTCTCCTCCTGGCCTCTGGATTTTCTCATCCTTCCTCTGTCTCAAACAGGATTTGTGATGTTGTGTAACGAGAAGCTGGACAGTGATTTATCACCCTGACATATTAGCACACCCCCACAAAAGACCCCCCTCACCTGCAGCTAGACGTCCGCCACATCCCCCTCTCTGTCTCCTCAGAATCTGAAGCTGACATGACTCGTGGCCTTTTATTGAAGGGGAAGAGTTGCTAGAGTGAGCACCTACCCCCCAGATCTGCTGAGCGTGGCTGGGGGAGATGGGGCCTCTTATTCCTCATAATTGCTGGTTGTCAGAAGCCATTAGTTTTGGAGTATCTTTGCAGCACCAGTCTGACTGGGGAGTCAGCTGGAGTAGTGGGAGAAATAGGTAGGCTGGCTTAGCTCTGATTGATAGAAAACAAGACATGTGTGCCAAATCCCCCAGGGGGTGCCTGGTATTTTACATATCCACCCTGACCTGTTGGAAAACTCCGGGGACCCAAGGAAGCAGAACCAGTTTACATGGCTTTGACCATCATCACCAGCTGGTCCTCCTCCCAGCACAGGAGCCTTTGCCACTGCTCCTTAAATAATTCATTTCTAATTTCTTCCCTATTTCCACAGTGCTGTCAGGAAGGTACACATACATAGTGTCTGCTTTTGTGCCCCAGGGAATACTTTTTATGAAATAAGTGGTCAATTTTCCAGAGAGTGCGCAACTTACAGTTCTGCCCATATTACTTGATAACCAGTTGTATAGTTTCATAACTTGATCTCTGTGTTTTCTCTCTCTGTATCCAGAACGTGATCTTCCCTGGAGCTGGAGATGAGGGGATCAATGAGTACAAGTCTGTCATCTACTACCAAGTGAAGCAGCCACGCTGGTTCGAAACAATAAAGGTGCGTCTCTCTCTCCTTACTTCTGCCGCCTCACTTTTTCCTCATATTTTAGTCATTATTTCCCACCTTGACTGCAATACCTCCCTTTGATATCATTCTTAAATCCATTATTCATCACAGCATAGATTTCCATCACAGCAGTCTGTAGAATGATGACTGCTGGAGCCTGTTGGAAATTCTCACTGTACATTAGATGGTTAATGTGGTGGCAGGAGAAACAGAGACGAGAAGCTATTTTAGTTAAAACACCATAACGGGGATAGGCCTGTTACAATAATCAATAAATCAATTAATCGCACGATAAATAAAATGGACTCAATCATTTTGCCCTTCTCTATATATCGCCATGCGCATGTATGTTTGTTTTCCTCTCTCTCCACCAAACAGGATGCATGAATAGTTTTGGAGTGGCAGTGATTTACAGCTGGTGATGAATGATTAAGAAGAGTTTCTTGCTCTTTCCCTCAGACCCCAGACAGCACAAACAACACTATAATTACATTATATGCATCATATAAATTAAGTACAACGCTAAACTAAAGTAAACAGTGGATAAATTCAAATGATATCTTAAGTACTAACTATCACTAAGCATAATAGAAACAACTTAGAACACAATAAATGATTAAACAGACAGCATAAGACACCGACTGAATGGCTATGAACTTAAAGTGATCAGAGTGTGAGAAGTGGGTCCTTGTGCAAAGATAAATATGCAAATAAACAGTAATATAATAAGGTGGCAAAGAGCAGCAAATCTAGTAAACAGTCTTGAGCCATGTTAGAAATCATGCCACTTGTAATAAATTTAGACTTTTGGGCTCAGTTTGCTCCCTGAAGTTTTATGGCTGTAGATGTCTCACACAGTCCCTCTCTGTCCCTTTATCTCAGGTCGCTATCCCTATCGAGGACGTGAACCGGAGCCACTTGCGGTTCACTTTTCGCCACCGCTCATCGCAGGACTGTGAGTGCAAATGTCATCATGTGAATAATCAGTTATGCCGATGACCAGCTGCACGGCTGGCCGCGAATCTATCAGCGGCAAAAAAATGGAGGCTATCCAATCCAAGCAGATGTGTTGTTGCTCAGTGATAAATACTTTGAAGCTCACCCTTTGTCGCATTAATCAGAAGTATTAGTCTGCCCCCTGCACAAAGCTTCATCATGAAGAGGCTTGTCAGTGACTGCAGCTGGGATGTGAAAAATGCCCGGGGGGACTCGTTTGTTTATTGGGACCAGTGTCTCGTTGACTGCAGCCAGTGTTGTGCGTCCCTCTGTTTTTTAACATCCTTTCTAATTTTTGGGGTGTAGAGGGCGGGGAAGCCTGGGACCGGCAGACCTGCCATCCCATCTGCTTGCCACATGGCGAGGCCATCCGTCCAACAGCAGGAGTGGTGCTGGGGAGAGGATTTAGGTGGAGCAATGGAAGCCATGACAGGTGCACGTGTATTAAATAGTCAGTTTATATGGAAGGCAAAGCAGAATTGGGAGGATATCTGCACAGGAATGTGCCCTTTCCCCTGTCGTCATCCTCCGCTTCCAAAATCCTTCAGCTCTGTTCGCTGCTCACCTACATGCAGGTGGTTTGGAGAAAATGGCCAGATCTGGGAGCTCAGCGCTGGCTTATAATCCACCTGGAGAGCCTTGTGGTCATGCTTGGCACCTCACTTCTGCAGGGGCTAATGCTGTTACGAGGCATGCCTTTGAAACTCTGTGACTTGCTGTTATACTGCTGTAATGGTTGCTTTAGAAACTGGCTCACCTCAAGTGACTCTGGGACTGGAGGGGCATGCTGATGCTGCCAGAGTTTAACTTGTCGCTGACAATTGACAATAGGGAGAGATGTTGAGAAAGTGTATTGGCAGGATTATATGGGCCTTGTATTGCCCTGTCGGTGAGTGCTGACACATCATGTATCCATCATAGTGACACCTGGCCATTCACATGAATCGCACTTCCAAGTTTTTGATTGTGTGGCTGTTTTTTTTCTGCTGCATTTTTCACTCTTTTAGCCTCATTTGATCAGAAGTAATAGAAGACAACTGGTGCAATTTATCCTCTGTATCTCCATGTGTCAGACTTTTATACCAATGTGCAAATGAATGAGTAATCACTTACTCCTTGATGTTATATATTCTACTGACAAAGTGCTTTCCCAGGAAATATCAATCTCTGTTCGCAGCGAAGCGTCTCTCAAGCAAAGCTGAACAGAGATGGTCTATCAGATGAATCCTCTCCACTCGTGTCCTTCCTGCTTCCTCCACTGCTCCTAGCTAGTGTTGATCTTTTAGCAGAGCCACACAGTGACAGAGCTGCTAATCAAGGACACCACTGGAGCTCATGTGCTCAGTATCTCTCAGCCCCATGGTTCAGAATCAGGCCAGCTCTTACACTGTGCATCAGACTAGCACTCTAGTCATTGTCAGGCCTCATCAGACTGATGACTGCTATCACAGATGCCGCCATGGCTGTAAGAGATCCCTGCCATCTTTTCACTTCTTTCATCTGTCATTTTGCCACTATCTGATGAGTAGGGTAGAAGGAAGCCTTTAAAATGTGGTACAGTACATTCAACGTAAATCTGAGGTGACAGCCCACCTTAGAGGTGAAAGTCTGCACAGCTTCCATACAAACTTGAAAAAGTAGCGCTGTCCTGACAGTGACCTGTTTTTTTTTGTACCAAAGATACAGAGTTTGTGCTCTATGCAGGAAGTCACTAATACATTTTTCTCAACTCGGTGGCATGCATACAGTGTTTTCCCACCACTGGTTCCTCTCAAACCAGCCCAGCAATTATTCACCGGCGAGGCTGCAGGCAGCAAACCAATGAGGGGATTTATGCAGATAGAATGCATGAGATAGTTCAATGAATCACGTCTCCCTGCACGTAAATTTGAGCTGGTTGATCCACACTGATGATATATGTGGCCCCTATCCAAACGCTTGGTTACAGGACGAAGTCATAACTCTCTTGCTTGTTTATGCAGCGCTTCCCTTCAACAACCCCCAGCACAGTGAGTCACACGTGTGTGTACATATGCATAAGCAACGAGCATCTTCTCTCCATCCTAGTGGGATTACACAAACTATTCACAGCTGCAGCACCGAGATCAAGTGTTTATTCATACGCTAACAGGAAGTGGACAAACAGGATTTGTTATTCTAAAACTTGTTGCTCAAAAAGGCTGCATCTGTCATCTTTTAATTAAACAAATTCTGTCATTCCCCCTCCTCTTAATGCGCTAAATATAATAAATAAACAGCTCATGCAGAGATACAATTGCAGCAATCGCAATACAGACATCAGAATCAGTAGATTCTTTGATTCTTCTTCTCAGTTTGTAGTGCTGAGATTCATTTGTGACATTATCTTTTCAGGAAAGTGAAGTATAATTTCCCTTCTTTTCTTCCTCCCACAGCCAAAGACAAATCAGAGAAGATATTCGCCCTGTCTTTTGTGAAGCTGATGCGGTACGATGGGACGACTCTGAGGGACGGCGAGCATGATCTAATAGTGTACAAGGTAAATGTGAGATAGCCCATAACACAGTTAGTCAGTCTGTGGTGTCCTGTTGTGTTTGCTGCTGGCTGCCTACTTGCCGGGCAAACCCATGGCAGAGATGAGTCCAAGGTGAATAAATTGGCCTGTCTTATTAGTCGCTGGTATAATAATAGCTTCACTTCTTTCTGTGGAGAATTGTGAAATGAAATTACTTTCCAATTAAAATCCCATGTATAATGATACCTTCACTCTGCCCATTTATCTTAATTGAAAAGTTAATATAGGAAAAAACATCTCAGATTTTCCTTTATGTTTTCCGTTACTGTTGTCATTCAAATTTGCTGTTTTGCAAAGGTTGTTATATCACTGTCACATGCAATAAGTGGCAAAATAGCTCGTTTCAGTGATAGCATAGACAAGGAAAAAACACATGCTGAGAGAACCAGTGTAACACTTCATCACACGGAGGAGTTCTCTTGTCTTTTCCTGGAAAAACCAGGCAGAAGCAAAGAAACTGGAGGACTCTTCTCTGTACCTGAACCTTCCTGCCACAAAGCTGGAGCTGGAGGAGAAGGGCTACTCCACCACTGGGAAAAGCACCCAGAACCTGGGAAACTGCACCATCAGCAAGGACTCCTTCCAGATCTCCACCCTGGTCTGCTCCACCAAGCTCACACAGAACGGTAACAGCTTCTATCCTTCAATTGTGTCTTTCACAGTCACTTGTAGGGATACTCCAACTCGTCATTTCCGATTCAGATCTAAACCATGTGCTGACTTTTAACATCAAAACTATATGTCCTGTTGTGGAATTAACACATTCTGACTAATTTTATTGTGATGCTCTACTGGATGCATTCATAAGTGCAACATGGCTCCAAGTGGAAACATTCTCTGTGCAAAATAAGACACCAACTTCAACTGGAGTTATGGAAAACTGCCATTTTATTTTAAAGTCCGTTATTTTACTGACTGGGAAATGAAATGGCCATATTGAACATATTCTTATAGTTTATTAGGTTCTTATAGTTTTTAGTTTTTAACTGTTATATTGTCAATTTTGCACTACATTGCATTTTGCACTATTCTGCACTGTAGATACTTTTAGAAATCTTTTGAAATCTTTTAAATCTCCTTACTCTTTCCTACTGTATATGACTGTCTTATCTTATAATTGTATATGACTTGGCAGATAATACAGTCATTAAATTATAAACTGGGCTCAATCCTTTGAGTGCCATTGACGTATTCCGACATCAGTTAAAATCGCTTTAGTGCCATCAACGTAATAATACGTCAAAGTGGTTTTCCAGCAGCGAGTTGCCGATTGTGGTCTTCCGCAGCCTGTGGGTAATGTTGGGGCTTCTGGGAGATGTAGTCAATGCATAAAGAGACGTTATACACCACAGAGCTCAAAGCAGGAAGTGGAGACGATCGAGATTAGAGAACAAAATGGATGGATTCCGGAAAAAGATGGAAAAAGTGGCATTTTTGGTGAAAGTGTCCTCTACCTCTGATAAAACAAGAATGGATCAAGGTGAAAACAAATGTTTTTCATGATGAAATAGAGAGTCTCGTCTTTCATTTGAGCTATTCAGTGTTTTCAGAGACATACTACAAAATATTTTATGGCTCTTGAAATATGACTCAAAATGGGCAAAAAAACACAGGCACAAGGCACTTTCTGTTTTGTAAAACGGCTGGCACTCATTGAGTTAATATCGGCCAATAATACCGGAGGGCCAATATTGTTGGACATCCCTTATCATCTTTTGCTCTACAAATTGCTTATTGAAAGCTGCTCATTCTTCGTCTTTACATTATAGTTTACTAAATGTAGTTGTGAACACATACCTGACCCAGACTGAAGTATAAAACACATAATTGCTTGTACTTTTTTTTCAAGGTGTTTCAGCGAAGTAGACGCCAGATTTTGAAACCAGCACTGGGTCTCAGACTGTGGCTTTAAAGGACAGATTATCCACACACAACAGTCATATATCACTTAAAGTAGGACGCTGGGACCTTTGCTGCCCTTCATTCCTCCCACCTGGAAGGAGGATCGTCCTTCCTCCCTTTTCTCCCTCTAACCTACTTTCTCTTCCTCACCTCCCTTCTATCAGTCAGTGTCAGTCAGTGAATTTCAGTCCATCTCGGCTGTATTTACTGCTGTCAGTCTGGCCGAGTAATTTCCCAGGGTGCTGAGAAGATGTACACTTATTAAGCTAAGGAAATCCCCATCTCCGCCCTGTGGCTGGTGGATTAAGGATTTGGCCTCCTGTGTTCCCCCGGCCTTCATACATGTTTATAAATCCCGGCAGACATTATTTTAAACCCTCTTGGACGTGTTGGTTTTTCCAGACTGTGTTCACAGCATTGTGTCAGTGTGGATTGTGTGAAAAGCTGGCTGAATGCTGCTTGCTCTGATTTCACAGTCACTCTGAACTGAACCATCCTAAACGTCTACTTTGCTGTCCTCTGCACTCACCGTGCATTGTGATTCTTTGCTTTTTTTTTTGGGTATGCAGGACTCAGTATTTTAATCAGAGCCAACATGACTGTGTGTTTTTTGGCCACAGGCTGAAAGAGAGTGAGAATAAAGAATGGACAGATTCATTGCAGGCAATCTTTGACTCAAATTGAAATTAATTGTTTTACTTAACCAAACTGAATACAGAGTACATCATGTCCTTATGTTTTTATTCATGTTAACATGAAAATCTTGTATAATAGTCAAACAAGGGCGGCGAGAAGGTAACCACTTGGTTGGAGTGAAGTGTTGAAGCAAATGGATGTTTTGTGTGGCTGAGCACTTTGCAGTCTTTTCACGGCATCAGAGCGCTCACAGAGTAAATCCTTGTGTATATCCCTATAAAGAGAAGCACTACAAACCTTTTTTTATCTTCTATTATATGATATAATCCTGCTGAATATTTACATCCTACTTTCAGGAATACTGACAATTTATTTCAAAGTGAAATAAGATCCTCTGGTCTGTTAGATACACCAAAGTCTTTTCTTTTCTAATCTAATTTCCAACTCTAATTAATGTTTTAACTATTTCGATTTTAATATCTGTATTGTTTTCTGATTTCTGATTTATTTCTTATTCTATGACAGTAAACTAAATGTATTTTTGTCATTTTCCCCCAGTTTCTTACATTTTGTACACCAAACTAATAAATTATTGGAGCGAATAAGGGACAGATTAATCAACAATAAAATAATCATCAGATACCTTGTTAACTCTTAGTTTGACACAGCTTCTGAGGTCATTACTGTGGTGTCTCATCACATTGCAGGACTGTCAGGAGTTGCAGAAGTTTTATGTACCTGTACTTATTGCACCATCTTAGCATTTCCTGTATGATTTAAAAAAAGTAACTGGCACTCTGGAAACACAGGGTTTTTCTCCTGACAGTGGCTTTTGAGGTAGAGGAACAGCTGTCTGCATCAATCTCCCTCAGTAGAAATCTTCTCTCTGCCAGCCTCATACTAATGCAGAGGCCTCATGTGACCTTGTGGTAAATCTTTGTTGTCTCACAGAGGCCTGCATGGAGAAAAAAGTAGATTTCTTTTCATTGTTGCTCTGCTAGATGTGGCCCAGATAACATGCACAATAAAACCTCATAAAGCCTCAGTAATGAGGTCACCGCAGACCCCAGAACAGGCCACGTTTAGATCTTCCCTCGTCGCCTTGTTTGGGAGCAGGGGATCACTTTGTTGCTGCACATATTTTGTGAAAGAAGAGTTGTGTTGTTCCAGTAATGTTCCCTTTGAGGGTTATTAAGGTTAGTCTGTGCTATAAGTTGTCATTTAAATCCAGTGGTGTGTGCCCTCCTACTGAGCTCAGTGGGTGGTGATGTCAGCAGCACAACCTGCCCACACTGATTACACTCGGTCTAAACTGTAGATGTGCAGTATTTAACATACAAGAAGAAGTAAATCAGACCCATTTTCTCTCCTTATTTGTCCTCCTTGGTGTCCTGTGAAAGAGATGGACGGCAGTGTGAGGAGACTCAGTCGGGTGGAGCGGCTCCTCTGCTGATATTTACCCACCACTTTGTGGTGCTAATTTGCAAGGCACCAATAGGTGCTCTGGGATCAGGCTGCCTCCCCGTCATTGCACACCGAGTTTGATTAAATACAGCGGTTTGTGTGTGTGCCTGGGTGTGCGTGCGTGTCTCCCACGGGATGTCATCCCACGCCAAAGCTCTAGGAAGAGGTTTGAGTTCTTTTAATAAATCATTGCAGGGCCAGTCTCTCTTTCTGACTCTGCCTGCTTTATTAAAACCTAGAGGCTCTTTAAACCTCCCACATAAACAGCTATTTTGCTCGCTCGTTCACTCACTCACTCTCTCACTCTCTCACTCACTCATTCCTCATCAGTTTCTGTCTCCTCGTCACCTTCCGTGTTTGTAGCTGACAGCTCATTGACAGACAATTCTTCACCCTTTAATGTGAAGACGTGCCTCTTTTTTTCTGTGGCATGTTATCGTAAACGAACCAGGTTTGTTCTGGAGGGTTGATCGGATGATGGCGAACAGTAAATAGACTGAATTTATTTAGCACTGTCTTCAAAGAGCTGCCTAGCCATTGAGACCATCGTGGTTCAGTGCGTAGCCCAAGGCCCCCTGCCATTAGCTCGACCTCCTGAGCCCCAACCTAAATAAGCAATTGAAGATGTAACCATGGGCTCTCTGGAAATCCAGAGCCCATTATTTGTTCTATATACAGAACAAATAATGGCTCATTTCATTTCATAATACTCAACCTGTCGATCAGTGATGAAAACAATGACTAGCTACGGCCTTAGAGGGACAGTTTGTGGCATTTGGTACCATCTGTCAACCCTTTCCAACCCTTTGCGCGAACATGAACTGCAGAGTGTAAAACTGTGGTGAAGCTGGAGCAGCAGACATAAGATGACGGTTCTGTACATTTCTGCAGTTTTAGAGACATGCGATGCCTTTGAATAACATCAAAATGTGAAAAGCTGATGCAGTAAAAACATGGCAGACTCTGTGAAGAAGACCTGCTCCTTATGAAGATATGAAGTACGGAAGTGTATTGCACTCACTTGAAAAAAATCTTTTTTTTTTTCCGAGTAATTTATGTTTTGTTTTGTTTTTTTTTTTTAGTTTTTCCTGTTTTTGGGAGTATTTTTTCCCCTGTTTTTTCTTGGTATTTTTTTCTGTTTTCATGGTAATTTCTTTCCTGAATCATCAAGATACTTTGAAGTCCCGCTGGAACATCCAACCTACAAGTGACAGTCTTCAGGTTCCTGTGTAAAGTCGTCAAACTAATACTAATACCATATATATGCCTTAAAGTTTATCTCCCAGTGTCTTAAACCCAGATCAAAGTAAAACTTGAGTCGGTCATGTCTAATTCAAGCTTTCAATAAAAGAATGAATGCATCTATAGTTTCAAATGCTGAATGAACTCACAAACTCACAAAAAAAATGTCCAAAAAATAACAGGAAATTATTCTTAAAAAAGAAACAGGAAAAATAATTACTCAGAAAATCAGAAAAAATCACCCCCCCCCCAAAAAAAAAAACAAATATAAAAAGAAAAAAAAAATACTCATCATTGAATATATTACTCAGAAAATCTTTTCCCCCCAAGTGAATGCAATACACTTCTGTAATGACAAGTTCACTCTACGTTCATGAAAACACATTTCCTAGTTTCAGTTATTTCACACCAGTGAAAACAACATTATGATTATTATAGTCCTTTTCTAACAGTAGAGCCCCTGGATGACCTGACCTGCTGTTCCCAAAGTGGGTCAAGGTTTTAATGTCTAAATATTATCAGATCAGTTCATATTTCCCCCCCAAGACTAACTGGTCCCACGAGAAGTTTCTCCTGTCTTACTCAGTCAAAGGGAGCAGAGGATGGCAGTGCCCCATTGCAACAGGCTGCTTGCTTCATACACATGACACCTCATCCCTGATCTCCACATCTGAGATGAATTAATCTAGCTTTATGCATGTGGTCTTGTGTGAAGTGGCTGCTGGGTGTTTGCAGTGTGCTTCACTAGACAGAGGCTGGAGGAAAAGCAGAGATCTAATGATGACAGGACTGGGAGGGAACTTTGCCCTGTGGAAGATGAATCAACGTCCTGTTCTTTCCTGAGGAAGGAGACAAATATTGCATTAAAAAATGGTTTGAGAGTGGTGTGTGAAGCTGCTCTTACATCACTACTGTTAAAAAGCTGCACTTTTAAACTTTTTAACATACAACGATAGATAGAGGAAAAAAGAACACAATATTAAGACTACTTAGTGGTTGCGTTTGCTTGTAGAAATGAACAAAAATGCTCGTCAGACGCGTTGTACTGTAAACAAACTTTTGAATGGTGAATGGTCTTTTTCATTCCAGTTGTGTGCTGACACAGGAATTAATTATTCCACCACTCTCTGGCAGTTTTCTTGCTTTTAAATTTTGCTGCCTATTGCCTACATCCATCCTCAAGCAGATATTGTTTGTCAAGGACAGTCCCCCCCCCCTCCACACCCTCCTGAGTGTCCCATGAGCTACAAACAGTGTGACCTCTAACAGCACTGATGATTTATCTCATTTTATTACATTTGTCGCTCTGAGCTGCTAAAGCATCAATTCTCAAATGTATATGTCCTTAGGGAGGGGTATCCCTGGTAGTTTGGATGGGGTCTTGTGACTGAGCCCTGATTGGCTGTCAGGTTTGGGGATGATAGGCATACATCACTGTCTCGCCATGCTTTGGCCGTCCCATAGACAAGGCGAGGAAGATAAGGCAGACAGGACTCCTGTGAAAACATATTCCCTGGAATTTAGCTGCTGTTTCTGTGCAGACCTGGCTAATAATAATAATCATGAATGTTTGATAAGTATCTCTTTCTGCCTTCCACCTGTCGATTAATCAGTTATTAATCAAATGCCTTTTAAAGTGAGAAATCTGACTGGTGCTCGCAGGGCTGCCGTATACAATGCCTTAACAAATTGACATTTTAAAGCTCCCGTTTTGATAATTTGCCAAAGGTGGTCTGAACGAGCGCTCCCTTGAGGGTGATTAATCACATCATGACTCATCCTCTTGTGCCTAAATTCATTTTCCACTATTAAAGTGAGCGATCTAATATAGAATGACTAGCTCCGCATTTAGGAAATGTACAAACTGACTTGTCTAAAGGAGGGGAAACATCTTATACGTCATTATGTTCAAATGTTCAACCTTAATTGTCATTTCTTGCTGCCTCTCAGTCTCTCCTCATGCAGTTGTTGTTTGTTTGTTCCTTTTAGTTGACTTACTCGGCCTGCTGAAATGGCGCTCCAACACCAGCCTGCTGCAGCAGAACCTCCGTCAGCTGATGAAGGTGGAAGGTGGCGAGGTCGTCAAGGTGAGAGGGTGAACATAATCCTGCGAAACTCATTCAGAGCTGGAGCAAAAACAAATGAGCTCTACTCGCTTTGTTTCAATCTTTGTGTCCTTGAAAATGAACCTCGTCCTTTTGCCTGGACTCAAACTATCAACACAAATAAAATATATAACTCAACAGATGGTGACATAAACAAAGCAGCCACAATCCTCCGGCGGTTTCACAAAGTATTTCATTGCCTCTCGATGGGAACAGGTTGCTAGTTTTATTTTTTATTTTTTTTTATTTATATTTACACGCTGAGGACAGAGTACATAGCACCACACACAGCGTGCACTTAAGGGCCTGAGATGACCTGCTGTCAGAAGTGTGCGCTGGCCCTTTAAGTGCTCAGCATGGGCCAGATTAATAAATCATTCTCTAGATAAAGTTAAGCACGGTCTCGTCGGGGGCCTGGCAGATTGCAGCATATCGGAGGAAGTCCTTCACCCAGACAGTTTTGATCAGACCAGATAAATGTGTCAACCACAGCTGGACCGGTTCATTAAACCACAGGGGTGTGATTATTATTGCCAGAACATTAGCGCTCAATCTCTGCGAAGCGCTCCGAGGCTGCAATTAGATAATACTTTTCAGCTTGGTGTTTAAAAGACAGTTTATCAACATTGCATACATTGTTATGGCCTTATGCTTTATATTAGATAATAAGCATAATGGGAGGTTTTTAGAGCGTTGCAAGTTGTGTTTGGTCGCGATACTCCTGCGATGCTGTGCTGTTTCTGAGTGAACAGGTCACTCCTTCCTCATCTACGTCACATAGACTGGCCTTTGAGATTGCATCGCGCTTTAAACTCCACACAGTGTTTATCGTCGAGAGCACGATGAATCTCATCCATCCTGAGATGACAGACCAGGCCCAGGATAGAGTGATGGCTCGGTTTCCAGCACTTTTACATCTGTTTTTACATTGCCTCACAATGGGCTGAGTAAATGGAGCATGTTTCCCCAAAGGAGGAGGCTGTACAGTATATAGTTAGTGTTGCTGGAGCTTCTGCTGACAGGGAAATTATTACTGTCTTCATCACCATATTGGCTCATGCTCAAACCTCCAAAGGGTGCATAAAGGGTAGCACATATAGGGGTATTGTTTTAACTTTTATGTCCTGATAGTATTGTGTTGAAAAATAAATAAACAACATTAATAATTAAAGCAGTGTGTGACATTTAGAGGGTTTTATTTGCTCAAAAGGAATATAATATTAATGTGTACAGTAGGGGTGGGTATTTGCAAGGACTTTATGATATGTATGTACGTTATTGTAATATGTGTATATGTATGTATATTTGTGTGTGTGTGTGTGTGTATATATACATATATATGTATATATATATATATATATATATATATATATATATAGTGTATATATATATACACATATGCATATTTACACATATTTATATGTATATTTTACATATACATACATATACACATACATATTATATATTTTATTTTTGTTTAACTTTTTATTTCAACGTGCAGAAGTTGTTCTGGATCGGCCCAAGACGTGACTTTTGTGGGGTAATCAATATTAAAAAATTAAAAATTGATATATATCAGAAGAAAAAGTATCAGTATATTTTACCATATCAATATTTTTCCGACCCCTATTACAGTACAGTATGTTTTCTTTAGTCATCATATTTTGGTTATCTTAGAATGAGCCTTTTAATATGTACGCAAGGAGTGGGTTCTCTAAATGGAGCTGGCCGCCATGTTTCTACAGTAGCCCAGAATGGACAAACCAAATCCAGGCTCGATACAGAACCATTTGTAGTTTTCTTACACACTTTGCACTTTGACAAGTTTCAGTTTGTAATCTGCAGCCTCACCTCTAGATGGTGCCAGATCCCATATGCTGCACCTTTAACAATTTTTATTTATTTATTTTTTTTTTAATTTTACAACATGATGCTTTGCATTTAAAATCTGTTTTTGTTATAACGTGATTTTGCACATTTTGCCACGTATACTGCATCGGCATTAATAATGATTTAAAATGTATTGCCCAGCTCTAAAAAGCTCAAAAATAGTGTAAACATCTCATTTATCCCTTCTAGTGTTCACTGTTGTCATGTATTTCTGTCTTATGACATCTTTCTTTATTATTAGGATTTTAATGTCTTGTTCCTCTTTATATGACAGATGAATTCACTCAGCTTGAGGTCATTTGTCACTTTATCATTTGTCAGCTGAATGTGAAATATCCCTGCTAAAATAAGGATGTATTTCAGTTTGAAAAAGCAGTAAAAGCAGTTGAATTTTGCACTGAGACTGAAACTTTCCATATCCACTTTTCTTGTTTTTTGAGTGCTGTGTTTTATTGTTTGCTTGCCATAACACACCATGTGCATCTGTCATTCTAGTTTCTGCAAGACACTCTGGATGCTCTCTTCAACATCATGATGGAGAACTCTGACAGCGACACTTTTGATACTTTGGTGTTCGATGCCTTGGTAAGCAAAGACAGCGGAGCAGGATTCATATCAGCAGAGGTCCTTGTCAGTGGGAATAAACACTTATATTCATTCACAGCTCAGATTTAAATATAATATGTTGTCAAATCTTTAATATGCTAAACAATTCTCTTGACGGGCTACTTTGCTCTGTGTGTCGGCTCTTCTGATTTCACAAGAAAATCCTTTTTGTGTTTCTTTTTGTCTTGTTTCTGTCAACCGTCACAATATCAGAAGAATACTTTCATAATCTCATGTATGTGTGTGTTTGAACATGATTTATTTGTACTATTAAGAGTCATTTTTGAAGAGTTGAATGTGCAAGAGACGACAAAGTGTTTCACTGTGACAAACGTGCAGCGACAGGATGTGTTATACAAATATTTGGACATTAACATATTTTTGTTACTCTGCACTTCAATACACTGGATTTGTAGTGAAATATTGAATATGGGGCTCTGCTTTTAGCTCTAATGAGATGATATAATACATATTTGGTTATAAAATAGTTGCATTTTCTGCAGTTTAAGTGTTAATACGAACTCTCTTAAACTCAAAAGTCAGTACTTTATCATCAGTTATTGTCTCGTTTTACATGCTGTGTGCCAGATTGAGGATAGACAATAGAAAATGTGTAAACTCATCATGGGCTCATCATTTCCAGAGGGAAATGTGGTATCGCTACTGCATTAATCTGCATGAATTTGTAGTATTAAAGATCTCATTTTACTGCAAGACAGAGCACAAGAAAGAAATGATGAAAATAATAATAAGGCTTTGTCATGTGTTGAATCAAGTATTTGTAGCCAAAGAGCTGACACAGTATCCTATCCAACATACTGTCAGCTAACAGGAACAGTTGGGTCTTTCAGAGTAAGGAGGTAGAATTTATCCGGGCTCTAAGATTATCTGCCGGCTGGTGAACTGAGAGAAAATGGCTTTTCTGCTCAAATCCAATCTTGTATAATTTCCCAATCTATTTCAGCATATTGAGTAAGACAAGCAGTTTTTCCTGCTCGCCATTATCTGCCATGTGGTTTCCAATTTAATGAATACGTCTCTGTTGTCTGACAGGTGTTCATAATTGGGCTTATAGCTGACAGAAAGTTCCAGCACTTTAACCCTGTTCTGGAGACGTATATTCGAAAGCACTTCAGTGCCACCCTGGCATACACGTGAGTTTTTACCCTCATCTACAGCGATACTTCATGTCTCATTTTGTGATGAGCAGATTTAACAGACTTACTGTGTTTGTAGGAAGCTGACCAAAGTTCTGAAGAACTACGTGGACAACGCTGAGAAGCTGACCGAACAGCTGCTGAAGGCCATGAAGGCTCTGGAGTACATCTTCAAGTTTATCGTCCGCTCCAGAGTCCTCTTCAACCAGTAGGTCCCCATGTGTGCCATGTTTCACATTTCATTTATATACTATATCAGGGTTTCCAAGCGTCCTGGAAAACCTGGAAAATGATTGACCAATTTTCCAGTCATGGAAAACATATGGAAGATGAGAGAAAAGGTCAAATGTCTTGGGAACGGTTAAGTTATCCTGGAAAATTGTTTATCTTCCCCATTTGCCTTGTGTGCGAATGCAAACGTGTTACTTTTAAAATGTTTGCCTAAATAATTTTCCAGGATAACTTATATGTTTCCAGGATATTTGTCCTTTTTTTCCTCATTGTCCATGTTTACATTTGCTGGAAAATTGGTCAATCATTTTCCAGGTTTTCCAGGATGTGTGGGAACCCTGTATATGTGAGCATGCATGCAGACATTGTCCATGCAGTATTGTTTGATTAATAAACTTTATTTCTAAAGTTACAAAGTGCTTTATAGTAAAAACAAAGGAAATTTAATATACAAAGAACAAAGTGAACTAAAAACCAAAAAGTAGACATGAAAGTACAGTAAAAATATCATAAAACAAGTTAATTTAAAAGATGCAATGCTTGTTCTTTTAGCTAATTGTTTTCATTTCTTTATTTCTTTAATTTGTCCTTAAATTACACTTTAATTTCAGTGTTATTTCATAATGTAACACTGAATGGTCTTTGTCGCCGTGTGCTGATTTATGTGGCTCTGTTTCTAATTGGCTGCAGAGATGTAAAAAGGATGATTATGTTTGTGGAGCCCAGGATTGGGGCTGTTGTATGATCCTGGTCTAATCGAGGATGCAGAGTTTGATTGGTTTTCCGTCCTGTGTCTGGAGGACGCTTCGTCCTTTGCCTCAAACATCAGATGACAGCGAAGTTTTGTAGGGCTGTCCATGTTCTCAGCTGTGAGCGACCTTGTCCTTGTCGAAGCACATTATATGGTTGGTTGCTAGTGTCGGATCTGTTGGCTCATTGTTGGACCAGAGTTTGACTGAAATTCCTCTAAAGTGTAAAGCTGCACTTGTTGAAGCCTTCCATGCAGCTCAGACTAGAAGGTGCTGAGGCTATATCGGCGCCTGTTTGGCTTTTCATTGGAACATTTCGAAGAAATGGCAGAGGAGATCCTCTAATCACACACTTTTTGAGATTGGTGTGGCTGTCAGCCACTCGCTCTGCCTCTTGGTGCTGCAGGTGAGAAGCAGCTTTAAGTAATTGTTGTTGTGGGAGCCCTAAGACGGATGCCTCTAATCCTATGATTTCTGTAAGCCCTCAACAGTGACTATCCTGGGCCATGTAATACCTGCGGCCCCATGGGAGATTGTGGCACCACGAAACTCACCGCTCCGGAAGAAAGCCAGCACAGTCTGATGCTCCTCAGCAATCTGAACACTTCAACACTTCAACACTTTTTACTTCTGCTTCAGTGTGTTTTCAAACAACTTCCCTCACAAATCCTAATTTATTAAATCTGAGTGGTCGACACACTTAATTAACTAGCAGGGAGCACCATGTGGCTCATTTACAGTTAATACCCAGTTTGTGGAGATTTATGGGCTCTGCAAGTGGGATAATTTTTGCATTTGCATTTTCATTTTTGGGGGATTATTTAGGAAGTGCTGCTTTGTGTCCCCATGCACGGCTTCCTGCAATTGTTCTGTGATCATTGGCTTCTAGCCGCTGCAGCCACATAACCAGACTAAATAGCTGTGGAGATGCTAGGCATCACTGGAAATGTTCAGAAAGTAGCATCACTCAACCCTAACGTGACATTTGCTTTCTGCTCCTCGCGTAGCATTCGAGCAGAGCCATTAGCATAGATCATTAATTTTTCTGATTTTTGTTTCCGCGTGATAGCAGGCAGGTGCTTCAGGGTCTTGTCATGTTGTTTTAAATGCTAATCTGGTTGGCAGCAAGAGTGATGTCTGTGGCTCTGATCCAATAATATTTGCATTGATAACACACACGGGCCATTCTGCTGGCTGCTTTTAATGATTTAACGGGGAAGCATCAAACTCGGGCTGTTTCCGCGGCGGCAGAGGCTGTTTACACAGGGATGAAACAAACAACAGCCTTGTGATCATCTGCCAAAGTAATTCTCCACTTCATCTCCTCCCAGGCTCTATGAGAACAAAGGAGAGGCCGACTTCATGGAGTCCTTGAGGAACCTCTTCACATCCTTTAATGACATGATGAACAGTAATTCAGAGAACACTGGCATGGTGAAGGTAGGCTCACTATCACGCATGTCCAACTGCATGCTATCGCTTTGACTTTGTGCCAAGAAGTAGCTGCTGTGTGAATAGTAAATAACTGCTGCTGTGTGAGAGGAAATAAATCTGCAGTGAATGGAGAGGCATCCGTCTTGTTAGATGTAGACTAATACAGCAGCTTGTTTGACATTAATGCCAGCCTTCTGCTCATTGATAGTCTTTATTTTTGTCTGTTTTCTTCACCTTTGTCACGTCTCTTTGTGCAGGTTTTCCTGATCTTTGCTTTTATTTGTTTTACCTTGTTAGGGCTGCACGTCAAATAAAAGGACGTATATTAAAGAGCATCTTAAACTCGTTGAGTGCCAGTCATTTTGTAAAACAGAAAGTGACTTGTTCCAGCATTTTTGCCCATTTTGAGTCATATTTCAAGACTCACGGAATATTTTGTTCTATGTCACTGAATAGCTCAAATGAAAGAAGAGGCTCATGAGACATCATGGAAAAAAAGATTGTTTTTACCTTGTTTTGTTCTTGTTTTATCAGAGGTAGAGTAGAGGCCAGTTTCACCACTTTTTGTCCAAAATCTGTCCATTTCGCTCTCTAATTGCGATTGTCTCCACTTCCTGCTTTGATCTCTGTGGCATACAATGTCTCTATGTTGTGACTACGTATCCCAGAATTACCCACAGGCTGCGGGAGACCTTGATTGGCAACCCCTCTGCCGAAAAACCTCTTTGACATAATGTTACATTGATGGCACTCAAGCGTCAGATTTTAAATGACGTCGAAATACATCAGTGGCACTCAAAGAGATAATATGAGCTTAAAGGAATAGTTCAGTATTTTAGGAGATACTGATTCACTTCAGAGTTAGAGTCAGTATTGATCTTCTTATCTGACTCTTGGCAAAAAATACAGTGTGTGTATTTTCCCAAATGTTGTACTATTGAAGATTAGGGCTCAGTCAGAAACCTCAATACTTTAAGGTGCGGACCGAAATGCATCTACAGCAACAAACTTTGTTTTTGTGCACCCCTTACCCTTCAGACCTTTCTTGCAACCACATGTATGTATGTTTGTTTTGTTATGCTCTCTCTCGTTTGTACTTCTATGTGTGTGTTTGTGTTTTTCCTCTCCCTGCGTTTCACTCTGACCTTGACTGTCCTGTGGTCTGGGGCTCCTCTGGCCTTCTGCTCTTTAGCTGCTCCTTAAGGTATTTATTTCACTGCCTCGCTCCTGGCACCTTTTAGCTCTTTCTGTCTGCATTTCAATGCCCTTGATTTTTATATGCGTGTGTGTGTGTGTGTGTGTGTGTGTGTTGCAGATGCTCTCAAAACCTGCTGATGTGCACACACCTATGCTTTATAGAGATAATATAATCGCAGTGTACATGCACCTTGGCACCTACAGCAGATCCATGTGCACGCTCAACCATAGGAGAAGCTCAGGAGTAAATTAGGAGTCAGTTGCTGTGTAATTGGGTGAGATATTAGCTTTACTGTCAGTAAATTAAAAACTGATCTTGAGGAACGGGCATGAAAGCGAGGAATGCTGGTTTCTTCCCAAGTCCGCCCTTGTGAAAGCACTGTGACAGGTGGAAGCTAATGAGCAGTCCCATCATAGCTCAAGTCTGAGTTTTGATGAACATCTGGACAGACCAACGCACAACTGCTAAACCCACACATGAACGAATGCTTCTAGAGATAGTGAGACCTGCACACATGTGCAGTAGACAGCTCAGCTGGGAGACTTGTCGTGGCACTTAACACAGCAAACAGGTGGGAGTTAAGTTGTTACTGAGAACAAAAGATGAAGAAATTGTGTTAAATTGGCTTCTTCAAGGGGTAAACAGATGCGATTGAGCAGAGCCGGGGTTGCTAACAGAATCAAAGTCAAATGACTCCTTTTTGAAATCCAAGTTTCCCCAACTCTTTCTGTCTGCATGGAGAGGCGAAGGTGTGGATAAGCACGAGCACTAAAATATATATATTTAGATGAGGGTAATGAAAGCATTACTCTATTTTTAGGTGATGACTCTGACGATATTCAGTCGTCCTCTAAGTCTCTGTGTCGCAGAGCAGAAACATGTTCTTCAAACAGGAAGTGGAACAGAGGTTTTGTTCAGTAACAAAAACTTCCCTCTCCTTTGAACATCGCTCTTTACCTTTTCTGCATATTTTCAGAAATACACCATGCACAATAACAAACGGGATCGTAGCAGGTGATGTCCAGCGTGCTACACCTGTATGGCTAATCAAACTCTGTGACACAGGCTGGCACTGCTGCTAATTTGCACAGATGCTGTATAAACAGCCCAGTCCACCTCGGATGGCGTTTAGCAGCAGGCACTTAGAGAGGGAAGTTTGCCATTATAAATTTATGGCTCTGTAATCAGACACTGGGTGCATGTGCTTGATGTCTTTATTATAGCATCGATGGACAAACATAGACTGCATGTGCCTTTATCTGTCAGAGATGGGTCCTAGTTTATTTATTTGTTATAAGCAATAAATACACTCAGATAGCTGCCCATTAAGCCTGTCATTAAAATGTTCTTCATCAACTGTTTAACTGTTCTAGTTTATGGCCCACAGAAGACAAAATGTGTCACTTGTGGAAAACACTATTGCTAACACACAATGTGGGATGGGGTAGTTTACAAAATCGATCAATGACTGTCATATTTAAGCTGAAAATGATTGGTTTCTTGTATTTTTTGGTCAAGGGTGCAGCACTGAAGTACATCCCCACTATCGTCAACGATGTCAAGCTGGTCTTTGATCCAAAGGAACTGAGGTAATTTCATATATATGAGCCACTGCGTTTTCCCATGCTCCATTGTTGTTGTTACCATGACACCTGCATATACCATTATAATATGAGGGTAAAGTATCCAGTGGTTTGCTATATCTTTACTTTTTTTTTGCATCTTTCAGTGCGTTTCTCATTCAAGCAAACATTTAGCAAACGTTCAGATTGGACTTGATGTTTTTCCTGGAGAATGAAAGGAGAAATCTGAATTACTTTTGCTTCACAAAGCAGGCACTTGAATAAAAATTTCATGGTTAGATGAATCCTTAACTAGCTGGTGGGATATTGAGCCTCTGTGAAGCCTTAGAAGCACCGTTTATTTTTTTATTTTTTTCTCTCTAGCTCTCTACCTTAAGCTGTTTTTGCATTCAGTGGCTGTACTGTGATGGGCACGGGTTAAACATTCTCCGGTTGCCTTGGAAACCCACCAATGGCTCCAGTCAAGTGTCCATTTCAGTTAATGTTGTCTACCGTGAATGTCATCTGTCACAGCTTAATGCTCGTCTTAATAAAAAAAGGACCTCTAAAGTACCACATGCTGATGTTACCGTGGTACTAAACCATATATTTATAATAACACTGAACAAAATGGAAAAGAAGCTCTTACATCATAGAAATTAATGGGCAGTTCAGATGAATACATTCATACATGACTCAAACTGTTTGTCTTGATTCTCATAATGAAATCTGCATCACCGAGGATTTCATCAGCAGGTTTCCTCTGACCACACTCAGTTTTTCCTAATCATGTTAGAGTCCCGTTGAAAGTCAGAAAATAGATTAAATTGAAAGCACTTCATGCCCCTTCTTTAAAATAATACAATAATGATTCTAAAGCATATAAAAATAGGGAGAGACATAATGAGAAATGAATACACTTTTCTGAAATACAATAAACCCAAAGTAAGATCACGCAGCACAAGCAATACATTTGATGACTGATACAGTTGTTTATGCCATCATCTGTTTTCTAAATTTAAAAAAAAACATATGAGATGAGATGCTGACAGGATCTGTCCACCTCCGCTTAATCAAATCTAATGTATTGTTGCACATTATTCCAAAAAATACTTTACATTCTGAAATCCTCTTGGTACTGGGATCCATTTTATTATTATTTTTTTTAATTATTATTTTATCTATTTAGTATTATTATTTTTTGGCTCAGAAACTGGCACATGTACATGGAGGTATTTTCCCAGAGTTTGAAATGTTCTTTTCCTGTTGGTTTGTAAGCACTCAGGAGGGAGCCCCTTCCATTTGCCCACATGCAGCAGCTGGGCAGCAGCCAGTCTCACAGCAGGTCCTGGGCCACACAGGACTACCAATCCTTGCCCCTGGCATCTGTCAAAGCCACAGTCCTGTGAGACCTGGAAGTCTAGCTACCTTTTCTACCAGCGGCTCTCTGTTCAGCTCCCACAGCTTCTCCTCACTTTCTTACTCGATATAATGCATTTCAATCATTTATTCTTAATTACCTCGTGAGACAATGCTATCACAATATTTTGCCCACGATAACATCACGATATAGCGATTCTGTGATAATCGATATATTGCAAAAAAATGCAACCATGATACATTGCGATATCTGTCACTGAAGAAATTCAGAATTTATTGACTGCACTGAATCCATTTCACAGGAATTACAAAACATTGTCAATCAATTTCACATGAATGACAGCCAAGTAAAGCAACTGCATACTGCATATTTTTTAAATGATATTAATAAATTAAGAATCAATATTGTATAAGAAGACAAAATATTGTGATATATCGCCATGTCAATATTTTTTCACACCCCTATTAATTGTCTCGTCATAATAAAAGCACAATTAAATTTTCAGATTGCAGTCTTACTTGCTGTATGGTGAAGTGCGGTAAAACACACACAGTGGCACATTTGTGAGCTTGCAGATACAGTTTGAACTGTTGTGATTGACTTATTGGGTCACACCTGTCCTGGTTGACAGTTCTAATAAAGATAATAATAAATGGTATTTGTGCCGAAGACTAACGAGCGCCATGCTACATCCTTTTTGCAGCTTGAGAGGAAACAACATGAGAAGCTTTAATTCTGAAAGCTGTGGTCCTTATGAACCATTCTCTTACCTATAAATCACAGACCTTTCCAGCCTGAGCGGTGGCATCAGCTGTTCCTGTTGTTAGGGCAAACCTGGCTGAGCGGCAGAGCTGGAGGCAACTAAATTGAAGCCTCGGGGGCGTGGGGTGTTTCATCCCCTGCCAGAACCTTTTCTATCCTCCTTGAGCCTATGTTTGCCAGCATAACAAGCATCTAGCCTCTTCACTGAGGAGAAAACTGTCAGCTTTATGTATGTGCATGAATGCATATTTGTCTCTCAGGCTCTGCATTGTAGAAAGCTCATGATCTTGCTGAGCTATGCCGTTAGTTGTCTTGAAAACTATGTAGTTGAATGGAATGGAAGATGAGTAAAGCTGGAAATCCTTCAAGACTGCAGCCTTTTGAAACAAAGGAGCAACATTTAAAGTCCACTGAAGCCATTGGAGGTGAAGGTCACACGTACCTACACAGGTGTTTTCACTCATTTAGGATGATTAGAGTCTTTTTAGGACTGTGGGTGTGCAGAATGTGCTTGATCCACTGTCAGTTTTAGAAACCTTAGTAAACATGTTGCTTCAACTTTAAATAACTCCAATTAGCCAAAGAGGGATGGTTTTATCATATGGTCTACTTACTGGATATTTTCTCGAGCTTTCAGCAACATTTGGTGATCATCTTCAGCACATGGGGTTTGCTCAGTTGCAATGGACACTGAGCTCTGCAGAAAACTTTCCAAGACGTGACCTTGTGCTGAACCTTAAAGTTAAAGTTCTAATTTTGCTTTAGACATAAACTCATTTTATCTTCTGCATGCTATCTGCTATCCTGTAATACAAAAAAGCAACAGTTTACCCCTTTTGAATTTATTATTATTATTTATTTAAGTATGACAATTTACTGTAAAAAAGAAAAGAGAATAGTAATAAGTATATTTATATAAATTATGTTTTATCAAACTTTACGTTGTCTCTTGCTGTTAATCTGAGTCTAGTTATCTGGCTTTTCTTTTTGTTTTATGTCTGTCTTCACTTGTATGGTATCATTTGTAGCCCACTGCACAATAAAGAATAGCCTATATACATTTACATTTTTATTTAACACATTGTAATATAATAATTTTAGGAAATATATGTTTTTAGTTAACATTTAAAAGAAATCTCATATTTCCCCTACAGTATTTGAAAAATACAGTCACAAGCTCTTCCAGAGTTCATCCCAGGTCATTCCTGTGGGTCAGTTGACGAATCTCTACTGTCTCATGCTCATCTGAGAAGCACCTGTGTCGGTGTGCAGGGCCTTTAATTGGGTTTTTTGGATGATCGCTCGTTGATAGGAAGCAGTCAGCCAGCCGAAGATACCGATCAGTCTGACCTTTTGTGTTTTATTGTCCTTTTCCTGTGTCTGCAGCAAGCTGTTCACCGAGTTCATCTTAAAGGTCCCTCTGGGTCGCCTGGTGAAACAGAAGCTAGACTGTCTGATTGACATCGTCCACAGCGATCTCTTCACTCATCATGGTGAGACCACACACACACAAACTGTGCTCGCAGTTCTCCAGTGCATGCACCTTCGCTCACGGTGCAGTAATACAGGCAATCACACTCACCAGCTGCCTCCTCTCTGGCTCTGTGTGAGCCCACAGTAAAGGTCATTGGTGAGGTGGAGTGGAAATCCCTCATGTCGTATGAGAGAGTTAAGCAGTCACAATGCTAAAATCACAGGGACTGTTCTGTACCAGAATATCAGTATTCACATCTACCCAGTCTTCAAGTCCCATGCCTTTTCCTCTGTCTTACTATTTACGTCTTTATTCTTGTAATGTTTTACAAGAATAAAGTCATAATTTACAAGGAGAAAATTTACGAGATTACAGACATTAGACACGGGAATCTTGTGTTTATTGAAAATAAAAATTGTACACTGTTAAATATTACCCCCATAAAAAAATCAAACTATAATCCATAAAAATTACATAAAGTCATATTTGTCAAAGTACCGCGGTCACATCGTTTCGGTAAAAATATGGTTGTAGCTCATCATGGGCGTCACCAACATTACAGAAATGCATTGTTTTCATCTTTAGATCATACTGGATTTGACGTATTGAGTCTGGAAGTAGGAACCTGCCAACTCCTTACGTCTTTATTCTTGTAAATTTACGATTTTATTTACGAAAATAATGACTTTATTCTCTGTAGAGTGTTTAAAAAAATAAAAAAATAAAAAAAAAAATTCTCAATGTGGCGCTAATACTCCGTCATACTGTTCACATTCATTTAAGATGGATTACACTGATGGATTTTAAGTCTTTTTACCTTGAGGTGTAGATATGTACACAAGCTACTGTCAAGATGCTAGGAAACTCCACTGATTATGAATTCACAAATGAAGTAAAGTGCATGTTTTTTATTTTGTTGTTGTGTGCATGTTTTTATCCCATGAAGTTTTATGACATTCTGTACATATCAGCACCCTGCTGTTTAGTTTATGTGTACTGTAGTTGTGCCACATTTGAAGGGCAGGGATGTGGAGCCAGTCTCTGGAGCCAGGCAGGCCTGTGGCGTCCGGCAGACGCTACAGTGACGGTCGAGGGCCAAGTGTTTTTGCTGGAGGCAGCAGTCCTCTGAGGCCAAGTTAGGCTAGGTCCTGATTTAGCAAAACAGTCCAACACGCACACACACACACACTGTCCAGTGGTGGTAAATTAAATGCAGAGTTCCCTAACCCAGTGAAATAGCAACAGTGATTTAATGTGGTTGGCAGGGACAACGCATGCCTCAAAGCGGTTGGCTTAGGTAAAAAGAAGTAGATCACAGTTATCTACTTACGCTGCAGCTCTCCTCCTCTGTCATCAGCACATGTTCAGTTCAGCATGGATTTACAGAGAAGAAATTATTCAGGCAGGAAGTGATGGCACGTTTGTCCTTATGAGTGATTGATCCTGATCTTGAACACAACACATTTAATATTTTATCAATATAAAATTGTGTTTGGTGGTTTGGCCGGTTTAGTGAGTAACTATTGAAAGCCAATACTCAGTGTGTGGTGTGCTGGTCATTGCTATTGATCTGTTGATGTAATTGTGGACTGCCTGGTCCTTGTGAATGGACTGCTGATTAGCTGGTGGACTTGTCGCTGTGATGCAGATTCGGGCTATCCCACTGCTTTTTATTACCACGGTGAAGAAGCACCCAATCAATGCGGTATGACGGTTTACCCACTGCTCGGTTCTCACAACAGCTATGTGAACTGACCATTTCCAGTATTCTATTAAGTGCTTGTGTGTTATTAAATTATGCAAAACCAGTGAAGGAGAACTAATAACTGATAACAGACAAGGATAACTGCTAAGTACAATAAAATTGTCCATTCTACACTTGTATCAAGCTGAGCTCCACTGTGGACATGTTTTATTCCAGATAACAGCCACTGTGATGAGCAAATGGCAGTTTTTAGAGGTGGTTTAATCAGCTGTACTAAGTGCACCTGCTCTTGGGAGTCATTGTCATATGCATCCTGATCCCCAGGTGGTCCCTAAAATGTTCCCTCGCCAGCCAATAACCCCAAAGTGAAGTGTGCTGGAATACCTGGAGCAAATGACAACGAGGCATCTGCTCAGCTACTGAACGTGGACTTTCTCAGCTCATTACATCTCATCAGTATGCATTGAATGTGTTCACTGCTGGAAGTGTTTTCCTTCCTGTAGGCTGCTCAGTATTTAACGTGTGTTAACATTAAAAATCACGCCTTAAATGAATATTTTCAGTCCCCGACTTCTGTTCAAAATGGTGACTTTAGACAATATGAAGACCTTTCTCTACGGGTTTCATCTGTGTTTGAAATTGAAACGTGGCTCGGTGAATGTGATTGGTATGCGTACGCTATTCCCTGCTGCAGATGGAAACTTAATGAACTCAGAAAAAGAGGGAAGTTTTCCATCTTTTTTTTTATTTTGGAGGCACAGCGTTGTGTCACCTTCACTGTTTATGATGTAAAAGAGAGCAGGACGTGCGCATAAATCACTCGCAAATGGGCTCAATGAAAGAGAACAAATATGTCAGCTGCTCTCCTCGTCTGTGTTAAAGGGGGAAAATCAGCGTAGCGTCGAAAACTAGTTTGTACTGGAAGTTTGAGGAGCGCGCTCATGGCCTGGCTTGATAGTTCCACTCTGCTTGTCCTGCTCCCACCCTGCTGCTGCTGTGTGAGTGTGCGTGGAAATATGTAGGTTGAGTTTGGAGGAGGCAAACAAGGTATTAAACACTCCTCACAATGTTCAACACCCTCAGATGGATTTGCTTTTGTTTCAACCCTAGAAGATTACAAAGCACATGGATATGAACACTTTAATCCATGCTTTAAGATGTGTCAGGAGAATAGCTTGATGCTCTGTTCCAGCAGAAAATATTTCAGTGGTTATCAGGGATAGCTAACACGTAATAAACTTAAATCAACCATAATATTCCTCTCAGGTAAAATTAATATGTTCTGATTTAAATTAGTGTACAAGTGGAACATACCATTAATCCAAACATACAAATGTTCGGACCCTTAGGTATCGGAATTTTTTGAGACCCTATAGGATCATCGGAGCTTTTCAGTCGGTGCTGCAAAAGTATCGAAGTTGTGTACCCAGCCATATGTATAATAGGCTAGCATATTGTCTGTGCTTTGTTTATATACCCTATTTGTGCTACTATCTGTTTGCTTGACCGCTAATTCTGACAGCTGTAAGGAAGAACATGTGGGTATGTGACACTGTCCATCAACAATATGATAAATAACACCATCAGTCCAAAACCTTCATCCAAAGTCAAATATTGTGACAACTGTTTGAATCGATCGGGAGAAATCCCTCTGACAACACTTTTTTGATGACCTCCTGCCCTGTAGCAACACAGGCCAGGTTCTCAACTTCTTACACAAGACATCCCAAAATATACTCGAAAGATTGCCGTGACATTTGCTGACGCTTCCTGAAGAGTGAGCCCTTTTTGATATACAGTAGGTGTCAGCTCAACCTTTCAGCTTGGACCACCCATTTACCATTATGTGTATAATGTGTCTCACAATGGAAAAGGTGGATTTCTGTAAAATAGATCCTCAGAGAGGAAGCCTGGTGGATTTTGGAGCTGTTCGTTTTGGGCCAAAAATATTTTTTGTCCATTAGAGGTTGAACAAGGCCAAACTTTGCATATCCCCTACCCACAAAAAAAGTGAAAGCATGTATGATTTCCCCAGTATTTAGTTGACACGTTCACATCTGAGCTTCCCTGTAATTATTTTTGAATTGTGATTATTAAAAGTCATTTAAAAGGAGTCCAGCAGATGTGAGATGTCCTCGATTGTTTCTCGAACAGAATCATGATTTCAAATTCTCCAGAAGTCTTTGTTTGCTAAATTGCTCATTACTATGTAATGCATCCATTACCCTTTTATTACATAGCCTCATCGTGGTCTCTGTGTAGATCTCTGCTTTATGGCTTATGGATAATAACAGTAACACAGACGGAGAAATAGAATCTGCCTCTAAAGACAAGAAGACGTTCGCCTCAGTAAAAGATGCTTGTTGGGATGAAACTGTCATCTTCCTTTCTTCATCCATCTCCCTGGAATCAATCCACTCATGCAGAGAATACAATACAAAGCACTGAATGGATTCATATATAATCCCTGTGGGTGTTGTTTATGAAGAGGTCACCACAGTTCATGCCATTCTTTAGGTGTTACATCCTGCTGTTTATCATTCGGCCTTCATTCAGCTTTGTGTGTGTTTTCATGAGTGTTTGTGTTGTATTTTGACCCACTTGAATTACTTGTTAAAGCTGGAACATAAAGAGACTATTGATTAGACATTGATATCATTGCTGGGTGGTGCTTAAAAGCAACAGTTTCTCTCCAGCTTGTCATGATGCAGATTGTGATTCTGTCGTCCCTGATTTCATTCGGTGTACCTACTGTTTTTTTTAATAGCATTTAAAGTTGTTTTTAACTCTTTTTAAACCATCCTTGACATGAAAATGCAATTATTTGGAGACAATTCTGTGCTTGGCATTAGTATATGGCCACAATTACAGACGTACTGCCCCAAACCATCAGTTACTTGTCATACTTAGTTTGTTCCCTTTGGAGATGAAGCCACTGAATGCCATCATTCATATTCCCAATTCAACCTTTCCAGTATTTTCCACATGCAACAATTCCCATCATTCATTCCCTCCATGTTTTCAGTTTTTGTGTTATGTGTTAGTTTACTACTCTGAACGCAGAGTTACTCACTACACTTTGTTCAAGTTTGAACCGTTCAGCCACATAAACAGAACATTTCTCCACAAAGGAGAAACCATGGAACATTAACGTCAAACATGCATGTTTTTCCATTTTTCCATTTGCCTCACTGGAAAGAATTATGCTCCATGTTCCCTCATTAAATATACAACCCATGTCATTTACCCAAGCATATTTCACATAGCGCGTGCTTTATGAAACATTATTGGTTTGAACCATTTTTTTCTTCTTTTTCTTTCTTGCAGGCGGGTTATCAGTTTATATTATCTGTTAACCTTCTTACTGATACTCTGTTTGATTTTATTGAACCATCCTAACCCAATAAAAAATATGATAATTTCGTGGCAGACTGCCTCAGGTTTTTCTCCCCAGCTTATCTCTCCTGTCCTCCATGTCCAATTGCTACCAAATTCTCTTCCTCTGCATATGGAAATTCAACTTTTTGATGTTGCTGTCAACATTAGCTCTTCCGGTTTGTTCGCTCGTTACGTTCAATTACATTGTAGCTGTTACTTTGACCGAGTTGGCAAGAAATTTAGTCATTTTCTGATGCCTTTAATGCTGTTTTTATGAATTATTAGAATGAATTATTTTATCATCAGTGCCAGATAATTCAGGCTAATATTTAAATATATTTAGTTAATGTGTTAAGGTTTTCTTAGATTGCTCTGATAATGATAATATAATAAGTACACCCTTTTCAAAGAAAAAAAAATAAATATCCTTAAATATGAATAAAATAAGAAACCGGTAAAATAAAACCACACAACCAAAGCAACAAATAATTAACCTGTTAATGAAAAAGATTCAGTGCTTTGCTAATGGTGGGGAAATCCCTGCTGTTTATTCTGGCATCATGTTGGTGACACAACGACCAACAATGAGGTCAGCAAAAATAATCAAGGTCATGTCCATTTATTTTACGATGAGTCAATAAAGTAATTCTTATCACAGACTAATTGGTTGTGCTATGAAAGTGTTTATTACTCTGACTGTCTTTTGTTCAGACACTCAGTGTGTTGCACTGTTCCTGTTCCAAGGGTTTTTTTTGGGGGGGGGATTCCACCTCTTACAGTTAAATTAATAACTTCATTCTGTACATTGTTTTAATTTAATCCTCAGAGCTGCGAGGGAGCCGTTAACAAGCTGGGCGCGTCTTCATCGAAAGTGCGTCAAGAGCATATGCCGCGCTTCCTCATGCGATCCATCATCTGCTCCGTGTGCTGAGCGCCGTTAGAAATGTGTGTGTTTTGCTGGCTTCCCTGCAGATTGCCGCGAGATCCTCCTGCCGCTGATGACGGACCAGCTGAAGTTCCACCTGGAGAAGCGGGAGGAGCCGAAGGCTTGCTGCCAGCTGCTGAGTGACATCCTGGAGGTGCTCTACAGGAAGGATGTGGTGAGGAACACTGCTCTGCAGCGTGATGTGCTTTTATTTCCCTCGGAGATAAATAGCAGCATAACGGGGGGCGGGGCTCCATAAAGAAGGAGCATGTTTTGCTCAATAGCTCAGCTACTAGTAAGTTTGCTGCTATTTATTTATTTTTTATGGCAGGAGAACATTTTATAGCACTGGCAATTTCAATTTCATTTACAAACATGCAGAGCTGTTGATGAGCTAATAAATCAATCACATAACCAGTTGTAGCCAGTCAAAGCTAATGTATTGTTTTCCAATGAAATACTTTGTTGTTCAGTTAATAAAGTGATTGAAAGTAATTTTAGATAATAACAAGTTTCCAGAAGAAAGGTGACTTCTTATTTCAAACCCCAAAACATTAATTTTAAAATGATATAAAACAGAGAAAATCAGGCCCATTTAACAGTTTATCTAATTTGCTATCAACTGTCTGTTGGATTAATTCACTACTTGTTTCGTCACTGAAGTTCATTTTATACATTTTTTCCACTGAGTCCACATCGCTCACACTCTGACAGTGTCAGACCTCACGTGATAACACACATGCGCGCGCACACACACACACACACACACACACACACACACACACACCCAACCACTCAGCTGCTTCCATGTCCAAACACCTGATGTCCTCCCCCAGGCCCTCTCAGACTCCCTTCACCATTGAGCACCATGGCCTGGCCTCCCACACCCCACTCTGCTAGGGATTATGTCGCTTTCAAACTCCGTCTGTGTGTCCTTGTGCTGCTTCCTCCCCCTGCCTCACTCCCTCTTTCATACCAGTGGTTGTCTGAATGTTTGTGTGTGCAAAGACCTGCATGCACAACATCTTCAACCGCAGAAAGAGCTCTGTAAATTATTGAAAGTTTAAGTTGAAGCTGAAAAAAAGTTTCATTTCCCCCACAAGTAGAGACAACTCTGAGCTCACTCAAACTCACTAATAAGCAAATCCATGAAAAATCATCCCACTTATAACAACGGTAAAACTGCCTTATGGCTGGTTCCCCTCTAAAAGCTAGAATTCACTATATATGTATTTATATTTATACACAGATCAAGCATAGCATTATGACCTCTGACAGGTGAAGCAGTGGTCAGGATCTATCTGTCACAGTGGGGAGTGAAAGCTGCTCCTGATGGTCTGATCCAACAGACCAAAGAAGTTAATGCTGCTTTTGACAGAAGCCCATGCTAGTGTGAGCATCAGAACTGGACCACGGACCACAGAGAAGGTGGCCTTCACGTTTTTTTTTGTTTTTTTTTACATCACATGGATGTGCCAGGTGCATGTGCATTGTTGCATTTATGCTTTGGGCAGCGTTCTGCTATGAGATCTCGGGGTCCTGCCATTCATGTGGCTGTTACTTTGACACATACCACCTATCGAAGCATTGTTGCAGACCATGTACACGCTTTCATTGAAACAATACTCTCTGATGGCTGTGGCCTCTTTCAGCAGGATAAGGCTTCCTGCCACAAAGCAAAAATGGTTCAGGAATGATTTGAGGAGCACAACAACCAGTTTGAGGTGTTGACTTGTCCCCAGATCTCGATCCAATTCAGTATCTGTAGGAAATGCTGGACAAACAAGTCCAGTCCATTGAGGCCCCACCTCACAACTTAAAGGACTTTAAGGATCTGCTGCTAACATTTTGGTACCAGATACCACAGCAATATTATGCAGGTGGTTATAATGTATGTATATATACTTCTGGCTATATCAGTCATATTTATTAGGCCACAAAATGTCCTCTAAATACCAGAAACTTTAGAGCAATATTAACATTTGTCATGTCTCTTGATATATGTCACTGGAAAGCCATAAGTCACAGTTATCTCACTGTATTCCCTTAACATTATCATTGCCAGGACAGCAGATATCAGCAGTTGAGGCCTCATTAAATGGTGATATATATTCTCATTCGAGCCAATAACTGGCCAAATGTACATGACAAGCTTTAGCGTGCGTCTGGATCTCCAACAGGTTTTAGGGCTGTACTTCAGCTCTAGTCACACTGTTGTCATTTCCACTGACATTCAGCAATAAGTCATTCAGTATCTGTTGAAATTAGAAGATGTGTTTCTAGTCATTGTGGGGAAATGCAGGACATTAACTACTGTGTTATTCGCAGGGTCCCACCCAGTGGCACGTGCAGATCGTCATGGAGAAGCTGCTGAGGACAGTGAACAGGACGGTCATTTCCATGGGTCGCGAGTCCCCTCACATTGTAAGTTTGTCTGATTCTCTGCAACTATTAGCCGTATAACCACGACTGGATCCCTCTTTTCTTCTGGTTTTTACACATACAAACTTGTACGTGCACACACACACACACTCTCCCAATTTAGAGGCCCTCTGCGCCACAACTAGCTGTAGTCCCACAGGCCCACTGCAACTCCAATTCCATTTCACAGCTATCATTGAAGGTAAAGTCTGCTCTCACACAACCTCAATCTAAGACTAGCTTTGATCTGCTCATATCTTTCTCCAGCCAGTTGTTTGTGTACCGATCTGTGTGTGTGTGTGTGTTTTGCTGTTTCCCGATGTTTCATGTTTCTGTGCCTGTTTGTTTGTCTGCTCCTTCACTTATTAAAACTTTTCGGATGCTCCGTGCACCGCTGTAATCTAATCACACAAACCGAGCACCCCTTCCCCCGCCGTTAGCACCGCTCTCCCAATCACTCTCTCAGCTAGAGCTCGGTAGCAATTAATACACTTATCAGTCATAGTGCAAATATGCTGTCTGCCTTATTTCCTTTGGCAAAGCCCTCATCCATTTTCATGAGTCCAAAGAGTCCAATTAATGTCAACTTCTGTATTTGTCGAGTCATGAATATCAACTTTGGTATTTTCTGACTCATTCCAGTGCATCCTGTTGATGCTTGTATTCATCAGAGCTGCGTTTAACTCGGGTGTCACTTTGGAAGTGAGACTTTGGTAATAAATATGTCTTTTTCATGAAGAAGGAGAGTTCTCTGAGGGCACTTAAATGCCCCCTTTACAGCTCACTTAAACACTGCAGAGTGATGAGAGAGACATTTTCTCCACACTTCAAGCATGTATAAGAAAATGGAGAGTCGTGTGACACTGACTGATACTGTTGCTGGTTGGCGTAGCATCCTTTCGCCTCCTGTTTCGGGTTATTTATCACATGTGTGTATTTATCTGGGAAAGCAGCAGGAAATGGCATCACCTGTTTAAATGGAAGCGTGTTTGCTTTTGTTAGCAGTCAGTGAGCCACGGCAGCAGAGAGTGATTTAAAAACAGAACCCAGAGTTATCACACACTAATCATGCCATGTGTTTGTGTGATATCGTGCTATAAAACGTCAGCGGGACTCGTTCTTTGCCCTGTCTTACTCTCATCTTTATTCCATCCAGTGCAGGGATTCTCTGGCTGCTCCTTCATCCCATCTCTCCCTCTGTCTGATGGTATTTTAGCAATGCGCCAGGCTCATTGTGTAAATGTGGAGCCCTGTGTTGTGTATTAGATCGCCAGCGTGCCTCGTTCTGCATAATGTAAAGCTAATGAAGCTGCGAGTTGAGCCGAGGACTCCCTGCTGCCCCTTCTCTCCCAGCCAGCTGCCTGGAGGAGGTCTAGGACTCCCCCCTTTTGGCTCCCCTCTCTATTCATCGCTATGTCAGAGATACAAGCTCAGGCGGGATGGTGCAGTTTGAAAAGTTTGGACTAGAGGTTGTCTCACCTCATGCCATCCTCACCTCGTTATCTGTCACTGCAGCGGGCTCCATTTGATCACGTATATATTTCAAACATGAACTTATCTATCACTCTGTCTAAAAGGCTATCACTGCTCATGAAGGCAACCTCCTCACAGCTGTATTATGCTAAGTGCCTCCATTTCAGCCCCTCCCTCCCTGTGGTGGAAGTATAATGGCGTTCTCTGCTTCCAGCTGCGGCTGCTGACTGGCGTGAAAGCAGAGCAGCCACCTTTCTGGTTAATGAAACGGCCCCACTCATGATCTCATGTGGGCTTTATAGAAACTATCCACTTGGTATACATGAGCTGCAGCTGCCCTCTACTTTATTTCTCTCACCTGTATATGTGGCTTATATTGTACCTGCCAGACTCCTCACCTTTAAACTTCAAAACGGCATTATATTCATCATGTACATGCAGGTACATGCATGATTTCTATTCCATCCAGCATAATATTTAGCATCTTTTGTTAGGAGTATGAGGTCACATCAAAGCACCGTGGCTCTTTTACTCAAACACTATATAGCAGAAGCTGCACTTGATGAGCAAGCTTGATGAGAATATTTAATAGCTATGAGACGCAGTAATGCTGCTGGAAGTGTCGTAGCTTTCTAATCAGAGGGCTGTTGTTGCCGCCGCTGGGCACTGCTGACTACTCTGCAG
This sequence comes from Synanceia verrucosa, assembly GCA_029721515.1. Classification (NCBI taxonomy): domain Eukaryota; kingdom Metazoa; phylum Chordata; class Actinopteri; order Perciformes; family Synanceiidae; genus Synanceia; species Synanceia verrucosa. The sequence continues at coordinate 21,858,220 of CM056550.1, read as the reverse complement.
GCAGATTGCACGCCGCTGCTCAAACAACACCGCAGCCAACCACCGACCTTGTTCCTCTGAGTGGCAGCCTCTTACATTTAGATTTATGCATTAATGTTCTTCTCTGTCTCCTGCCTCGCTCCCTCTATTCTCTTTCCTTTCTCCTCTCTCCTGGAGGCGGTGGACGCAGAATGTCGATGAGAAGGATCACAGTGATGGCTTTGGGGGGGGGCGGGGCGGGGCGTCTGTTTTGTCGCGCGTTGTCATCACAGCGCTACGGCTGTTAACGACTCGCGCAGCGTCGCCTCACATTTGCATCATAGGACATCACGGCGGGCTGAGTCTTTATATTCATGCCCACCCTCACGCAGGTTGAGATGAGTCCTTGTGAATACATTTACATCAGGATAGTAGCGGAAACATTTCGGCCGTCCCTGCTGAAATTACAGAGTTCTACCTGTATGCCCTTGGATTACAGTTTCCTCAAGTTTCACATATTCAGAAGTGTAGAAAAAAAAACTTTTAAACCAAACCAAAGAAACAAACTTATGCCATATTAACCACACTGACCTTTGCCAGTTTCATTATGCATTGTCAGGAAACAGCTAAATGTCAGAATTAATGATAGGGTAACTTTACCTTTATGTTATCTAAATGACCAGTTCATCTTTTCATTGCTGCTGTAGTTTTGAGGTTTGCTGAAGGTTGACCGCAGTGCTTCATGGTTATCCTGCTCATCTCCCTGCTGTGTGAAGGACTGGAGTGGAAAGCTGCAGTGGAAGGACTTAAGCTGACCGGCTATAGGTGCTGGTGCTCATTCTTTGCTGCATGCGCTCACATTTAGTCATCTCAGTGACTTCTATTCAGATCAGAATCCTTTCCTGTATCCTTGGCTATCAGTATCACTCACTCTCTTTATCTCTGCCTTTATTATTTCTAAATATTTCTCTCCACGTTTCTCTCTCCTGCTGGCCAGACTGCTGCAGAGCTCTTACAGAAAAGAAGCATAGTGAGATATGGCACTGAATCATAATGCCTCAAACGTGCACTTATCACTCACTCGCTGCACCTCTCCTCTCCTCTGCTGAAACTATGACTGAGCATCCTCTCGGGTATATCGACCTTGTGACAACTCATGTCAGAGGTGTGCTCACTGTCAGAGCTGTGTGAGAACCACAGGGACTCAGGCGGTGATGCTCGTCACCTTCAAGTCACAGAGGGCTGCGGTTAAAGGGTGGAAGAACGCGAGCTGTGGTGCTGCACCAGCTCTCTTGTTTGTGCCTTCAGTACTGTGTTGTAAACATCTACCCTAGGGAAGCCCTGTGGAGATGTGTGGCCCTCCTACAGTGCGGCTGAGAGGAGGAAGGGGCAGTGTTGCCCTCCAGCGACATTGGTTCCGGCATCCATGTGAGGGTGACTTTGCATCTCTAGGGCATTTACTCAGAGCTTTGTCCCCAGTTTACCTTGTGGTTTCATCTCATTTCTGGTCCGTGGCAACATCAGGGAGTCGCATGCATGCATGCGTGCATGCATACAAACACGTAGGACGGTGAGTGCTGTTTTAAGGCAGGTTGGCTACGTGCACCAGAAACATCAAAGAGCTGCAGGCCCCATTTCAAGTGGATTTTCATCCTCATTTCCCGCTTTTCATCACAAAAGATTGTCGAGTTGATTGTTTTGCAAACAGAATTTTCAAACTAAGCCTAAGTGAAATCCTAAATTGCAGGGTTGGTTCACCCAAATTACAAAATAACATATTTCATCACTTACCCAGAGCTGTGTTTATCCATGCATGTGGTTTTAGTTTGATTTGGCCAAGTGGTGAGATATTTATTTCTGAGATTTCTGCTGAACTTAATAATTGAGGTGAATTGCAATTCACTTGTGGTGCTCACAAAAAAAAAATCATTTGCACTGGAACACCAGCTGCATTTCCATTCACATACTTTTACAGCAAAATTCGATAAAACTTACTCAATTGCCAAAACAATGTTTAAGTGTTTTTTGCCTTTGCCCTGAAAAGAGTTGATGCATTCAGTGGGTTATGGAAACACCTTTGTCAAATAGTAACATGACTGATCCACTCTTTCCAGTGGGGTGTCTTCTCTGATATTTTCATTCTATGTGAATGCTTTTCTTCATTTCCTGTTAGTATAAAACCTGACCAATATGAGCTGACATGAAAGAAGAATTAAATTTCCATTACTTATTCTTGTCTGTTTGCTGGCGGATGACAGACTTTCACACTGTATAGCATCAACTTTTGCAGCCAAGCTTATTCGCTCCAAACTAGTTGGGTCTGTCCTATTTCTTTTTTTACAATATTTCAAAAGTTTTGCTTGAAAATTTAATGGAAACATGGCTGCTGATAGTTGATAATTCAAACCTCACCATAAGTGAGAAAATATCCTGCAATTTGAGTGAGACGAATCTTAAAATTGTATTTCCTTTGATGACAGTAACAACGTACTGTGCTATTCTGCCATGTTCCTCTGCTACGCAAATGACACTCAGTCCTCTCCAGACTTCGAGAGCTCTGCAGATGTCTGTTTTTATTTTTCATATTTTGCATAATAAATATCTTTATTTTTTTCCTTTTTTAAAAAAAACAGTATAAAATACACAGTATTGCACATATTAAATCAATTGCACTTCTTCAAGGTACAGATAAACATCTAGTTCTCTCTCGATGCTACAGCATAACTACTGAAAGAAACCTATTCGGCATGTACAAGAGTGGAGGTGGGAATCACATGTAGCCAACAGAAAGCAGCATGTTGGAGTTTGTGGAGGTCAAAGCAGTGACGGCGTCTAGCAGTTTACAAAGGTATCTTTGTGACAGTCAATAAATATGCTTCTTTTATGCCCTTGAAACCACTTTGGCACATTTCCTGTCTTTTGGGGCAGTGTTTTTTGGCTTTGAAAGTGACGTTTAATGCTCTTGCAGGCGCTGTTAAGCTTTCTTTTGGCTGCTTTCCCACTCATTAAAATGGTATTAGCCCTATTTAATGCTATACGACATATTTATATATAGGAAATGCAAATATTTTGGCTGTACATAGTCTCTGAACCCTGTATAGGGTTACTACATGAGCTTTTACTTTACAGTCGAATAGGTGAGAAGCAATGGGCAGGAGCTAGTAATTTAAAAAAAAACAAAAAAAAGATCGGTCTGTTTTAAAAATTGTTTTTTTAAAAGCTATAAAATATCCTGCAAAGAGTTGTAAAAAGCATGCAAGGCTACACGCCTGCCACCCTGCACTGTAGAAGCCCTGGTTGTGTATCAGAAGTGGCACATTCGCATCTTCCTGGCTTTTCAGCAGCTAGCAGAGTAGCTGGTGCAGGATGCTGCAGCGATACAATCACAGCCATCACATCTGTTACCCCTCACATGTGCTAAGAACCAACATTTATTATACTTGGTGTCGCAACTGAAGCTTTACTGTGTGTGAGCCAGAACTCTCTACAGTTTATACTGATGATGTTTGATTGTTTAGACTCTTCAGGGTCTTGAGTTTCTATGACTGTATGCACTGTGAGGTTAGTAAGAACGTAGTGTTTTGTATGAAAATGAATTAAGAGTCATAAACTTCTTTGCACTGCAGTTTTTGAACTGCACAGCCCCCTTCACTGCAGCTCAAATAAATATATTCCACTAAACTTTAAAGTGAATGTATATAGATATATATTTATATAGAAAAAAGTACATTGACGTCTAACTTTGCAAATGTTATTAAGAAAATAAGTGTTATTTATTCATTCTTTACTTCAAAGTCAGTTAATTCAAGGAGACATTTTTAGAGATGATAGAAAGTTGATCATTCAGCAAACATGTCTGACCTTTAGGTCTCTTCTCTAGATATTAAGAAAGTCTTCAATCTGTCAAAGTTAATAGGTGATCTAAATAGTTCTTTTTTTTTAATTCCTCTGTGGAGAAAATGTATCCTGAACCGTGTTAATTGTGCTTTGCAGTACGGAGATATGCTGTTGATGTAGACCTCAGAACATCATGGGTGAATTGCCAACCTCTCCTGGAGGCTGAGATGAAAGACAAAGTCCCAACTGGTGAATAGAAACAGAAGCGTTATCACAGAACGGGACCTCGCAGACGTCCGCTAGAAAAATATATGCAAATTGACAGAGGGAAATCAAATTTGTCTTCTCACCTTGCTGATCTCCAAATATGTTGCCCTGGTGTAATTTCACACCCTGTTTGAAGAAATTAGTTCAAAAATAACTCTGAATCCATTTTTGGTAAGCGTGACATTTTGAATTTTCCATGGAATCCACACTTTAGTCCCATTACACATCCTGTCGTCTCTGACAAGTGGCTCGGTATCCAGTGATGGGTTTCTCCCTTAATAACGGTCAGCAGGTCTACAAACAGCCAAGGAGATGTGATCAAACAGAAGACGATGGATAAACCACACGGATATGGACGCATAAATCCTGTGCATCAGTAGTGAGGGAAGAGACGGTCCCGTGTTCTCACAGGAACCACAGTTTCCAGCGAGCATGCTTTTTGGAGTCAGCTTTGGACTTGCGTTTCGGGGTGGAGGTGAAGGCCTCCTGGGGGTAAGGCAGGGAGGGGAAGTGGCCGTCCGCCGTAGGGCAAAGCCTCATCATCAGCGGCTGCAGCTTGTCCTCCTGCTGCTTGAAGTCCAGCTCCACACTGCAGCAAAGAAACAGACACAGTGAGCTCAAACACCACAGTGCATGCAAAATGATGCCACCTGTCATGTATCCGATTGAGTATTCTTGCTCATTTTACTGCCCATAATAATCCCTCATTTTGAGGGATTCTTTGAACAAGCTGGCCAGTATTTGAACATTTTACCGTGTATATTCTTCCCTCATGGATGCTGAGAGCCCACTCAGGTTTTTTTTCACGCTTCTTTTAATCTTAACATGTTTTGACTGCCACACTCCTTCTCTAACCATATTGAGTATCTACATTTTGGCCTGTTCTCATTGACCCCTGCTCAGGCATCTGTCACAGCATTGCTCAGTCTGATAAAGTGACCTACATTTCTCTCTAACTCATCCTTATTTCCCAGAAAAATCTCCCAATTTAGACTGCACTTGATTGCATCTGGCTGCCCACCATCGGCACTGCCGCTGCTCTTTTCGTTTGTGTTATTTGAATTCTTAGCGTGATTCATAAAGCAAGAGGGAAGCCCATTAGTATTTTTCCCAGTGAGGAGTTCTGGGTCACTGTGGGAGTGTTGCACTGAAAATCATTTGCTTGGCTAAAACTCAGATCAGAGTCTGAGTATTGATGGGAGCCTTTTAAGGTTGCAGTTTATGTCGTGATGCTTTGATCCCTGCGTGATATTACAACGTCAGCAAAAGGTGAAATGAATGCACAGACACATTTCCATCTCTGTGTACTCCACATTTCCCCAGGGTGCTAGGGGATTTATCTGGACCAGCCATCGTTGTAATCCCACGCCCTTGCACATCAGACTAGTAGCCTCTGCTAAGTGAAACTCAGATTACTGCTTCAGATGTGCTAAGTGTAGACAGGCTTTAATCTTCTAAAGGCACTAGCCTGAGCTGTGCTGCTTGGGACGGAGAGCTTGGCCTTTTTCCACCCACACACTTGGACCGGCTTGGCTTGATTCGGTTTGACTTGGTTTGGCTTTAGGTTGCGCGTGTAACCATGTATGTGAGTAGTGGTCAAATGAGCGGCTGTTAAACAATAGATAAAGACATAAACATAAAGACATGACAGTACGGAGAGCTCTTGTTTGCCCTCTTGGAGGTGGGTCGTCTTCACTCCGGCACAACCAGGGAGATGGTCCATCTTTGGCATGGTTCAGCACAACCTGGCATGCTAATACCACTAACACAAACACAAATCAGACTATGGTTTGATGTAGTGCATCCATATGTGCCAATGGCATAGCCCTATTACATACAGTAATGACACTTAATACTCTAGTTTTGTCGGGCTATTTGAGATTATGCAGCGTTAAGGTGAGCTACAGCTAGTTTTTAAAATCTACACTGAATGTAATTCCATAAAAAAACTACTCGATGTCAGTTATGATCAGTATCACAGCTGAACTATAGGTACATATTATTAATATTATTAATGTCTGATGAAATTAACTCCTTGAGTGCCAAAGATGTATACATATGTCTTTTTCGGCAGTCTCCCGCAGCCTGTGAGTAATGCTGGGGCTTCTGGGAGATGTAGTTGGAACATAAAGAGACACCACAGAGATCAAGAAGGAAGTGGAGACGATTGCGATTAGAGAGTAAAACGGACACGTTCTTAGAGGAAAAAGTGGCGTTTACGGAGAAAGTGGCCTCTACCTCTGATAAAACAGGAACAGAACAAGGTAAAAACAAACTTTTTTTCATAATGAAATAGTCTCTTCTGTCATTTGAGCTATTCTGTGTTTTTAGAGACATAGCACAAAATATTCTATAGGTCTTGAAATATGACTCAATATGGGCAAAAAACACTTTTCATGATGGGTGTCATAGTAAAATATCTCCATTTTTACTGCAGTGTTGATGTGGATTGCATGTGTGTGTTAGTAAATTAGGCTGGGTTGATTTCCAACCTTTGAAACAAACTGTAATTTCCAGGAACATGTGAACAGGACGTCCATGTAGTGGCGATCATGCAGGATAGGCTCTCAGAAATGACCAGTGAATTCTCCATATTTCCTCATCTTGTTCCATTTATCAACCAAGATTTGTTAAAATGCATGAACCAGAGATGGACTCCAACTAATATGCAACAATGAATCCTTTGTGAGTCTGTTAATCAGAGAAAACCTTGCAGTCCTTGAACTGAATGTTCAGTCTGTTTATCCTCGGTCAGCTCCGTAACGTCACCAAAATTACTTAGAAAAGGCCGGTCATGCCTCAATATCATATCACCTACACAGCTGCAGCTCTCTTTACTTACAGCTGGCCCAGAATTCAGCACTCAGGCTTTAAACATATGCCAGGAATATAGATATATTACATATAACTCTTTCCCCAAGTCTGCCAATATGCTTCTCTCTTTTCTTCTGTCCTCCACTATGAACCTGCTTTATAATTCATGACTTGTTTTATTGTGTCTGTCTTATATTTTCTGATACTTTTTATCAATGTTCACTTATTGTTTAATTTGTCTTGCAAAATCTATAAACGCACTTTGATGCCAGCTTTACATTTCTTTTCCTTTGGTCCGTCCTGAGGGAACTGGACTACACGTGTGAACACGGCCCTCAGGGTCACGGCGTATAATAAGATCAGGATGTCTTTTGAAATCAAACTCAAGCTCACATATAAAAGGTGATTCATGGGCTACTAAATTAACAGGCTCTTTCAGCTGAAATATGTAGTAACACATCATCAAAGGTTCCTGTGATGAATGACAGCGTTTTTCAGTCTAATGAGCATCAGCTGGTGTTATACTGCAGGTGAAGCTGAGTAGTTCACCGTGCATTTTTCAGCTTTTTACAAACCTACAATTAAGACTGTGAAGGCACAGAGAGACGGATCTCTCCAGCATTTTTTTGGCACTGCAGCTTAATGCTGTGTCAATTCTGTGGGAAATATTTCTGACACAGATACACTAGAATAGAGATGGGGTTTTCCCTGCTCTTCAGTGTAAGCTTTGTACTGCTGAGACTGTTGCTGCTGTGCCTCCATGACTCAAGGTTATTGCCCTGCATGGACACACAGCCATTTAAGCCTCAAATATATGTTTTTATTGGTACAATCAGTAGGTGTATTTTCACTTCATTCTTTGATGGTATATTTACAGTACATTATCAGTGCATGTTGTGTGTGTAGTCTTGACTGTATGCAATACAGTTTAAAGGTATTACATCAGGTATTATATCAAGGTGATCAAAAATATATAAACTAGAAAAGCACATAGAGCACAGTCCTCCGTCAAGGCAGCATTCTGAGAGAGCGTATACTCCTGCAAGAGTGAATGTGTTGATTTTGACGCACCTTGAAACCCACATTTAACATTGTATTCACATTAATATCACGTACTTTTTATTTAGTTTTTTCTTTTTCATATTTTGTCACATGGGGTGGCACGGTGGTGTAGTGGTTAGCACTGTCGCCTCACAGCAAAAAGGTACCGGGTTCGAATCCCGGGCCCGGGGCCTTTCTGTGTGGAGTTTGCATGTTCTCCCCGTGTCTGCGTGGGTTCTCTTCCTCCCCCCATCCAAAAACATGCGTGGGGATTAGGTTAATTGGCTAATTTAAATTGACCGTAGGTGTGAGTGTGAGTGGTTGTCTGTCTCTATGTGCCCTGTGATGAACTGGAGGCTTGTCCAGGGTGTACCCTGCCTTCCGCCCTAACAATGCTGGGCTAGGCTCCAGCCCCCCCCAAAAAAAACCCTCCCCCCCAACCCTATGAGGATAAGCGGTAGATAATGGATGGATATTTTGTCACATGTGAACTTGAATTTTAAAAAAGACCAAAATACCAGTGAAACTTTGCAAATACTATATGAGAATTTTTTCCACATATTTTGAGACCAGCTCCAGCTCCTTCCTACATGAAGTTAAAGGTTAAAAACACATATTTGACCTTGGTGACCTTGACCTTTTACTGATCTTGACCAAACTGAATCAGTGACTTCTGGATTCCTATATTAGTTTATATATCGAATTAGGTGATGATTGGCTGAAAATTGTATACCCTGGAGCATTCGGAAATATGCAAAATCTCCAATATATTACTCTGGCGTGACCTTTCATTTGACCTTGATGACCTTGAATCAGATCCGATCACCACCAAAAATGAATCAGTTTTAAGTTAGGCTACTTCCGAACAACCCTGAAAATTTCGTCAAAATCCATCCATAAGTTTTTGAGTTATTCTGCAAACCAACAAATAAATAAACAAACAAATAAATAAACAAACCTTGGTGAAAATATAACCTCCTTGGTGGAGGTAATAATGTCAGCTGGTCTGATACAGTTGTGTAGCAGTGATGTATTTAAACTTGAGCTGTGGATCCAGATCTTGAGGGAACGGCAGCGAGCAGGGATTAACTTGTAAGAACATTTGAAATTGATGCTTCAGTCCGTAGACTGTATGTTCAGATGGACGACATGACAGCTTCCCAAAGTGAAGCCAAATCAGGTTGACTGGATAAAGAGTCAAAGCACACATCAAATAAACTTTGTCAAAGATGGTTCCTGTCATTTTAGGTTGTTATTATCAGTTTAATGTGAACATTGAATGTTTGAATACAGGATCTGACTTCTGTCAAACAAGACTTTCAATAGAGAAACGTTCACACTGACATCTGAGCTCAGATGCAGAAACCCTGAGTATACAGATCAGTTTGTTACCTTTATTAACATGTTTACCTGCCACATGTTTATGCATTATTTATCCTACTTGACACCATATGTGATGGTAAATAAATCATCATCCAGCTACTATTTGAGTGACCTTTCAAGTTCACATGCCTCTTATTTTCCAGGCTTAATGAATCTCTCTAGCTGTAGTGTAAATCCTTAAACACACTCCCTCAAAGATCCTCATTGTACATATTTGAACAACCTGTAGTTTCCGCATGCTCTGAATGCAGCAATGGCCCTGCTAGCTGTTTATTTTATCTTTAACAGAGTTATTTTTGTCGCACTGAAGCTACTCTTAAATTTAATTAAATTTGCTACTGAGCATATTTTTAATCTGCCTGGAGGTTCATAAAGCGGCCTGTAGCGGTGGAACAGTATATCGAGAAATGTCACAGAGAAATAAAAAAATAAAAAAAAAATCAGCATATTTTCATTTAAAAAAAAAAAAGATAATCTACTCATCTTTGAAACCTACTCAAAAAGGCTTTTAATGAAAAATGTATTAGTCTCTACACCCGGCCCAGTTATCAGCATCTCCTTAGAAATCTGTCCCTGTCCTGCTGAGTCGTTCCACTTTTTGATTTTTTTTTTTTCCTCTGAATTTTGTTGGCATTTTCTCTTCCCTGGCTGTGTTGTTCATTTGGAACAAATTATAGAAGCCTCTTCGGACCTTGTCGATCTTTAACCTCTTGGTCTCTTTGTGTCTCTCTCACTCACTCCTGCTCTTTAAAAAGTGCATGTACAAAAGAAAACTCATCTCATTCCTCATACGCACCTCTCACCCACCTTTTACCCCACTTTGAAACGACGCAGTCTTTATCTGTCGTCGTCACCTTCATGCTTTCCCTGTTTCACATTCTCACCCTGCCTTCCTTTCTCTCGGCTTATCTTCCTCGGGGTGTGAATGCGTTCTTCCCGACCGTCCTCGATGTCCCTTCACACTGCCCGTCCTAGCGAGGATCACTTTCGTAGCCATGGTAACCAGCTTGCCACCATATTGGAAAACATCATTATGCTTGCACAAAAAGAGATATCTTCCCCCGGCACAGTCGTGCGGCAGGACAGCCTCGCTGCTCTGTAATTACCATATGTTATAATGTAATCAGCTCTTCACCCTTTAGCAACGCTTAATTGATTTTCATAGCCTCGCACAATAGAGGTTTTTTTTTTTTTTACCCCCTTCTTGGTTTTTAAGCACCCATTTCTTCTCAATATTATATTATTTGCACTGTGCAGTTTATTTCACCATCAGATAGCAAGTTTAATGATCAGCTGTTGCTGAATTAATCAGGAGACGTGCAAATTAATGACAAAATTGGACTGATGGGAAATAACTGCAGTCCATTGTGAACAATGACATCCAGTGGTGGAGACCTCCGCAGTCGCTTTCCTTAATCACAACCACTTAACTCTATCTCCCTGTTTGATCAGTATATTAGCCCATATAAATGCAATGTGAGGAAAACGAGATTACAGGGTTTCTGCTTCAAGACTTAATGCCTTTGAAATAAGTGGAATGCATTTCAAATCCCCAGCTTTTTTTTTTTCTCCCCGTCTGTCTCATTTTCTTTCCATCCAGCCTCTGTCTGTTTGTCTCTTTGACTTCTGTTCTTTTTGTTATTCCTTCCCCGCCTCTCTCAGTAACCGACATTACATCACCTGACACGACGGAATGAATTGCAATAATCTTTTCATCCATTTCTCACCTATTCTGTTTCAATGTCATGCACGTCGTGTGAAGCTTTGAATCCTCTAAGTTCATTTGAACACACAGTGTGTGAGCTGTTAGGAGGAGATAACTTATTTCTGGACAAAATGTGAGATGGAGAGAGAGGAAGTTACTGCAGGAGAGATGGAAGAAAGTCCAGGATGGTTCAGAATGAGCAAAATGAAAAAAGACGAGGACAACAGACCGGAGCAGCTTGTGTATTCTGTTTGAAGTCCATGCCTATAGGCCAGAGCACCCTATTGATCTGGTGCTGTTGTTATGCTAAGGACAGACTCTGTGATGATGCCATATACTTGATTATGCTGGAGAATGCATGGCTGGCTCCTCACTGGGCTGCGTTAAAATGATTTATGGACACATATGTAGGATCTGGACATGAGACCAGCTACATCATAAACACAAGAGTTAAGGGTTTGGCCAATGGCACCAAGACATGAACACACCCGCAGAAAATCCTAATAGATATGATATACAGCTATTCTTCCCACGTACAGTGTGTGTTCCTACACAGCACTGCTTCCTATCCTGTGTTCCTCCACCTCCACAGAGGTTGTTTTCATGGAGATCTAAGTAATTAGATTGCCATTTAATCCTCCTGCCTGTGTGAATACAACTGCTATATTTGATTCTGTGTCCAATCAACACAATTTACCGTGCCAGACGAGTCTCTTAAAGGAGAACTCGGGTCAATTTAACAGATTTCAAACATCTCACTTAGAAATTGTTGCCCTTTATCATGTTGAAACCTTGCCAGGTGCCGGCAAGTTTTGTCAGAAACGAGCCTTTCTGTTTTCTCCTGTTGAGTTACTGTTTTTCTGCACTTCCTCCAAAGATGAAGTGTTTCGACTGATTGCAGCACATCCTGGAAGAGGAGGAGTTTTACTGTTCATATAGTGGCTCTGTGAATGCTGTTGTCACCATATGTGCATGATCAGCACCGACCAAGTCAAGGGACAAATCTGACCTCTATATATCACTTTTTCTCTAGGGATTTTCATCACACACACACATACACATAAGACAGATATGTTGGACTCACTGATTAGGGATGCATTGATAATGAAGAAAATTCTAGATCGGGTATTGGTGGCAATGGGCCCGATCTTTTGGGGCAGATCTAGTCAGTGTAATTTAATGCTGTGTGCTGAGTGACGTCAAACAAACTGCCTGAAATGCGTTGCCAGAGAAGTGCTGGCCACAGGAAGGAAGGACTTCCTGTAGTGTTCTGTTCCTCACCTTAGTACATCTTTGGCAACGCATTTCTGGCAGTTTGTCCAAGTGGACATGTAGTAAATAAGTAATTCAGTTCATTTATATCTCTTTATTTGTTTAAATAAACACAATGAGACATAGTTTGTTAGGTAATTCAGCGCTGCTTTTCTGTATCAGATCGGTATTGGGCAATACTAAACCTCACATATCGGTATCAGAAGTGAAAAAAGTGGATCGGTGCATCCCTATCACTGACACATACTGTATTAATTAGCTCAAATTCATTTGTTGTTCCTTTATTGCAGCTTATATTTTTGCACATCTTAAACCCTCATAGGGAAATCAGGTCATGGCGATATATAAATGAGACAGCTTTTGATGAGTATAGGTACACTCCTGCCAAGGGTATCTTGATTAAAAGGAGACGTCGAATTGAACTGCTCATATATTTTTGTGTTATCAAGCTGCTGCTCTCAGATTTAGAGGGACGGTTTGCAAACTTCTCTGGAGTCTGCAGGGGAAGCACAGTTGGTCTTTAATCAGGCAGACAGAGTGGATGGAGATGGAGATGGAGGTCCAGAGAGCGCGGCAACGGACAAATCGCACAGTAATTTATAACACCAGGCCACCTCCGGTCTCAGGAGTCTGTCCATCAACCCACCGCCTCTCAGTTCACCCGTGCCATCCCTCCAGTGTCCTTCACATCATGTGCCATAATCCAGCTCACATCACTTCATCTTGCTGTCACCTTGTTGATCTTGTTGTTCTCCTGCTTTGTGACAGCATGCCTCTTCCTCGGCTCATCACAGGGAGCGGAGCTGTGCCCTCCTTCTTCATTTCATCAGGAGCTGATGGAAGTTTGGCCAGAGGCTTATCAGTTTCTGAGAGCACGAGATGATTTAAACAGCTCTTCAGAGGCAAAATGACGACTCTGTGGAAGAGCAGTGTCCACTAAAAACACTTTTATTATCCTCTTTAAATCTTTTTTTGTTCTCATCTTTTTCTCACTGTTTTCTATGCATTTATGTCCACACTTTCTTGGTGTCTGGAGGACTTTTTGACTAGTGCAACATATCTGTAAATCTATAAAACTGAGTTTTTCCATAAGCAATCACACTTTAAATATTGTGTCAGAGAGAGATGTACTCAGAAGTTTCTTTGAAGTAAGAAATTTAGCTTGAAAACTATTAAGTGACTAAGAATCTTAGTCACCTAAGACCAAAATGACTGATTAATCAACTCAAAGGGAGCAGGTCTAATGGTGACAATGATAAAGATTATACTGTAGCTGCTTAGCATCTAAACATTGTTACTGTGAGCATGTAATATTGACGAATATCCATTCTAAGTTCTGAGACCACCAGTCAAAAACTGAAATGCATCTGAGAAGCTGGAAGCAGACATTTTAGTCACTATTTGTAAGGGGAAAACTACAGAAACTACTATCAAAATTTGTGCCATTTAATTTCCTGAATATTTTACTAACAGGTAGCAAATTCCACGTTTATGTTTCTACGTCCTGTTCTTAAACACACCTTCAGTAAGTGGGAACTGTGCACCATGGTAGATTAGTGACTTTGGACTCACGTCTGTGCTGCCTGTCAAATCAATTGAACTGAATTTGAAACTATACAGAGGCTCAGTTGGCTTGGCAACAGCACACCGTGATGATATTTCACGATGTTTGGATGGTAATTAATTTCACCTTTCTCTACCTCATGCTCACTCTTTCTATAGCAGGAGTCATCTCTGTTTTTCAACCATGTGCCCTTTTGTCTCTAAAACCAGCGAACCCCTCACCTCCTGTTCACTCCAGTGAATGAAGGGGTGTGAAGGGACAGTCACATGAAGATGTATGGACAGAGAGAGGAGAGGGTGTGTAAATGTCACACGTCCCCATGTGCTCATTAACAGCATCCACATTAGTCTTGCATCCCCTGCCTCCTCCTCCCTTTTCCACCTGTTCGCTTTCCCTCAAGGAGAAAGGCCAGGGCACATTTAGATCATAGTGTCTTTGAAGAGAAATGGCCACTAACCTGTAAATAATGCATGCGCTGTTCCGGCATGTGTCGCAGTTGGCCGTGTCCTGTCCGGTTCGGTAGGAGAGTCTGTGGGGGAGATAAGAGTCGCGAATGAGTAATTACAGGAGTCGTTAAGCCGCTCCTTCCCTCACACCTTCCTTTCTCATCTTGTTTGTCATCCCTCGTTAGCAGGTCCCAAGTAAATGAGGGTGACGTGGAGTCACGCTGCCCTCCTGAGTGGCCCGTGACCAGCAGCCAGGGCAGAAAGAGCACGTCGACGGTCATTAGCTGGGGTTGACTGATCTGAGGTCAGATGAGCCAAAGTAATACACAGGATGAATTCTTAGGCTGCAGTTTTGAGCAGCATTCAGAAAAAAAACACTCGTCAGACGCTCTGCGTCATTGTAGACTAATTGTTGTTGTGGGTCGTTGTTGTTGACAAGTCACAGTTATCGTGTGTGAACAGTCATTTTATGTCTTATATCACGTTAAATGAACAGTTAAAGTTACTCAGTGAAGGAGGGAATCCTGCTGTCCTGCATGAAAGCAGCTGTGTTGTTTTTGCAGTCAAACAGCATCTGCAGCTCAGACGAGCTGCTGGGGGTTTAGACCAATCAGATCACAGCTTATTTTAAAAAGAATTTCTGCTATTTCACCTACCTGGGTCCTGCTTATATTAGTGAACCTTGTACTGGTTGTTTTAATGAGAGTCAGTCATTGTTCTCTGGTGGAAAAAAAATATTATTATCATGATTATATAATACAATGTAACAATTTCCCAGAGCCCATTATGTGATACTGTCTGTACTTTTGTTAATATCAAAGCTTTTCACTCCCACTGGAGACAGCCGACCATTGTTTAATCAATTCTCAATAATATGGCGTTGGAAAACATGTTTTTATAACCATTTTTCCATCTGCAAAAAATGGAAATGAGATTTAAGCAGACATATTTTGACAGTTTTGCTTTAGACAGCAGCTCTTTGGCTTCAAACATGTGATATTGATTGACTGAAATCACATTCAATTCCATCAATATCCTATTCCGGTGTGTCCTTGTGTCGTTCTATTACCAGTTGCCTATGAGATAAAATATGGTTGTGAACCACGTTCCCGGTATAGATTCCTGTTTCCCAGAGCTAAAGACCAGGTGATGGCCTTGAATGGAGCTACTTTGTTACATGCTTCAATGGCTCTTTTATCGGGTTAGCATGTGGAAATGTGCATATTGATTGGCAGTAATAGTTACCCCTTTTTATTAATGACATATTACAATGGAAGCACTGTGGACTCACTTCACCAAGCCATGGACTGGAAGTAATGCAAACCTGGTACAACTGTTACTGTTATTTAACCAGGTATCATCAACCCCATCCTCCACAATGGATCGTTTATATAGAGCTAAGTTTTATTTGCCCAGATTTTAAGATATCTATGTAAGGGATGTATGCCTTCCTTTGTGTCATTCTAGTGGATGTCAATGGAATTTAATTTGAGGCGCTCACAGCAATGAAAAACCAAAGCAGTGCATCTTTCCAGAAATGATATCCTGTTACTGGACAATCTGAAACATCCACAGAAAACAGGGATACTGTCTCTGAAGGCAGATGTTGCTGGTTTCAGTGCTTTCCCATTTATTATATAAATTCATATAAATTCTCCTCATTGAGGTTAATGTGTTAACTTTCACATTTACAGTTGGCCTTGTCTCTCATCTTTGCAGTAGCAGAGACGTTTTTTTCACTTCGCTCTCTGCTACCCATGAGATGCGGCACCAATAAAAATTAAACTGCTCTCGTAAATTTCATCTCATTATCTACCCCTTTCTGTGCTATATGCTCTGACGGGTATATGAGAGCTGTTGATGCTGCCAAAGAGGTAATGGGGAGGGTCTAAGAAGAGGATGAGTGCACTGATACAGGAAAGTTTGCAGCTTGGATTAATTGTAATTAAGGGTCTTGGAGGTGACAGTAGCAGTAGGGAAATTCAAGTCTTCACTTTCCACCCAGGAGAGGCGATCAATAAGCAGCCGATGGGTCACTGGCAACTTGGTCACATCCTTTGAACAACTCCCCCTTATTCTTTCTCGCCCTCATGACGTCTAGATATCTTTTTCCCTCCAGCTCTTGTCCCTTCACACCCCTCTCTCACACTGAGTTGATAAGAGATAATAAGAAAGCAGAGCTCATTTCAGCAAAGCCTCCCTGGGGAGAGAGAAGCCAAAAGTGCCATTAGCAGTATATTTATCCCCCTCCACCCACCCTGCGCTTCTAGGTGAGCTCTCCCAAAGGTCACTGAGTGGGTGGGAGTCCAAAAACATAAAAACATGTGCACAGACAGTGTTATAGATGGACTAGCAACAAGTCCCCATGAGTGTGATTAATTGGGTGTGGTCTGCCAGCTCTGGCTGATGATGCAGCAAATTTATTCGTGAGCTCTGTGCTGTTGGATGCAGCCAATGTTGTACTCTAGAAGTTCATCGCACCCTTCGCACCTTGCCGTAGGCCCCGGGCAGGACTCTACCTCGGGGATTAATGTGAGTGCTGCGCTTGTTCACATGGCGTTTCGGCACTTCTCCTTCTTACAACTGAGTAGCTATATTAGAAAATATTTGTTTTTGCTTATTTATTAATGTAATTTCACTTGTTTTCATTCATACCATTCACTGCGCTGTCACTTATTTTATTCACTCACGTTGTATATATGATGCCTTAGTTATTCACTTATTTGTATGTATGATGACTGAGTTTTTCCCACTTGGTTGTTTTTCTACTGATGTTCTTATTTCTCTCTTGAGTGCCATTGACGTAATAATACATCAAAGTGGTTTTTGGCAGCGGGTCGCCGATCACGCTCTCACACAGCCTGTGTGTAATTTCAAAGAAGGAAGTGGAGATGATCGCATTTAGAGAGCAAAAAGGACAGATTCTGGACAAAAAGTGGTGATTTTGGTGAAAGTGGCCTCTACCTCTGATAAAACAAGAAGGTAAAAACAAACGTTTTTTCGTGGTGAAATAGTCTCTTCTTTCATTTGAGCTATTCAGTGTTTTCAGAGTCATAGTACAAAATATTCTGTGGGTCTTGAAGGATGACTCAAAATGGGCAAAAACGCTGGCACAAGGCATTTTCTGTTTTATTAAATGGCTGGCTCAATGAGTTAATTTTTATAGGCCCTCCTTGTAATGTTGCACCATCCACTTCGCTGCTGTAACCATGCAAATGTCCCTGTCTATGGGACGAATAAAGGATTATCTTATGTTATCTTTATCATTGATTAAAAGTAATAGCACCTCTTTGTGCAAACACTGTTAAGGACAGATGTTAACTCTGAGTACAGATGAGTATTTTGGTCAGAAACAGACAATCACAGAGCCTGATTCAGCAATTTAATTTACTTTTGGGTTTTGGGTTTCACTGTAAAACATCTACTAAGGTTGAAGTTAAGGAAAAAACTGTAGATGTGATGTGAAAAATCACCTTGTGGATCAATGGTTTCTCCTTTTCCGTTTCACACACCTGTGTCACACAGATCAGAGAAAAGGTGGTGGAATAAAAGGGAAAATGTAAGGAATTTTTCCATTTCAGTGCTGGCTGTGTGTGTGCCTTTTATTAGTCTCAGCACATTAGCCACTGAATTTCAATTTGTGTCTGAGCAGCATGTCAGGAACACATGCGTAGTGATGAATGCACGCAGCCTTGCATTTCCTTCCGTGAAGAAACAAACGTGCTATAACGTAAGTAGTTATATATATCAGGTAATTGCACTCAGTTCACCTATGTTCAGCCTGAGGGACCTCCTATTTGTTGTGTCAGTGACATTTATGTAAGGGAAGCATGAAGCTAATGGAGTGTGGCTAAAGCAGCATTAGTTTTTTAGAAATATGTACGGGAATAAGATGAGTGTGCGTGTATAGAAAGGCATAGAGGGCTCAGATGGATTACAAGAGGTTTATACTGCTCAGTGATTTTAACCAAATGTAGGCTTTTGTAATTAAATATGGGCAGACAATGTGATTGTTTCTTTGTTTATGTGGCCAGATGGCACCGTTAAACAGCGCTCGCTCATTTTTCTTCACAAATGAAATGTGTCCTCTCCTCTTTCTTCTCTCCTCTCTCCTCATACCTTCCACTTTAGACACATCTGATAAGCCAGATGTGCTTGGCAACACAGAGGAGATGGCTCCCCATGCTGCACCACATGCCCACTTACTTTTTCACTCCCAACACTCTTTTATGAGTTTGGTGATAAGGAGATTAAGGCTGCCTTCTGCAAGATTGAAGGAGGATAATTGCCTTTTTTTTTTTTTTTGGTGTGAACTTGCGCTGTTGTTGGATGTTTTCCCCGCTCAAACCTTGTTGAATACGACTTCTGCACTGTCAAGCTCATATCGAGGGTTCCTTTCATACACTTTGAGGCATCTGTCATTGTGAGGCTCTAAGCTTGACAGGTGTGTCTTTGTGGTTAATTCACACAGGTTTTGGACTCCAGGTTGGTATGATGTCGATTGT
Organism: Synanceia verrucosa; assembly: GCA_029721515.1. Taxonomy (NCBI): domain Eukaryota; kingdom Metazoa; phylum Chordata; class Actinopteri; order Perciformes; family Synanceiidae; genus Synanceia; species Synanceia verrucosa. Next base: position 21,839,428 of record CM056550.1, on the reverse strand, counting down.
ATGGATTTTCTCACTGCGTACCTCTCCACAGTGCTGGTCAAAGCAGATAGGGATCTGAGTGCAGAGCCCCAGCAATTCACTCAACAAATTGGCCATTTTGTTTGCTTCATCCCTTTGGATAGACAATCCTCTATTTCAGCGGGCTAGATGCTATCTGCAGCCCTTTTGTATATACTCAGTATCCATCGGTCAGTAAATTACTTTTTCACAGGCCATGGCTTTTTCAAAGGCCTTGGACTTGCTAGATAAACATGGCCTGCATTTGGATAAAGCCAACTGTTAAATTTCTTGTATTTTTCCTTAGCAGTAAAAGTACTTGTAAAAGTGTCATTCACGATGTGCTGGTTAAAATGATACTCATTTTTTAGAGCAGCTTAATAAATGAAATTGCCAGATCCAGACATAATCAAGATTTGACATATTCAGTATTCTTATTTATTCCCAAAAAATGTTAATTATTGCCAAAACTCATCTTACTCATATAGTTACGTTTTCATAAAAAAAAAAAAAAAAAAAAAATAAGTAAAAAAATAATTGTGTCTGCTCCATTGGACGGGTCACCAAACCACTGTCTGTAAATAACATATCTTCAAACTGTTCCCATAGAAAACTAATGTGAGATAGTGATATTCCTTCTTGTGCTGAAACGTGAACGTACCTGTAAACTTAACTGAAATATTATTTTTGCACATGTAGCATGCAGTAACTGTCACTGGATCAGTAACAGCCCTGATCTTAATGAGTAGATCAGCCACAGTTCTCAGTTCAGGTCTTTGGATAATGTGGTGTTTCCTCCATCAGTTTAGGCCACCAGCTCAGTGGTATGACAATGTCTGTTGTGGTATTTTACATAAAAATATGCAAATTTCCAAGCAGTGAGTTGCACAGATTTCAAATTTGGGAACAAATAGCAGCACTGGACTGGTGTTTCGTACTGGTAGTAAACAGTGAAATAGGTGCATCCTAAGTGTAAAACACAGTGTATTAGTGAGATGTCTTACCCCTCTCTGTGGGCCTCCCCTTTCTCCAGCTCCTGGATGACCCCCAGCAGCACCTTGATGGTCTCTTGACTGGAGCTGATGAGATTTTCCATGGCCTGGAGCTGTGCTTTAACATCCCCGTCCTGATTCATAGGCACTATTTGCTTGCAGGCCTCCTGCGTTTGATCGGGCGGTGCCCCGCCAGCCTCGCCGCCCCTGCAGGGTGTCAAAGGCTCGTCCATGCCCCGTAGAGGCCGGGCAGACAGCTGTCCTGTGTGGCACTGTGCCTGTGTTGTACAGCCTCTGCTGGAGCGTGGTAGCGTCTCGCTCTGCAGCCCGTTCAGCTGCAGGGCTTTCTTCCGCTTGCTCCGCACGGACGGACTGTCCAAGCACTCCACCTGCGTGAGGGAGTTCCAGGCGATGGGGCTCGTAACCTTGGAGGCCCTGTCCGGCAGGGTTCGGGACGAGCCCTCCTCCAAATTGAGCAGCTGCCTCTTGGCCGAGCGGTCCGTATCAGCCTCCCTGTGTTGTAATCCTGTCCTGGCTTTGGATGGGACGCTGCAGAGCTGGTACTCTGCCGGTGCTCCGGCTCCGCTTCCTCTTTGTGTGTCGAGGCAGTCTGTGTCTGCAGAGCAACTGAGCTGCAGAGCGTCAGAGCACAGGCCATCAGGTGCAGTGTGCTGCTCCACTGTGGCAATGCACTCATTAGTATGGAGCAGAGCCCTGGTCCTCCGGACTCCACTCCCCCCGCAGGCTCCCTCCTCCTCCTCATCTAAACCCTGCTCAGCAGCCTTGGACTGCTTCACCTCCATGACAAAACCGTTATTCTGACCTTTATAGGTTTCCACGGCCGCCACGTGTTTAAAGGTGTGGCTTTTCTTGCGCTCAAAGGGAAAGGTCTGGTAGCGTTTCTTCAGGTCAGGGGACGTCTGCACGCCCGTGCTCTTAGTGACGTTCGGGATGGATCGGCGGGCAGGGACCGTCATGTACTTACGGTACGCCACTTTGTATGAGATCGGCTTGCCGCTTTTCCCCGCCGCCTGCAGCTCTGCCTCCCGTTGCTCATTCTGTGCCTCGCAGATATCCTTGAAACGTACTTGCAGGGCCTTGTTTCTCTTCCTCACCTGTCGACTGGCTTCAAGGGAATACTTCACCTCCAGCGCCAGCGAGGTGGAGGGCAAGGGCGCTGCCTCCGAGTCAGACTCTGAGTTGGTGAGCATGCATTTGCCACCCTCCTTGCTCACCATGTTTCCTGAGAGACACAGAAGAAGGCGCTGTGTTAATCACTGGTAATGACTGACTGACTCCTACATGACAAAACACAGGAGGGAGGGAGGAACCTGTGCAGCTATTTCATGAATATTATTATTGAATGAAACTAATAAATATTAATTGACACTTGTCGTTATGCATGCCAAAAAGCATCACATTTGTGATAATAAAGTACAAGAGGAATAACTGAGTCTCTGCATTCGACACTGAAGGTGTGGTGATGTCATGCAAGTCTGAAGTTTCCATATGCATGTTGAGAATATTTACCCTTGAAAGAAAACCTTCATTTGCTTTTTATTGCCAGTTGGCTAGGCTCTTTTTTGCTCAACTATCCGTCTGTGTTTGTTTTCTGAAAAACTGCAAACAATTTAAGCATGCCCTAAAAATAATCTTAGCAGATTTCCGTGGTGCATTTAATCTTCTTCTCTGTGAAACCAATAACTCTTTTCAGCATAATTTGCATTTGTTTATTTTTGCCAGTAAAAACAGTTTTGACTAGCAGTTCCTCCTCCTCCTCCTCTCCCACTGTCTAAGTTGATGAGTGATTGTGTTTCAGCTTAAATGGGAGCTATCAGACACCACATTTCCAATCATACGCATTCAAATATACTTTTAATTAAACTTAGTAATAATGGTGATTATTCTGAAGACTGTGCCTGAGGTCTGTCAGGTTTTTTTTCCACTTTCATTAGAAGTTCAGCAAGATTCTTCACTATCTGACCTTTTCATTTCACAGTTAATAATTAAGTATAAAAATGGATTTTGGACCTCTTTGTGAGCATGGCATGTGTTCATTTTCCATTTTCTGAATGAACAGAGACAAAAGAACATGCTGGAAAAAATGGGAATGATGCTGGCAAACAGATAATACTGACAGAGAACTATACAACAAGCAGATATATGAATATGAGCGTATCTTTCCCCACGACCACAGGTACTGTATGATGGTGCCATCACAACTCTGAGGTTTGCCTCTGACAGAAATATAATCCTCCTTCTGCCCGCTGATTTACAAAAAGCAAACACTCCTGACGCTCATTGTACATGCTGAATCCGATTCTAATTATCCGTCTCGGTGTTGGTGCCTTAACTGCTCTCTGTTTAAACCCGTCTGTTTACTTACCTGACAGCTATAGAATGAACATTTTGTCTTTTCCATCACATTATCACCCTGGATCTGAATTATTAAATTATAGTCTGAGTCTCCAGTAACCCGTCATTGACTTACTCTTCTGGTAGCCAGTATCATCTGCAAATATATCAATTTTACATGTTTGCTTATTCATCCAGTATTTCCTCTGCAAAAGCTGTTCTGGTAAACCACCCACTAGGGATATAGCAACATTTTCTCACCATGAATATATGATTAAAAATGTCCTATTTTAGTAAAGGCATACCCAAGAGTATGGTATTCTTGTGTGCAGTGCTGTTGCGCAAATTCTTCAAAATTAGAGAGCTGCCGTTCCCTCACTGAGAATGAGAAAGCAGAATAGCTTTGCTGTGAATAATATCTTTGCTTAGTACATCATGCCATACTTTCAGAGTAGTCTGTGTCTCGTGCCTGATGCCAAATGTCATGGACATGGGGACTGTATTTGTAAAGGACCTGTCAAAAGAAATGTTTGAAAGCTTAAAAAAGCCAGATGGATCCAGCTATGTTACAGAGTGACTGCACTACCTCTGAAACTGTCCAGACATCACCCAGTAATGACACTGTAAACACTGTCTGAGAACAGCACAGCATGCCCATAAAGTCAGGTTAGAGATTGCAGCTTTCTGCTGTGCAGGCAGATGTTTGTTCGTTTCTCAACAGAGAGGTACAGTAATTACCGATGTGTCCAAATGACCAGGGAGTGCAATGCAATGCTGGTGGAAACTGTCCATACTCCCAGCACAGATGACTTAAGGAAATCTATTTCGCCAACAGTAACAAGGCTATCAGAGTGTACACATCTGCGGCACAGTGCAGGAATATTTTATTTTATTGTGATGCATGTGTAATAGAAGGCACCATGCAGTGTGTGAAAAGTAGTGAGAGGTATCAGCTCCAGCCAGTGCTGGCACATACTCAGAAAGACAGGGTTACCATACTTATCTCCACCACCTTACATTGTGTCTGTATAATCGAGGGGTGTCCTGACAACTTTTTCATTTCCAATACCGATATTGCAGCCTTGAGTATTGACCGATACGGATATTGGTTCAATACGATATCAGCACAAATTATACATTAATTTTTATTGTATGGAGTGTTAGAAAAGGCTTGATCAAGTGATATTACTCAAGCAGAGAACAACTGTCAGCAACAGTAGATATGAGAAGGGATCCATTTATTATCAACCAATGGGTTACATCAATTTTAACCTTAAACATAAGAAAATTCTACAATGGAATAGAATGAATAAAAATAAATTAAAGAGCCTGAAAAATACCCTCAATAAATCCAATAAAAATAAAATTAGATTTTTGAAGTGCTAAATAACCACTAGTTTAACTTTGAACATAATAATATTCTACAATTGCATAGAATAAATAAAAAAAATGCAAAATTAGGAGACCCTGAAAATCCTCATGTTGTTTTTTTTTTTTTTGTTTTTTTTTTTTATAGAGGTTGGTCGTATTAAACTTCCTGGTTCTTGACCACCACAGGAAATTTGTGTAGGACAAGTTAAACTCTCAGCTGCAACATTTTTTTTTGGACTTTAACTAAAAATGCTTCCACATGGCCCTCCTTGGTACTTTGTTAGCACCTTAGCACAGCTGTTGGACTCTGCTGCTGGATAGAAGAGCCGGAGCGAAGTCTGGAATGGACTGATGGTATCGGAGTGCTGATTTTGGAGACTTTATATGCAGGGCGATGTAATCCAATACTTGTTTTTTTTTTGTTTTTTTTTGCTGATATTGGATCAATATCGGATAGGGACACCCCCAGTACAATCACTCTATGACTGTGATGTCCTGTCAGCTTTGCACACTGAGCTGTGAAAGCAGAGGGGCGTACAATGACGTGAAGGAGGAACAATCAAGGCTGCACAGTCAATACATTTTCCTCAATTATTCCCCCCAGTCGTGCATTATTTGTATCATTTCAGTTAAAGTCAGATTTTGTTTTTCTTGACTGTCTGACCGTGTGACGTTTATTCCCCGAATATCATCTATTCACCAGCATAACTGTGCTTTCCTGCTCCATGGCTGTCACTGTCCTGTCCCTGTTTGTTCAAAGGATGACATTTTGAATAAGAGATTAAACTGTTACCCGACTTCCCTTCTACAAATGAGGTCAGTGAATATGTCAAAGGGCCACATTAAACATTATATTCAATATGTGCAAGATTTTATGCGATTACAAATCAAGATGCCACTCTGCTCTAAACCATCAGACACTGAGACTCAAATGTAGTTTGTCAGCACAGACGGCACCAGCGCTTTCTCTGCTCTCCCTTCGCGCCACGCAACCTCCACAATGCATACAGTTTCATGGTATTGTATCATATCCTCATTTAGATTTGATCCCTTTCGACATGTCAGCACTGCAGGCTGAATGATGTGTCCCTTGCTCCACATATCTCATTTGTTACCCGTTGGGTTTGGGCCCAGGCGACTGCAGCAGCGCTCGTATCTCACCTCCGGCTAGAACACCACTCTCTGGCCTCTTGCATAAACAGCATGACTCATCATGCAAAGCTGTGACAACTGGGCCTTTTTAGGGTGGCCCTGATCTTTTTTTCAATTTAGGGGCAAGTAAGTGAAGTGAACTGACCCACTATTTTGTACCCAGTAGGACAGACCTCAGAGGGTGTTCACGTCTGACCTTGTTTTAGCAGCACGGCTCACATGGCTGTCATATTGGCACTGAGCGTTATTGTTTGGGTTACTTCTAGGGACACGAATATATGCTGTCTCTGGTCGTAGACTGTTTTTGTTTCTAATTCAACCATTGTTTGAAGTAGTAATGCAATTAATTTTAGTTCAATGAAAATGATCTTTATTCTCAGAGCACTTGCCCAATTACTTTCATTATTTTAATCAACATGTGAGCGTGCATTTTGTGAATAACTTTTGCCAAATTGAACTTTTGGTTGCCAGAGGTCAAAGGGAGGAGGAGGACATTTGGCAATACATGTCAATTAGTGACAGCAGCCTAAACTGCCTTTCTTGTTTCAGCACTGAGCTATTTTACATTACAGAAATATTTTTTGCATGGTTAATGAACTGATTTTTTTTTTGGGGGGGGGGCAAAGATAACTGACCTCTCAATATGTTTTTTTTGGGGGGGGGGGGTCAAAGGTAACTGACCTCTCAATATGTTTTTTTTTTTGAATGTTAATTATGATAATTCCACAGAAAAATGATGCAGTGATGACTGGACAGACTGACGGATGCTTTTAATAGCAAGGTGGTTTTTCTAGTTACTGAACAGAACTCCATGCAGAAATATGTGCATTATTGGCTTTCTGAATCACAGACAAAGTGAGCTTTAAGTCTGCCCTTGTGCTACTTGCACAACAAGTAAAATCTTGCTCTCCTGTTGCTGCAGTTTTACATTATTACAGCTCAGCATGGCTTCAGATGCTGCTTGAACAAATGAGCGGAGCAGAATCATCAGAGTCATGGAAGATGCAAACTCTACTGTAATCCTGCTTTATCTACTCGTGTTTTGTTTCCCTCTTTTCTCTCTTCTGTCAGCTTCCTCTCATAATTACACGAGGCTTAGTAGTGTTTTGAAAAGTCTTTGATCCGTCTTTTAAGAGCACACTGATTACGCAGTCAAAAGATATCCAGGCTTGTCGTTTACTTTAGCTTCTGTCAGTAAGGTCATTTTTGACAACGTGGGTTTATTGTTTGGTTTTTACTTCCTGTCTGTCTCCGTGCTGCAGGCTTGGGTGCACCCATGCTCTCAGGGTGTGATGTGAGGGTATATATAGCCGAGTGATTGACTGCATGGGTCAGTGTTGAGGGATAACTGCGGTACAGTGCATTAGGCTGACACCAAACGCAGCAAATCCTTTGTCAGTTAATGGTTGCTTAATGCCATAAGATGGAAAGGCACTGGAAATCACAGGATTTTAAGGGATTGTCTCTCTAGTAATTGTTGCTCACTCATCATGGACCACTGTGCTGTTGCCAAGCACCATTTGAAAGATTTTGCTCTGAATCATGTCATTTTGCAGTAATGACTAAATAGCACCAGGAACATATTCCTTTGCAATATGAAAGTTATAAATCATAAACAGAGAACACAAAAGGAGAATGACTTCCTTCAGATGGACTTCACACCATCTGTGTTGTTTGCTGCCATAGTAACGCTCTGAACATCCGATGGAGAACCTTTAATGTCAGATGTCTGATACTGTGACAGGATAAATCCAGATTTGCTGTTAATCCACAGCACTCAGAATATATTTATGAATTCCTACCATATGCACAGCATTTATTGCAAAAGCCATTTGTGCATTACATTCATATTTTATATTCACATTAGAATATAGATTTAATAACGGCTTCTCATTGCACCTCATAATCCTTAGAGTGTGTGCTGATGTATATTACAGTAGTACATATGTATCCCCATTGTGCACGGAGCCTGCTGCTGTTTTCTTATCCTTCAGCTGTAGCCTACGGACATCGTAGCCTCATTATTTTCTACTCACTTTGTCCCCACTGAATTTGCCATTTCCCCACTTGCTGTAGTTATTGGGCGTTGTGCGCCACACCTCCACCCAGGTGGGTTCCACCTGAACATGCAGGCTGAATGGAGATCAGACCTCCAGAAAGGAGGGAAGGCTGCATGCTGCAGAAGCTGCCTCCTTTAATCAGAATGCATCAGATCACGCTCTCCTTCCCTTTTCGTCTTTCTACAGGACGTTATATCGCTCCTCTTTCTGTTTCTCCTTTTTTGTTCTCTTCCTCCCCTTTGTTGCTTTCTCTCTCTGTCTCTCTCTTTGCCTTCTAGACACGCTGAGGTTTCAAAGCTTGATGGGTAACTACAGAACTCCCCTGCTGCTCCCACATTCCTCCTAGTCATCCCTAGCAAACATACACTGCCGTGCACAAATATGCACAGGGATAGGAAAAGACTAGAATAAACAGGTGTAGATGTAAAGCTTCCAGAAGCTTCAGACAGACTGAGCTGAGGATGGTTGAAGGTGGGAGGGAGCTGTACGTAAAGACCTTCCTCAGCATGCCTGTCAAGTTCCTATTAGTCTCAGCTGTACGTAAAATAAAAAAATACATGTCATTTGAGCTATAGTCTATCCAAGAAGGGTTTAATGTTTGAGTAGCTTTTAAGAAGTAACTATTAAGCTGATCGCTCAGGCCTCACTCCAGAAAGTTTCATCTCAAGTTTGTGATCGATGAGTCGGCGAAATTGCATCTGTCCACTAAGAAGTTCCTCATTCCACAAGTGGTGACATGCCAAGACTGCAAGCTAGTAAATATGGATGTTGACAACATTGGATTTTAAATGAAATAGGAAATACATTCCATATTTTTTTTTTAAAGTTTTGGTTACAAACTTCACAGGGCTTCTAATGGTGGTTCAAATCCACATCAACCCACCTGCTGACATCAATAATTTGTCTCAAGGGTTGTTTCCACCTAAAGCCACAAGTAATCAGTGCTGTAACGATGATTAGATCCACCTACTGACTGACAACATTTTCTCATGATCATTAAATCTTTTGACATTTACTAAACAAAACATTTGCTTGTTAAAACTTCTCAAGTATGAGAAATTAGATTTTTTTTTTTCTTTTATGTAATTGGAAATTGTAAATATGTGTAATTTGGACTGGTGCAAAACAAGCTATTGGATGATGTAGCCTTGGGTGTCATTCTGTTACTGAAAAAAACAGGTACTTTTTTTTTATTTAAAGAAGTTCAAGTTTCATGGTTAATGATGTGGAAACACAACTGTATTTTTTTTCTCTTGTCTTGTGTTGCTCTGGGCCTGTCGGAGCCCCAGCTGACTAGGAGTTAACACACACACACACACACACACCAGCACACACGGACAACAACAGCCAGGTGGGATCATGTGCGAAGAGTCTTCCTCTTTATGCTACAGATGCACCAAGTCGCTCTCACAAACACCTTCCCCTCTTCAGCAGCAGACGTACATGTTTCACCTCAACTGCTTGTCGTTGTTGTGGCGCTCCCAGGGAAAAAAAAAAATCAGACTCTTAATGAATAATCCTATTAGCACATGAAAGGTAACATCTGGCTTGTTCCAAAAAGCAGCCATTCTTTTATAGGATAGCAATTTGTCTCCTGGATGAATGAATACCCCTCCCAGCGAGCAGGCCCGCTGGAGGCCAATGCCCACTCAGTGCCATATTTGTTTAGTTTGGTGAGGCAAAAAAAAAAGTTCCCAGTATTCCAGTCCTCTCTGACAAAGCTTTGTTCTGCCTTTTAATCTAGGTCTACCTCTCTGCCTTAGGAGTGATTATACACAGGGGTGGATTGCACACATCCTCTCTCTCACATTACTGTGTGAGGTGCAGACTGATTCCTAAAAATAAAGGATGGATTTGAAGTGTCGGGCCTTCTCGCCCGTCACTCCTGGACGATGCCCACTTCTCACAGAGGCAGCAGTGAGGACGGATGCAGGGGAGCATGCCATTTCTTTTTGCTCTGTCGTGACACATCCTACTTTTATCCCTATCCTCTCATAGTCATATTTACATGGCTGTGACTGCAGGTTTGTAATTTTCGTGTCACTCTCTGAGCGTCAGCACATAATATCCTTCAGTTATATAAGTAAGAACATTCAATACCCCTGTATTATTTCTCTCAGACAGTTTGTTTCTCCCTTGCTCTGTGTCTCTTTCTCTCTTTATCTATCTTCATCTGTCTCCCTCAGTCCTCTTCTCAGTGTCTGCGCCAAGTGAAATAGAGCAGAGGGGAGATTGTATCAGAGCGGTGATGTGAGATGGGGGTGAAGGGGAAACTGAGCGACGGCAGGAGGTTTGTGGAGATGAGTGGGAGTGTGTTCAAGGCAACCCACGTTCTCTCATTCTCTCTTCATCCCCTCCCAACACACACACACACACACACACACATCCACTAATCTCTAAGGAGATGGTGACTTCAACCAGTCCATTAATCTAGATTAGTTTTAAATGAAGGTCCTCGGTCAGATGCAGCCAACTGTCTGATGCCCGCCTCTCATTACCTATTCCTCATCCTTCATACGTGGGACAGCAGATTCTTGCAACAATTCTACAATTGTTCTTTTGGTTTAGATACCAGCGTGGTTTATGTAACGCTCACTCAGCTGCAGAACTGAGAGGAAATGCAGCATCATGCAAGCAAGCGCTCGTACGCAAGCACTGTTTTAGAGATATATGCCGAGACAGTCAGGTTAAATATGGAAACTCACCAGCCAGATCTTATAAATGTCACCTAGCGGCCCCCTTCATATTCTCCTGAGATATCAACCTCCTTTCTTCATGTTTAAAGTTTTCTAAACTGACTCAATGCTCTCTTAAACTCAGCACCGGCACGTTCCATAGCCGCTATCTCGCAGCAGCCCAGGCAACTAAAGCCCTACTAAAATCAATCTGAGATTCACCTCCTTTCATCTGCCACGCATGTTTGATATTTGATCAGCCAACTCAAAGGGCAAATCTCCAGCGAAAACATTCCCTGCAGATCACTCGGGCACTCAGTCCCACAGAGCGAGAAGATCACTCGGGCGCTCAGTCCCACAGAGCGAGAAGATCCCTCGGATTCCCCACATCCAGAGGTTATTTGAACAGACGGAGAGGTGAAACAGAAGAGAGGACAAGAGTGACTCACCTCAGACTGTGAATTACTGACGTAAAGGATGCGTTAGCCTAGATCCCTGGTTTTGCCCATGCATGCTCGTGTCCTTAGTGGATTAGAGGCGAGCTGGAAGAGGAGGCTATGCCATGGCAGAAGTTAAGAGGACAGGCAGGCGGCGGCACGCAGACAGAGCGGCGGTGGCGGCAGTAGTTGGAGTAGTTGTTGCACATCAGCGTCCTCTGATCCAGTGGCGTGAGGTTCCTGTAAGCCCCGGTCAGAGTCAACACTCCCCCTTTCCTTCCCTCCTCTCCACACGCTCTGCCTTTTCCTTTCTCCGCACGGCGTCGGCAGGGAGTCGCACTCACTCACTCACACACGCATACACACACACTCACACACACACGCACACACAGTGGCTGAACTCCGGACGCCTCAGCGACTGAGCCCACGCAGGCAGAATATCCCCATTGTGCCGCCGCAGTTCTCCTCTCTGGCTTCCTCTCCTCTTTTCTGCCTGTGTGCTTCTGCGTGTGTGGAGAGAGGGAGAGAGAGAGATTAAGCGAGAGAGGGAGGGAGCATGGGCGAGAGAGAGAGGGAGGAGGGAAGGTTGCAGTGGAGAAAGTGCAGCTCCAGTTTGGCTACATCTGGCAGCTTCATGCATCATCCCTTTATCTCGTCATCAGTTCGAGCAGTCTGGTTGGTGACCTCACTTCCTTGGAGACCGTGCCCCCGTCAGAACTTTTTCCCCATCAGGAGCAGAAATCCCAACTTTGCACAGATCTGTACAGACGGCACTTTTCTTCACAGCTCTGCGTGCCGCCGTCTGTCTCAATAGAGACTCGTCGGCAGCATGCACGCACCCCTGGCGTTTCCATAGAGTGATGCTCGTCATCATCTGTTATCAACCTTGAGTGTTTCATCACATGTCCTCGCAGCTCTTTGTGTGGGAAGGTGATTCCATCTGCTTGCCCCCACCCCCACCCCCTCGCTCAAGAGTTTGTTTGCATGATCTCAGCAGCTTTTTATCCGTCTGTCATGGGCTAGTTAGTAGTCAGCAGCGTTTGTGCAGGAGGAGACCTGCTTTTCATTTGATAATGTGCATTTTCCTCTCAGACTTAACTGGATTTGTGGTGTACAGAATCAGGAGGGAGGGAAATAACACTTGATGAAACGTTGATCACGTTAAATTGGAGCTGTGTTACATGCCTGGCTGGGTGTTTTAAAGTCATAGCTCGCCCTTACACTCTCACAGGGAAACCCCTAGTGCTGCTTTAAGCCTCAGGTACCATGATAATGAGCTGCAGCTCTTCACACAGCAGCTGCTGCCTTGTGTGTTTTTGCATTTAAGTTTATGTGTCTTAGCAAAGCATGAGAATGCCGGAGCAAGATGCAGTCTGTGGTGAGCTGCCATGTAATTATTATGGAGATGTTTTTTTTTTGTTTTTTTTTTTTTGGGCAAAGTGCTCCTGAACACCTTTCACCTTTCAGCCAATCAGTGAACAGCATAGTCCTGTGTACATTTCACATTTTAAGTTTAGAAATATTCAACTCTATGTCAGGGAAAAAAAAGAAATTATGATTATTAATCATTCCAATCTCCAATTGTGCATTCTCATCTCATTATTACATCTTGTTAATTCCACTTTATTATTATTATAGATATTATTATTATTATTATTATTATTATTATTATGATTATTATTATTGTCATTATTATTATTATTTTGGTTTTCATTAGGGTTATCCCCATTTATTCTACATTATTATTTAGATTTTCTTTTCTCTATTGGATCGTTCCTTATTATTGGATAATTTCTTCATAATTATTCATTATGAGGTCATTTCTTGCTTATTAACATTTTGTAATTCAGCTCTTTCTAACCATATTGAACGGCTTAATGAAACAGAATATCCCTCATGTTGGTGACCTATAATGATTGAACCCTGAATATAAAGTTAATAATAATGGAAATGGAAAATCAACAGCAAACCCTATTCCATATAGTTTTTGATATTTCATTATATTGATTATGTTAGTACTTCATGTGTTTCTGTCTATATACTAAAAAGATATTTGTTTAGCTAGATAAATGATGAAATGTAGCCTCCTGATTTTTTAAAATAAAAAGCACATCATGCCAAATTACACAGAGCTAATTAAGTGTCAGTGTGCTGTTGAAGACTGTCACATTCACTTCACACCTAGACGTCCTTCCCTTGTTTATCAATCTTTCGCTGCATCTCAGCTGAGCCGTTTATGACACGTGAACAGAAAGTTTTGCTGTTCATTATTCACCCTCTTCTCCACAATGTGACATAAAATACTCCTGCTTTCTCAATAAACTCAAGGTGCTCAATGCTGCATGCACGCACAGTTTTGTGAGGCAGGCTTGTTGTTTTGGAGTGACGGTAACACACCTTGTTATTGCTCTGCTAGTCGGCGGCAGGCTGCAGGTTTGACACAGGAGAAAGCTAAATCATGTCTGTAAAGGTTTGACCTTGGAACATTGTGTTGCTTTGTAAGTGTTTTCAGTTTATTGGTAATGGTATTTCTTTAATGAATAGGAGCCTCTGGGATGGGATGTCTACTGTATTTAGGGTTGGAATAGGCTTTGCTGTTTTTCTTTTATTGGAGTCTGCTCAGGGATGTTGCTGTGTAAGCAAACTGTTTCTCAGATGATAAACCAGTGGCATTGGATAAGTCACTGGAGTGGCTCTCCTTTATTGATTTCATTACCTCAAAGCCAAGCCCTCAGGGGACTCCTATCTGTTGTCCTTGTCCCCCTGCATGTATGCTAACAACGCTGTGTGTTAAAGAAGATGCACACCCAGTCCTGCATGTTTTATGTTGTTGAATCTCACAAAAATATAACTTTCATTATTAAATACAGGCCAAATCACAAAGAAATCTCACAAAAATATTACAATTCAGAAAAAAAAACTGAAAAAAAATGACCTTGCTCTTGCCTTTGGCAGAGATGGAACAGTGAAGAGAAGAAAAACATCTTTTATTTTAGAAAAAGCATTTCTATCATCAGGTCCAGTCATGACCCTTGTTTAATGTTACACCCTCACTATCACCATAGCGACTGATAATAACATCACAACGCACATGGATGAGAAGTGACAAATTAATTAATTAAGAAACACAAATGTCATCTTTCATGGGAAGCTGTAATGAAATGCAACGGTGTATTGCATCATTATTGCGTTACAGGTGCTTGATTGATTATGTAATCTTGTCACATCCTCTTGAATAACATTTTAATGGACACTGTGATTTGAGCACAGGGTTACTGATTCCACAGCGTACGACTGTGGGTGTTCTTCCTTGTATTATATATAATATACAGTATGTGTGTATACAATACAATGTCAGAATATCTTATACTCAAATGGAATCAAATCATAAAATATCATGATATGGTGATACACGGTTTAATCATTTAAATAACAAGCATATTCTGACTCATTTCTTCAAAAATTGTGTATATAACACATGGGAATATAATTTGAAGATTGTGGTTATTTGATTTAATATTTGACATAAACAAACTGAACTCCCAACTGGCAGCCTTCCAGTCACTATCTTCTCCAACCTCTATGCTCCGTAGCACCAGAATAGAGTAGTGCGTACAACTCAGGACAGGGTTCTCTCTGTATTTATTTAATGAATTATCAGATGCTATATTGTGATATATATATATAGATATCGAGATGTGAAATAATCTAAATAAGCATAGAAGAAGTTGGCCCTGTCAGTTTATGAGAAAATTGTCTTCTTTTAACTCTTTGAGTGCCAGTCGTTTTATAAAACTCCAACAGAAAGTGTCGTGTTCCAGTGTTTTTGCCCATTTTAAGTCATATTTCAAGACCCACAGAATATTTTGTACTATGACTCTGAAAACACTGAATAGCTCAAATGAAAGAAGAGACTCTGTCATGAAAAGAAAAATGTTTTTACCTTGTTCTATCAGATTTTTGTCCAGAATCTGTCCATTTTGCTCTCTACGTGGGATTGCCTTCACTTCCTGCTTGGATCTACATGGTGTATACCGTCTCTTTATGCTCTGACTACATCTCCCGGAAGGCCCAACATTACTCACAGGCTGCGGGAGACCGCAATCTGCAGAAAAACCACTTAGACGTATTCTTACGTCAAAGACACTCAAAGAATTAAAGGACAGGCAATGTAAAAATACTTGCAGGTGATTGGATGAACCATCTGTGAAGTGAAACTGAAAGTGAAAACTCTTCTTTTAATAAAGAAAAACTCTCTAGTCCTGATAGAACTGATGCTATGTCTTCAGGTGCCGCCATTGCAGTATGTCGCTCAGTCCTATAATAAATGATAAAAGCACCTAAACTGTTCCTAAACTATTGATTCCCAGATTGCGTATGAGTGAAATCTTCACTTCAGTAGCATCACTGCCGAAACTCCAATCTGTCCCTTGAGCTCCCGAGCGCATTCATCCACACGGGGTACATTAGAGCGTAGAGTGTCATAGCTATATGGAAGCGAATTACTGGATGGTGAAGAGAGCTGTCAGTTTATTGTATCTCTCTGCAATCATGAAAGAGAAGGAGAAAGTTTTTGTGTGTGTGTGTGTGTGTGTGTGTGTGTGTATTTCAGCTGACAGACTGATATGATGCGTCTGCTTTACTGCCCCGGTAAGTCTCAGAGTGAGAAGCAAAGCTGAAAATGTGCCTAGCGGATACGTCAGTGAGAGTCTGTCCCCATCTGCTGCAGTCTTTTGGTCTTTTCGTCAAACGGACATACAGAGACGTCTCTATGCCTGGACGAAAAAAAAAAAAAAATGCACATACAGTTAATACAAAGTGTGCCAGTCATGAAAGTTTATGAGGGTGTGATGGACAGGGTTAATGATGATTGAAATATTAATTTTTAGGATACCTGCAGTTGGTTGGTATTGCCAACTCTGCCTCCAGTGATGATGTTTAAAGCTTTATTTTCTTGAGTTACAGTCCTCCTCATGCTCCAGTCCTTCTACGCAATCTGCCACACCAACTGGGCAATGGGCAGTGACATCTTTTTCCTTTCCAGCCAATGATGTATGCTTGGCATTGGACACCTAGAGCACTCTATTGAGGGACAGTGGCCTCAGCTCAGTGGGGTTTCCTGTGTAAATGTAGGTGTCCATTCAAGGAAGTATAATGCTTTGATGTATTAGAGTGTGAAAGTGCTTCCTCAGGCTTGTCTAAGTTGGAGGCTGTCTGAATGAATGGCACTACGGGTCACTTTCATGGCTGGCTGCCCAGGTTATTTATCCCTGTGTATTCTGAAGTGTTTATCTGGCCGTCACTGTGCATTACGCCAAATGCTGCTCAAGGAGAAAACTAAGTGTCAGTGGTTCAGCTGGCCCTCCTCTCGTTTCCATTGGCTGACCGACACCTTGTTGGCCTGACGTTGGAGCCAAGTGGACGCGCTGTGGAGTCCTGCAGCAATTGGCCAACTCCACTGTCTTCCTTTGGGCCAGTGTGAAAAGCACTCAAGTGCTGCTGCCTTTGCAGCCTCTGTGTTCTTTTCCTGAACTTGTTTGTATGTGTGTTATAGTGGTGTGTAGACAGATGGATTTACCCCTCTAGTACAGAAGCAATAAGACACAATTAAAGTCATTATTGCTTCTACAAAACAGCATAGACAGTTGTCTTAAAATCATGTTTCACTTTTTAAATAACCACTGACAAAGATTTTAGGAGGCGTCATTTCAATGGAATGATGTTGATACAATCTGATTATATTGTTATTTTACAAAATACTGTTTTCCAAATGAATGGATATTAAGTATTAAGGTCTTTGAATATGTGGTTTGTCTCATGCGGAAGTTGCTCTGGATTTTCACTTGGCCCAAAACATGATTTTTTTGGATAATAAGAAATTAAAAATCAATATTATATCAGAAGAAAAAATATTGCGATATATTGCCATATCAATATTTTTTCCACCTCTGTTGTTTTACAGGTAGAAAATATGTGAACAGTTCTCAAAGAATAGGTTGTTTTGTGTCTTACAGCAAATACAACAGTGCAAGAGACTTTGACATTTTGAAGGTGGCTGATCCGCAGCTAGTTTGTGTATTTTTATACAACTTGTACTCCCCTCAGACTCCATGCTGCTCCCACTTAAAGCCACCGTGACTTTGCAGCTTGTGTTTGGAGGAGTGTCTTCACCCATCTCTGATTAAATGGTGTAGTGACCACGTGAAGTTTTTTATGTGCTTGTATAATTTCCCTTGTAATGAGCTAGCAAATTCATATTTCATCAGGTCTGAAGCTAATAGAGAGAAGGAGGTAGTCATTTTTGTCCTTCGCTCCACCTCCTCTTCATCATCTTCCTGTAGTCGCCTGTATCAGTTTTCTGTCCTCCAGAGATGAGTTGAGGCTCTCAGTCTGCATCTCTCCAGAGACTGACATGCCATTTCCCCACCGGCTTAATTAAAGGCTTAAAACAATGCTCTGTTTATGGGGCAACCCTTCACTACTACAGCAAACATCAATTTTTGCTTCTCTGCTGTCAGGCGCTAAAGTGAGATGAATTATCAGAGAGATGCGAGCTACAGAGCGGCATATGATGGATCTGGCCCTGCCCTCTAATCGCCACTTTTTCATTTCCGCTAAGATTCTGCCTCATTTGCCCTCAAGCTTTAAGATGGATATGGAGGCAGTGTTTCGGAAATCTGCTGCTTCTGGACACTGTGATAGAGATCAATAGTAACATTTCTGTTTGTTGTTGTGTAGCTGGAGAAATTGTTTTGGTAGATAAATACTTGAGATTGATGAGAGCTTGAGTTTTGGCTGTTGAATGATTGACTTCCATAAATATCTTGAGGATTGTTTGTCTTGTCCTTCAGGTGCTTCTTCATCTCCAGTAGAAGCTCAATGATCAATCTAAACATTGTGGTTTCTTCTTCGCTCATGTCCTTTTTAGCCTCTCTGAGGTCATGATCTTTTTTCTCAAATTGCTCCCCTGGATCCCTTCCTGACAAAAACGACACTCTTTCGAGTTTCGAGGAATGCAATTTCAGACACTTGTTCATCATTGTTTTGCACCATCGCTGACAACTGTAGAGTTGTATAACTGCAGTTTCTGTCTGTATGTATACCATCTCTTTATGCCCCGACGACATCTCTCAGAAGCCCCATAATTTAGTTAATGGATAATGTGCTGCCTTAATCCTAATCTTTCCATTTTTCCCCAAAAATACTCTTAAGATCTAAGCAAAGCATTATTTTTTAACTTAACAACACTTTTATCTCTCATGTCTTGTGAACTTTTTAGCCTCCCGTAGTTCTTAGTTTTAGATGTTCACTCTTGTTGTTTTCTGTTTGTTGTTGTTGTTTTTTTTTTAATGGGTATACAATGTCTTTTTTTATGGACAGAATTTTCATCAGGAAGAATTCATTTGATTCACTTCAAACAAATTCAGTCTTCAAGCTGGGATACAAACAAGGCATGCCACAAAGGAGGTATATTAAAAGCAATACAAAGGGTTTTGTTAAGATCTCATAACCTTGTGTTTGTTGTTGTTAGGCAGACTCCTGAAAGAGTATTTTGTGATTCTCTCCCTCTACTCTCTCTCCCGAAAGCTGATTCAGATTCAGTGCAGCTCCTCAGTGTGTGTGTCACATATCTCCAAATCAGAATTGATAGGCTGGCTTCTGAATAGTGAGGGACACACTCCCCCTTTATTTGAAAAAATCAATTAAATAAAGCCTTTGTCATGGTATCGCCAAGAGTGGAGAAATGAGCCATGAGAGGACAAGCTGGCCTTTAAGTTCCTCTGGTTCACTTCAAACGCCTCTAGCCCCTCTGTTAGACCTGTGGAGTCAGCTGTATGACAGCGAAGGCTATCACAGCGTGCTGCTTAGAGCTGGAGACCTTAGAGCAGCATACCTGAACTTTTCCGTCATGCCCCCACATCCATATTTCTCACATTTGCCCTTAACAGCTGGTGTGGCATGTGTTCCTGTTCCACATTTAGATCTTAATCGCTGCACGGTGAAACATCTGAATCCCTGTTCATTGTGAGAATCTGTCTCTATCTTTCACTCTGACACCACGTCAAGTACAGAATATGGCAGCTAGATCCCTCACCTGTATTTTAATGTGCCATCAGGTGTTGTCAGCAGACCTTACTGCCTCTATCGGTAATTACATTGCATTGGAAGGGTAATATCATCATTTATATCATTCTGTAGCGTCCATAAAGTGTTACCTATATTTAAATCCGTCCATTCGATATGGTGAAAGTACAGATGTTTTAGCATCAAAATTCCCTTGTGACCTGATGTAAGTATCTGCATATCGCGGCATATACACGTACGCAGCCACATGCCATGGTAGTTTGTAATCCGAAAGTCACACATAACACAAACTACCCTATTGAGGCAGTGGTATAGAGTAAAATAGAATAGAATAGAACAGGTAATTTTTTATTCATATCCCATTGGGGGAAATTCACCCGCCACAGTAGCAAAGAATAAGTTGTTGTTGTTGTCCTTTCTGGCTGCTCCCTTCGCCACAGTAGATGACCCGCTTGTAGACTTGGCGTTAGTCTTTGTTTTTTTTTTTTAAACCGAATGCCCTTCCTGATGCGACCCTCACCTATTTTGGTAGCCGGGACAGGTAGGGAGTTGAACCCGAGTTCTTCAAGCCAATGACATGTTCAATCATCCACTGCGCTACCGGCCAGATACACATAATAGAATAAGTAATAATAATAAAATAAATATTTACATCATGTGCTAAACGAAAAGGAATGAAAATATTTTTTCTTAATTTCAAATGAACTGTTAATTAAACACAACTATCAGATGAATAAAATGTGTTTTTACTCTTTGTTATGTGGATGTGACAATAAAATAAAAAAAGCAGTAAAATAAAAGGGATAAAATAAAAAAGAAAAAATGTAAAATTGCTGTTTTTGTCAAAGGAGTCTGGTGGCAATATAAAGCCTTGTGTTTCCCAGTGGAAAGAGCTGTCTGATGACAAGGTAAAGCCATAAGAATATCCTCTATACGACGCACACTTGAAGCCGAGGGCAGCATTTTATTTATTTGTGTTATTGAGCAAAAATTCCTAAATAACCTCTCAGCGCATCCTAAATCCAGTTGTATTGAAAGAGCAAAAAAAAAAAGAACAACTTATTATTATTAACTTATGTATGATGTCTACGTTTTAATTTAAAAACAGAGACATCGTCCTGCATCAGTCCCCTCTCTGTCCTTAGCCCCTTCCACTAGACGTGCACAATCACATGCACCGTCAAAAGGCAGATGGAGTGGACCTGATTCATTCATGAGGAGCACATTACAGCGATAAAATCAATAGGAGTGTGTTGTTGAACACTGGGAATACCTGAAGGGGATTAGACTACTGTAAGCAGCACTGGAGCCTCATGACCAGTTTCACACTGAGGCTTCCAGCATGTAAAGATTGCTATGAAGGCTCTTTCTCTCGGGGATTCATTCACAGCAGAAGAGATGGTGAGAATGAAAGAGCGTGGGATCCCCTCCAGCTGATCTGCACTAGTCTGCATGGTTAGAGGAGCTGCTGCAAGAGGCGCCAATGACTTCTAAAGGCTGCTGCCTGCTTTGAAGCCCTTGCTCCTTTTATTAATAAAGTGACTGCCCAGTGTGAGGGGAATTGCAGCAGCCAGAACTTGTCCCCCCACGCTAGTTAGACCCGTGGATCTTGGGAATTAGAGTTTGAAATGGAGAAAGATGGTTTCAGCATCCTCAAACAAGCCTTTGACTAATGCTGGAGAGCTGTATGTTAAATCTCCCCCAATGGCAAGACCACTGGCACCAACCAGCCTTTAACTCCGTACCAGAGGCTAGCCGTACGCTTATATACGTGGAATAACGCCGTCCTTTGTTCTCCTGTTAAGACGTTGAAGAAGTGTGACAGAGCCGTCTCTTTACACACTTAAGACACACGTCTCCTTGGTATTTTCTAATCAGGCTATGTCTAAATGTGTTCTCCATCTTTAATGTTGAAGAGCTGAGGCTTACATACCCTGCACAGATGCTCTTTGTGCTTTAGAAAAACATTTCCATATTAATATAACGAGTCACACGTTTCTGTGAAGCATCACTGAGAAGGAAAAACAGTAAAAAAGTGAAGACATGAATAATAGATATTTGCATTAGTGCTTATTTTGCATGATTATCTTATCGTTGTGATAATTGCCATACATATTAGCAACAACAGTGAACATTTGTCTGGTGATATTAGGGTGTGCTACACTGAAAACTAAGCAAACAAACCACAAGAACGACATAAAAAATGAACAGAACTAGAGCGAGAGGTCAGGTGAGGGAAGAGTGTGTGTGTGTGTGTGTGTGTGTGTGTGTGTGTGTGTGTGTGTGTGTGTGTGTGTGTGTTGAGCTTCGTTTCTGCTCTGTTGTGTTTTGGTGGGTCAGGCCTAATTACAGCTCAAGGAGAGGTTCTCCAGCAGAAGCAGAGCGCCTTGTGAGGATTAACTACCATGAAGCAGATGAATTATGCTGTGTGAGTCTGTGCTTGGCTGAGGTAGTCCCTGTCCAAACTGGGGTTAGTTCAGGTTTGGTAGTCATGGAAAATTAATTGGCATTATTATAACTTTTTACCGATGACAAATAGTGACCCTTTACTTCTTTAAAGCGTGTATTACAGCAGTTGTGTTAATGTAAAATGCTGGGTGAATTCTTTTAGTCAAAGATATGAAGTAAATATTAAAAATATAAAAAAAATATTCTCTTTGGTCTTACTTTTTCTTCCCTTTGAAATATCATTTTCTCATAGGTTATTGCTTTTGTTAGCGTTTAAAGTTGTGTGGGTGGAAAAGGTCACTCTCAATCCTGCGATGTATTGTTTGCCATCGGGGATAGACAGGCACCTTTAATGCATCTTAATGCTTATCAGACCTTTCGCTTATTAATCTGGACGTGCTTCCATGCATTTTGTGACAAAGCTCTTTTAATTACTTTCTCTTATCTTTGGTGGATTTTCTTTGATCAGCTAGTCGAGGTAAAACTGTCTGGGAGTTTTCCAATAATAATACAGTGCGCTCCTCTTCTTCAAAAGTATTTATGCAAATTCTGTAACTTATTCTTATTAATTAGCAGTACATCTTTTGTTAGCCCAGCGAATACACTTGCATCATCTTTATTCCAACTGTGTCTTTTTTTTTTTTTTTTTGCTTTTCGTTTGTTCTCTTATGAGTCTCCTGGTAGCTGATTATTATGATTCTCTGCATAAATCCTGTGCTTTATTCATCTCTTCCTGTGAATTTCTCACACATCTTAACTGTCTACCTTCACCTGTGGTATGGTGATACATGTCATCTGAAAGATTTAGTTTGGATGACAGTCATAAATCTGTAATAAACATCGTTTTTGATTAGGTACCTATTCAGGTGTTGAAAGTTAAGTGTTAAGGGCTTGGAACATTATGATAGAAATATATGAAGGCTGTTGCTATGGTCACCTATGTCTCATAAGATTGGTGATTTGGTGCTAAATTTACTATTTTTTTTTTTTTTTCTATTTAAGCTAAACAGGTCAAATATGACTTAAAAATGTCACATTTAAGACACCAAGACCTTGAGGAACAAATAAAAAGCTGTTCTGGAGCCTGTCAATACAGCGAGGAATACCATTCATCCTTATGAATTGCCTTAGAGTCATTTTATACAATGAGTTCAAGTTTAAAAAAAAAATAGTTCCACTCACTGAAATGAGTACTATGAGGTCATAGCACAATTGTGCTCATTGGATCCACAATAGCCTCAATATTCCTGTCAAATCCATTTTATTAATAATCAAATCAAAAGCCTTTATTGTCATTATATGACAGCACATATAACGAAATTAGGAGCGCTGCTCCGCATGGTGCTCAGTACAATGTAAAAGAAAAATGGTGAAGCTTAAAAATTAAATAGAAAATACATAAATAATGTAACAAATAGGATACTATTTACAGTAATAAGGTGCTTGCTACAAAAAAGTCATTGCACATTTTCAGATGGACACTTATTCAGTCCTTCAGGGGTTAAGTCAGTTTTTCCCTCACCAAAAATTTGGGCTAACTTTGGAGCGTCATTTAGCCGCTTTCCTGACAAACCAACACAACCCTCTGGTTTTAACACTGAGGCAGCTACTGACAGTCATGTTGGGGGGAGGATGACAGCAGCCTTGGGGGACTTTAAGAGGTTAAACATCATGAACTCAGTCCAGTCACACAAACAGTCAAGCAGGGTATTTCCACAATATGTTCCAAACACATCACTAGTATGACACTTGATGGCAGCTCTACTCGGTTTACCACACATTTGCCCTCTTATCTGCTCTCAACAGCACACATGCAGCATGCTAACCAGAGCTAGGATAGCGCTCCGTTAAGGAAAGATGGCATTTTAGGCTCCTCACAGGTATTATAATCAGTGGGGACAAAGAGCTGGAGAGTGGAGGGCAGCCGGTTAATGAGATCAGCCACTGAGTGAGGGCGCTTACATTTTCAAACTAGGGAAGCCTGGTTTGCTTCAGTATTCAGATCCAATCAACTGAGCCAGTCAGTATCCATCAGAATCACAGGCACAGAGTCATTCTGTCCTCAGCCTTCAATTTGAACCTGATTGTGAATTGAATGTGCTTCTCCTTCTCCAGGGGAGCTTCGTGGCCAGCATGACCGCCACACTGAGGCAGATGGACGACTATCATTATGCTCATCTGATCGGCACCTTTGGCAAGATAAGGAGTGATGTGGTGGTGAGTGCACCTTACACCAGTGTGTCTGTGTCTACTAGATGAGAGACCTCAGGCTACATTGTCCTGTAATATCTGAAATTGCAGGCTCCTGTAGTCTTTTCTAGAAATCAAAAGTTAAATTAGATCTGGAAGGAAAATGTTTTTCCTCCACAATAAAGTATGAAATTGAATTTCTGTTAGTCTGTGCTCTCAGGCTGCTACCTGCACAGTATGCTCTTGATGATAGTGACTCCTAAGGGAAACGGATCGCTCATTGCAGCCAACAAGTTGTGGAGGAGGGATGAATCTCATTGATGTTATGGATTTCAGCTTTGAATAATTCCTCCCTCAGAGCCGTATTTTTCTCAAGTCTTCTGCCAGATTAGCATTATGTTACTCTGCTCAGACATGTGGGGAAATCCCACCGTTTGCTTTTATCCCAACAAATGACTTTTTGAACTTCACAGGAAGGACAAAAATCTGCAAGCTTTGTAATCCAAGCAGACAGAAATGCTGGCTTCACTTGCAGCACATGCTGCTTTTAGTCTCTGAAAAGCAGCATTTATTTATCTAGATGATTTTTATTGAGGCCTTAATGATATTTTTCAGTAGAGAGTAGAAATCTCTGACCTTCATGATTGCTTGAGGCTGCCTGTCTAGTTCTCACAGCAGAATAAACAATCACTGTGATGAAGCTGGATCTTCCCACGGATTTATTGTTCCTGAAGCTGGCGTGGGTCATATCCACATTTCAGTGCTGGCTGCAGCCCAAAGGACTTTGTTGTTTTGCAGTCGCTCTCTAAACATGCCACCGCAAAACACAAGGCCTCATCCAGGAGTGAAACAGCCAGAAATAGAATTCCATGCATATTTATGTTTTTTTCTGTTTAGCTGTAACACATATTCAGAAAAATGTTAGGTTAAAGGGACAATGAGAAGGATTTGTCTGATGCGGCTTGGAAACATTTGGCGTTTCACCTCAATACTACTATTTGCTTTTTCTGTAGCTTCCTCTGGATTCCTGCTTACGATCTGGCACCTGGTCACTATGTTTTTCTGAAGTTTGGTGTCCAGAAACATCTCAAACAGAAAAATGATGAGAAAAGAGAGGATACAGGCAGAGGGCAGCTTCTTTGCAGATCCAGACACCACCTCATGTTTCTCGTGGTGATTTAGAGGAAGTATTGAATGAGTCAATACACCAATGTTTGTTTTTAACACAGAAAATTCAATTCAGTGTGCTTTAAGGGGGGGAGAATTTGAAGTTGTGTTGCTATGGAGAAGGTTGAAGTGAGTATCAATTAGTAGTATAACTTAAATAGCTGATATCACAAATATCACAAGAATAGTTTCCACTCAGCTGTGAAGACAGATGCAGTCTCATTGTACCGCAACATGTGAGAACATTAAGAACATGCTAAAGGAAAATATATATGTGTCACCTTGACTTTAAAAAGACAAATCTAAAAGCTGTTTGTGCCTGAAAGACCCAAACTCCTCACAGTTCATTTCAGATTACTCTTATCTTGGAGGTGGAAAGAATAACAGTTTTCATTTTGAAAACTTTCTCTCTCTTGCAGGATTTTCTAATGGAAACATTCATCATGTTCAAAGATCTCATTGGGAAAAATGTCTACCCCTCAGACTGGGTCATAATGAACATGATGCAGAATAAGTAAGTACACACATGAACACATGCACAGAAAAAAAATAAAGCATGCTGCTTAAAACTCCCTACACTGTTGTTGCTAAGGAACAGAAGTAAGGAGTGGATAAGGATATTTTCTAATGTTTTTCTCTCCATGCAAATATCGACACAAGGCCTCAGCAGTGTAGCAATCAGATGAGAAGTCAACGCAGCCGCAAACAATCACATGAATTATAGATGCTCGGGTGTAGGCTGCCTGCTAATCTCCAAACTTAGTCTCTGCATCTCTTTACTTTGTTGCTTGTTGTGCTGCCACGGCCTTCTGTTTTATTTATGTGAACATTGCCTAATTCCATTTTTGTTGAATTGTGCTTTGCAGTTTAGGAGTTTTGTTGAAGAGCTGTGCTTTTATGTACTTGTCAGATGAATTCAGAGCCAGGAAAGTATTTAAAGGTACTCTTGTGATTTTTTTTTTTTTTTTTTTCTCCATTTGTATCTTTTCAGAATGAGGTGTAGCGCTGTAACTGCACAGCAACAGCTGTCAGATGAAAACTTTAAAGGGATATTTTGGTTGTTTTGTGTCGTTCTATGAGGCACTTATTACACATATTCGTCTTCACTGTCAAAACCTGGTGCCTACATTACCCAAAATGTAACTCGGTTGCAAGTCCTCGTAGCAGACGATGAAGCCTTGACCGGCTAGCCTCAGGTAGTGACGAGTATTATTCCAAATTTCACTTTCACATTCACTTCATCCCCAACCGATGCTGACTCAAGTGACATCAACTTATCAGATTTCACGCAGCTTTTTTTTTTTTTTAAGCATTTGCACTCCTCAAGACAGACTTCGGTGGCGCTGCCCTTTAATGGAACATCAGACAAAAAATAGACGAGATAAACCAAAATTGAAATAACAAGTCCTTGCACATTGTAACAGCGTACCTGGAGCTGTTCTGTTGGAGCGCAGCTTCAAAGAAACCATTTACGGCAGCTGCAGAACTTACAGAGACTGTCCCTCATTGACTGTGAGCTCTTTCACTCGTCACCCGCTCCTTCCAAAATCATTCCAACATCATCCCCGTCCAGGATATTTGACTACAGATTGCATTGTTATTCAATTCAGGTTCTAATGCTTTCATCAGTCCATTTGATTACTACAAGCCAGGCTCCTTTTGGAATTCACACCACGCCCCCCTAAAAAAACATCACGAGCCACCTGGGTCGCGATGCAGAACAGTGATGATGCTCCCCTGTGCCCTGCAGGTGTGTAAATCATCTGTTGTAGACAGGGCTGCATATGTAGTCCTGACTCTTCTAAGCCACACACGACACATCAATAGCACACACTCCGACGTGCATGCACTGGACTAACAAGCACTCCACACCCACTGTGATCCAGTACTTTCTGGAGCAGCTTTAGGGATGTGATGAGCATCACTGAGCTCCCAGCCGTTGCTTCTCGGATCATGCTTTGTGCTGCAGCGTATGAAATGTTTTCTTTTTTAACTGGCAGTCTAGAGGCCAGTGTATCCTTTCCCACGCCTCAGCACAATCCTCCCAAATTGAACCTTTTGTCTACTTGCACTTTATTTGTGACAGCCATCGGATTAATTCTACATTCCAGTCGGTGCGTTAAGTCACTTGCTGGAGTTAAATCATTGTACAACTCAATGAAAAATAAGCCTGTCAGAGTGTGACTCATCTCACAGTCTTTATACCTTAGCCTGTTTGAATACCGCAGGTT
Source organism: Synanceia verrucosa (assembly GCA_029721515.1). Lineage (NCBI taxonomy): Eukaryota > Metazoa > Chordata > Actinopteri > Perciformes > Synanceiidae > Synanceia > Synanceia verrucosa. The sequence continues at coordinate 21,812,268 of CM056550.1, read as the reverse complement.
TCGGCTTTGTTACCAATTAGCACAAGTCTTCTATTTCCTCCATCCGTCACAGTGTGTTTGATCAGTTGTTTCCCATTCCCCACAGCGAGAGCCCAAGGTGAAACGCTCATTCGTCCCATGAGATAGCTGTACATGTTTTACATTAACTATCTCTAACTATTAACTCTTTCGTTGCTAGAGCACCACAGACTGATTGAATTGACAAAATGAAATATTTACTCCTTTTAGCCCACTAACCCCTGAAAGAAATGTGTGCCTCTTTTTTAGCTTCAGATGTTCTTTAACTGTAATCACCAGCCAGTTGTTAACTCTGTCTGTCCTATTAGTGCCGGGCAGGTCATGTACAGTAGCTTTATCGGAGCTTGTTTGCTGAAAACAGCTGCCTGCTGCTGCTGCTGTGGCTGGGAAAAGGATTAATGAGAACACTGAGACTGAACCATGCCATAAATCCGGAACGATTAGTTAAAAGATGTAGGAAGGTGCTATATCTCCACCACCATAAATGACAATATTGGATCCACTGTTAACATAGAATATTTGTTAGTAGATGTTTAAGAAAAGTGCTTTTTGTTGTTTTTGTTTGTCAATACTTTAAAATATCCACTATGTTTAGCATAGTTGTAGAACTTTTTGAAAAGCCTCATGTAGCATATCTCACTATCTCTTAGTCTTTTCTGTCAGGGTCTCCCTCACTCCCACACCGACACTTGCTAACATTAAGTACAAAATCTCCACACTGAGTTATTCCTACGTGCAGCACACATTTCACTTTTAAAAAAAAAAAAAAGCTACCAGTTTAAATTATTTAATTTGCGGATGCTGGCGGGCAGTCACCCTGCAGTGCAACACACTGAAGGAAACCCTGTCAGAGTGTCCTGTTTCTGGGCAATCTTTGCCACATTCAGCACACAAATAGCCACCCACAGCAGCAGCAGAAGGATCTTTCATGTCCACACATTATGATAGCACCACTAATGAGATGGGCATCAGCAGAAGCAGAAGTCGTTTCCTCCCACTCCTTCTTCTCCACCCACTGCCTCTTACTTCCTCCAGGTTCTGAACTGATTTATGGGCTCTAATTGCCCCAGGGACAGCAGCGTCAGCCTGGTTAGCTGTTGACTGCCAGCTGATCGCGGCTCAGTAGTGACAGCTAACTGGCCTCACGCTAGTGACAAGAAAGAAAACATTTTTTCACTAAGGTCACAAAGGTAACACAAGCTATTGTGTCAAGCTTGCTGTTCCCACTCTCTGTACAAAACATAACATATGAGTGCCTTAAATATAGCAATATTGCAAAGGCTTCGGGAAAGCAGACGTGACACTCAATGGCAATTTATTCTTGGCTTTTTCAAGTGGCCTGTAGGTAAACCTTGATTTTTGTTAAAGAGCACTTACTGTATTTGCACAAATTGGCATTTGCTTTACTGTTGTGTTTTCTCCCAGGGATGAAAAACCCTCCATCACATTTTTTTTTACCAACAACAGCTGCTGGCTGCTTTGTACAGTCAGCTAAATGTGCTTTCATCCAGATTTGCACAGTAAACTTTTCCAGAGCTCTGTGCTGTTCAACCTTACACCCAGAGATGTGCTGAATCACTGCCTACTAAGTGCTGTCATCATCAGCAATATGAACAGTGCTCGTGGTTTTTTCCTCCTCCCAGTCATAAGGTGAAGCATTTGAACAGCTGTTGCTCTAAATTAACAGACTGAGTAAAAAATTATGTTGATCAATAGTTTTTAGTGATACTGTAGTTAGAAAACTGATAAAATGTTCTCCCTGCATAGAAACTTGACACTTTAACTGCTCAGAGATGAAGTAAAGTTTCTGTTGAATAATTATTGCTCAGTGGATAAATGTTTAAGGTTAAAGTCAAGTGTATAAGGTTATAATATTCTATATAATCCAAACAACATGCAGAGAGCAACCAAACACCTGCTGGGTGAAGTCATTGTATTATTTTCTTTTTTTTCCGTTCCTTGGAGGGTTATTAGGACATGCTATCAGATGACCTTCTCGAATTCCCCTAAACAATGGCAAAGTTTTTCGCCGAGTTGCTAATTAAGTATAAGAACAGTAGATTGAGAGATGAACTGGGAGTTGTCAAACAGCCCAGCGTGGCAGGTGGAAAAGATGAAAGCCCAGATGAGCTGCAGAAGCAGATCTTAAACTCGATAACCCATGCCATCAGTCCCTCACAGACTCATTAGGAGAGGGTGTCTGATGCTGGATGGCTGATCCTGTTTGCCACCACCCACTGGGATAAACAACAATAAAAAACAGTGCCTGTGAGATTATGGACGTCTGATTTGACATCATCCTCTTAAGGAGTGTGCTTTCTGAGAAAGAATGCTACCTCACAACTGCACTTGTTGTTACTTAAGACAAGTTGCAGAGTGCGCTGGGTTGTCTCAAGAAATTCTTGAAATCCTGACATGTTCCATTAGATAACTTTGTGCAGCATGTCCTAAAGATAACAGATTAGTCATCTTAGTAGTGTATAAACAGAGGGGGCGAATTCACAAAAAGACTGCAAGACTTTTGCACTAAGTCTGCACTAATAGACTTAAAGAAACTGATATTCTCAAAGTCCCCACAAAGGCTTAAATGCACCCATATATATATAGCACAGTATTACCCCCCCTTTCAATGCAGATGTGCCTCATTGCAGACTTCAGAGAGGTGATGATGAGTGAAGCTCATTGTGTCACGCCCACACTTTCCAGTGATCATTGCAGCAGTATTCGTAGCCTGGCAATGTCATTTATGTAAGGAATACAGTGACAGTCATGTCATTGAAAATACATGAATAAAACTCCCCCGCATGTCATTTCTGAAAATACAGGAGGGAAAAATTAATGAAAAATAAGGTTGTTATGTAAATGAACAAACAAATAATTTCTTGTCCCTCCCTCTGCAAAAGGGTAAATTGCACTCTGCTCTAAAACATAATGGTCGTTAATATCATTAGTGTAATATCTACCATGACTTGGTGGTATTAGTGGCCACAGTCCATTTTTTGTGAACTCATCAGTCGCTTATTTATAAAGTAAATTTGTTTTGCAGGTTTGGATATTAGACTACATTTTAGCTTGGTTTAAACATTAACTGGCAACTGAATGTAAACTTATTGAAAATTTTACTGTTAACTTCCAATGAGAATGACAGGACGCACTATGTGTAGCTACGCGTTTGACGATAAGCCTCCCAAATAGGCGCCGCTTGTTTCAAATGTTTCTCAGCAGCTTGTGCTTTTTTGGCTTGGTGAGCTGCAGAGAGCAGCCTGACCTTTCCAAGACTTTCCTACTGTGCTGCTTTGTCAAGGTGGTGACAGTTGTCTCCTCTCTCTCCTGTGTGCCGTTTGAGTGGTAGTACTGCATTAATGAGATTAAAACAGAGTCATGAGACGTGGTGTGCGCTGTATACGACTCTGCGCCACCAGCTGCTGCTGGATGTATGGTGTGTTTGCAAACATGCCAGCACAAGTTAGCCTCAAAGAGCTCTCTTGTAAATGACGAACACAGCACCTTCGCAGACTGCTCAGTGGGTACTACTATGTGTGTCCACTTGACAGTAAGCTTTTCCCAGGCTAGTAATGCTGCCTCACCCATGGAGGGCAGCGTGCTTGAGTGGCTGTGATCATTCGCTGTCCGCTGGCCTTTAATTGAGCCACCTGAGGAGAGATAACGTCCACTGTGATTTCCCTCAACATAGTTTTATCAAAGTCATCATCAAGAAGCAGCAGGGTGTCTTGCTGTGTAGAAAACTATCGGTCGACTGGATCTACCTCAGTGTTTGCTGTTTGTGCATCACAGTTTTTATGAATATGGTATATGCTGTACAGCAGTTCAGGGTGTCCGGGCTCTCCCTTAGAGATAGAGTGAGAGGCTCGGTCGTCAGGGAGAGGCTCAGAGTAGAACCGCTGCTCCTCCGCATCGAGAGGAACCACATGAGGTGGCTCGGGCATCTGGCGCTGTAAGGATGCCTCCTGGACGCCTCCCTAGGGAGGTGTACCGGGGACAACCCAGGACACACTTGAGAGACTATGTCTCCCGACTGTCCTGGGAACGCCTCGGGATCCCTCCAAAAGAGCTGGACGAAGTGGCTGGGAGAGGCGACCCGACCCCAGATAAGCGGAAGAGGATGGATGGATGGTATGTGCTGTATGTCACTTAAATGTATAATCCACAAAGCAGCTTATGGCTAAAGATGACAAATGATTGTTTCCTCATGAAGTGCAGAGGAGTAGAAGTATAAATTAAATATAGCATTTTGTTTTGTTTTTGTAGATGACCCTGTCTTTTACGTCTTTTGTGCTGGCAGACAAGTGAAATAACTCATTTTTCCTGCCAGCATGGTAAACTGCACTGAGGCAGATGGTTCATTGGAGACCCAGTGAATATGCTGTAGCTCATTTCTGTTCCTCCTCTCTGAATATATCTGACATGTTTACTGTAACACTACCTCAATGCTCCCTTCACTTTGATAGCCCAATTACTTCTGTCTTCAGATCAACAGTTTGTCAAACTAAATGCACCCCTTTCATGACTACATGTGTATTTAAATTCAACATCAGTCAACATTGACCAAAAGGGCACCTGTTACTGTTAATATGCTATTATTATACTGTATATCATCTGTAATACACTGAATGTAAATAAGTAAACAGTTTCACTAGTGCTGTGCAATATGGACAAAATGATCTATCTTGATATAGCTAATTTTATATCCCCATAACGATGCTCTCCATCTCCTCCATGCTGCTTGACCTCTGTTTCCTCCCTAGCAACGAATGCAGTGAACAAGTCCCTGCAGGTGATGTAAAAATGCTTCCACAAAGCAGTAGCGTTGCTACAGTTACAGTAGCCTTCATATCATTATGTCTCTGCTTCATACAATGAACTGTCATGACACAGTTGGATTATCCAGCGGTCATTCCTACGCAGAGTTATGCTTTACACTTCATATATAAACCACAACCGGAGTAACTTTAATGTTAGCATAGCAACAGAGCTAAACAAGTAGCCTACACGTTAAAATTACGATATAAACAACAGAGGGTTGTATCCTATGCTAGACATTTTTATATCGTACTGATATATATTCTAATATTGCGCATAATATTAAAGTTTCACTGTGGGAAACATGACAACATATCCTCATCAGACGGTCCATATGACATCTCATTACAAGTTATTTTTGTGTGTTAGACAGCAGAACTACTTGGTTTGGTTTAGGAAAAGATAATGATTTGGGTCAGAAAAACTGCAGAGGAGGCGTTACACAAGTTCGGTAGTTACGTGACTAATCTTAACGTAACTAATTCTGGTTTCACACAGGAAACCTGGAAGGAAACAACTTTGTTTTTAGACTTGCAGATTATAGTGAATTACTTGTGAGAGCCTCCTGAACGTGGCTTCTATGTCTTCGTCAACAGATTGTCAGAGGGTGAATACTTTAAATGTTTTTCAGAAAAGTCCAGTTATTCTTTCATCGCTAGTTTTCTCCAGTCACGTCATTTGTTTTTAAAAGGCATTGTGAAAAAAGACAAAATGTTAAAGCTTTATACTGTTTGAATATGTTTTAATTGCTCTGTGGTCCATGTATTCCTCAACATTAACTTCACCAACACTCTAGCTCCAGTGCAGTGAGCAGTTTGTGTTGCCTCATTAGTAATCAGCTCACCTCTTCGCAAACTTCTGGCCTGGTTGAAGAGGAGCCTTTTGCTGTCATTGTTGCATCTCAGATCTCTGTGTTTATCGGCTGCCGCTCTTCAGCTGTGACACTGCCGTGGCACTGCCCAGTGCTGCCAAGTCGAGCAGCTTTTTCGCATGACAGATCGACCCTCACAGGCCTGGGGTTGATCACAAATCATGTTTTTTTTCCCGTTTTTATACATTATATTTGTCCCAACTCACACACACATCTAAAGTCATCTTTTACTTGGCCTCTATAATCAGTTTACGTTAAAATACAGCAAAAGTCCTCTGAGTGCCTTCAGGGTCTGTCAATAACTTCCATCAGATATTAAGCACTGCATGTACCTAATATGATAGTATTTCTACTGTATATTTCCTCGCTTAAAATAATGCTTTATATGTATCGTTTATAAGTAGTATTTCAGCAAAACAACCTCATCAGTAGTAGTAATAAAAATATTGGAAAGTTAAAGCTGCTTTATATCAGCACAAACCACCATTCTCTACTCCAGGTTTAGTAATTAAATGGCTCTTTTCCACTACACAGTAAGGGCACGGCACGGTATGGCCCAGTTTTGGTGCTTTTCCATTACAACTGAGTACCTCATAGTACCTCCTCGGCGTGGGCGGGTCGTTATACAGCAGCGCAATACTGCCATGACTTCATTTACATGTGAAACAGAAAAAGCAGGAAGAAGAACAACACAAACAATGGAGGACTCCGAAACGATCATGTGTTTGTTGCTCACTTTGTGGCTTTTTGTCACTCAGACCAAAAGAAGAGAGACAGAGAAGACTCCAGGAAGTGTAAAAATAGCAAAGCAGTTGCCGGTTTTAAAAATGGCGGGGTTGAGTTGTGTTTAGCTTTTACAGTCCGATCAGACGTCCCGCATCCAATGACGCTTCCAGTGACGACACTCGTTGGCCAATCAGTGGAAAGCAGTCAGCTGACTTTGCGTTTTAGTATCGCTTCGGCTTGCTTGAACCAGGGTTGAGGAGGTACGGAAAAAATACCTAGTACCAGGTACTAGTGGAAAAGCGCCACAACCGTGTAGAGCCGTACTGTACCGTACCGTGCCTGTGGAACAAAAGGTTTAAAAGGAGAAAACTTATTTGATATATGGTGCTGCATTTAAGAGCTCCTTATTGGTAAAAGTGGTTTAAATCTTACGATGCTCTTTTTCTGTCTGTGTAAATGGAAAGGTCTAACAGATGAGAGCAGTCCTGCCTCACCTCAGTGATATTTTTGAGTCACTGACGCTTACCTCTGCTTCCCCTGGGTGCACCGCTCAGTGTAAATTCTTACGACCTAGTTTATCTGAAAAGCCATGATAAACTCTATCAGTAGTGTGAATCTAATATTAGATCAGGCGTATGAAATTTAGGTAATCTCGTTTAATAAATCGCTCTGATGACAACGTTCTTTTGACCTTGGCTTATCTTTGAGCGCAGGCAGATGTGCCAGCTATTGCAGCAATAGGATGCAAATAGATGGTGATCATTATCGGGGATGCTCTCTGAACTCAATTAGCAAGTATGATCTGCTGATAGCTTCTGATTAGCATATATGCTAGGTGTGTGTGCACATCATCTGACAGAACTCAAGTCTGCAGGAAGTTAGCAGATTTCAATAAAAAAAGCAAACCCTCTTGTTGTCTGTGCTGAAATGTTAACGTGCAGCTCGCCCATCAATCAGCGGTAATGGGGTGATTTTTCTGACACTGACAGTTTGATGGAGCATATTTATCATAATGATGCCATATGTACACAGCATCAGAATGACTCTAATGTAGAGGAGATGCTCTTGCGCTGCCTAATTAAAAAGTTAAAGGATCGCCAAGTTGTGTTTTTGTCTCCTTAAGCAGAAAATAGGGAAGTCTGTGATTTCAGGAGATGATTAGAGCTACCTTGATTTCCCTGCTGAACTTTAGATGGAAAACAGAAACACAAAGAGGGCAGGCAGTGTTTTTTTTTTTTTTAAGCATTACACGTTTCGAGGGTTTCCCCAGCACAGAAGTGCTTGATGTCTTGGCAAACAAACACTAAATCCGCTGGAGAATCTTTGATTACATTTATAGTAGCAGCTTAAATTTCACAGTCATTAGCATCTGGCTTGTAGTTGTAATGGAGTCCTAAAGAACTGGTTTGTCATTGTCTCTCCCTCTGCATCTGCATCTTATTTCCCCTCTGCTGCATAATGACCAGCCGTCACAGATGTTGCAAAGCAGCCAAGCATTTTCCCTTCCGGCGTTTGCCTTTGTTAATAATGTAAGCTTAAAAGAGCAGTGGCACTACGCACTTAATGTTTACTATGCAGATCCACTCCTATCGCTGTGCTTGTGCAAACTATATTCCCTGAAATCAATATGGCTATTAATATTGAACAGTAATTACATCTTTTTATGAATAATTCCTCCTGGACTAACTTATATATGGAGAGTTTTGTTAGCTATATATCACATTTATTTTAGAATTTCATACTTTTTAGCCTACCTTAAAAGAATATATATAATCAAAATTTCATGAAATTATCTCTGAGTGCCTTTTAATCTCGTTTGAAAAGGGCCTTTTGGAGTGTCTTAGTCAGAGCCCACTGCGAGGGAGAGTATGTTCTATTTTCATCCGCCTCATTAAGTTTTTCACTTTAATTAATGGCAGGATGTGCTCACAGAGGAACTGTCCTGTCTGTTCGTTAAAGCCCATTATGTGTCTGAGCTCAGGCAGACTGGCTGCTTTCAAATAGGCTTTCAGGTAATGGGAGTTTGCATTGTAGTGTGAAGTGCAACACGAGACGAAGAGAGGCGCTCATAAAACATGTTTATGGAAAGCATTTCACGTTAGCGTACGGATAAGTGCACATCAGTCATGTAGGAAGCACAGGAGATTTCATCTGGCTGCATCATCAAATAGTTGTAGGGGAACGGCGAAGGAGTGCCGCTGCTGGAACAGGAGATCAAGCAGGAGCGTTTGATTACAGCTGCGTTTTGCCTGTTGAGTCATATATAGCCAGAAGCTGTGAGGAGTATTGATCTCGCTTTTTTCCTCTCTGTGTGATCCAGCAGTGGGAGAGTGTGCTACCTTGGTCATATCTGTGCAGCTTGCAGATATTTCTGATTATAAATGTTGCACCCATGTCACTCTTCACACATAAACTAGCCTCTAGCATGGTCCAATACTCTTATCTTTACCTCCACCAAGTTATATGTACTGTATTTGATTTGTGTTTGTCAGCAGGATTAGGGGAAAAAACTATACCGGCCTGAACTTCGTGGAAAGGTGTAACATTGGCCAAGGAAGAACCCGTCGCATTTTGGTGCAGATCCAAATCACAGGGCATTTAGATATGGCATTTAGCCTTGGCAGAGGTCTGTGCTCTTCTAGGTGTTTATCTAACATGGACAATAAGCAATACATTTCTTGCACTGGACCAGATATACCAGAGCTAAAAGCAATTTTAATCTGTAGTCTCTTGGCAGAGGTGAACAGGTTGACACAGTAAAATAGTGGCAGACTGTTGCTGTTAACCAGAGTGCTCAGCATCAATACCAATTAGCAATACTGAAACAGTAATAGAACCAAAACAACAAACAGATTCCAAATAATTAAATGAAATGGTTTATAAAAATGAGAATTCTCTCTCAGTATTAATGCAGCCTTTAACATTGTCTAATGTAATTCAGCTAAGGGGTTTTCTAAGCTAATAATACCCTTGTTTAATATTCAGAACAATCAATAAATTCCCTTCCTTTTCTAGCAAAATAAAAGAAATAATGAGCCGCACATATTGAGCAGTAATATTTCTCAGCCCACAGGTGAACAGATGGAAACACATTTTAGCATTAGTCCATCATTAGACAGATCAACTATATTGACATGTTCACAGCTGCAGCAAATTGAGTGCAGTGTGCAGAGGGGGAGCTTGTGCACATGCAGACAGGATGGTGGTAATAAGCTGTATGAGTGCTTTAGAGATGGAGGGGGTTTCCCTCTATGTGGCCAGAGAGACAGAAAAATGGACTTCTAATGGCTGATCCAAAGGTGTTCAATGACAGTTAACCTTTCCAGCTAATGATTCAGGTAATATGTATCACACATGGGCGTCAGATGTGGGACATAAATGTTGTATAGCGTTGAAATACCCCAACCTAGCTCAACGCTGATGGTTGTTCCTGTTCAAGGTCAGTTAGACGGGGCATAGAGTGAAACCTTAACCCCGTCTGAACACCAATACACCAGTGAACTCTAAAGCTTCCAGTGAGCTTTGGAGACAAGGAGCTTTATTGCAGCTGAAACATGAAATAAGAGACTCACAGATGATGTGTGAGGATTTACCGACTCCCACTGCGGTCCAGTCGGGTAATGGTTTACCGCAATGACAAATAGGGGGGAGGGTCCGTCGGAGGAGCCTGTGCAGCAGATGTCTGCTCACCTGCCAGTGTCAGTTACATGACAGTTACATCCTCATGCTGCTTTATTGCCCGCTCATGAAAGCCCTGATGCAATCCACTTAACAGTTGTCCTTGTCTCACCTTGCCTTTTTTTATCACATAACCTGATGTATCTGCTGCCTTGGCTGATCATTTGTTGCAGTTTATTTTATTGATCAGTGGTTATGTGGGGAAAAAAATGCTCACATCAGCTGAAAGAGGAACAGAGAAAAACACAAGAACCCAAAGTGTTAAATTTTCCTCAGTGGGTAATTCATAGAGATTAGTACACACATTGTTGTATGGCTGGTTTCCACCAGGGAATGAAGTTAAATAGCGGATGGGCCTCTGACTCTGTAAGTAGCAATCATAATTCCCCTCTAAAAGCTTCATGCCACTTATGTTATTAACATTTAATTCTCCAACATCAGAGTGGATTAACCCATCAGACAGTGTTCTCGTTAAGATCCACTCGTCACATCTTTTTTTTGGGAATGCCTTGAGCGCTTTCTGTACCTCAGTCTGCCAAAGAGAAAGCTTGAACCTGTGTTTCACCTCTGTTCTCTCCACGCTGTATTTTTCACAGTGGCACATGTTCTCCTCTTGTCTGGCTTTAAAACTATCGAGTCTACAAGTTAATGAGTTCATCTCGGTCCATTCTCAAGTATACTGTATAAATCCAGTGCCGACATTTAGGCCCAGACAGTGCAGGAAGGAGTCCCATTTATTTAGCGCTGTATGTGTGTATGCAGTTGTAATCTTCACCTTAACCTGCCTATCCCTAGCCATGCCGAAGAACATCATTTCTATTTCTTTATGTGTTTTTCTTCAGTGTTCCACAGTGCTGAGAAATTATACATGAACCATGAAAACTCAATCAAAGGGAATCAAACCCGGTACCTTCTTGCTGTGAGGCGACAGTGCTAACCACTACACCGCCGTGCCTAAAATCTCCAATATCATCACTCCGATACCAGCAGTCCATTCCAGATTTTCCAGATCGTACATTACAGACTTCATTCAATTCAGTTGTAGTATATGCATGTTTGTTATGTTTAAAGGTCAAAATGTATGTAACCCAGTGGTTAATAATAAATAGGTCAGGTTTTCACAAACTTATTGCTATTCTCCGTTTGAGTAATATCACTTGATCTAGCATTTTCACGTTATGCCACAAAATATGTAATAAAAATATGTGTGATTTGTATTGATTATTCGATATCGGTAATCAAGGCTGTGATATCGGTATCATATTGACGTGAAAAAGTTGTATCGGGACACCCCTACTATATAATGTATTTTTTTTTTTTTTTTGTATTTTATTTGTTATTTTAAAGTGGGAACAAACTTGTTTCATGAGTGAGATGACAAGACCCAAACACTTTTCCTCTTTATCTTCTCAGAGTGTTCCTGCGGGCCATTAATCAGTATGCAGCAGTGTTGAACAAGAAATTTCTGGATCAAACCAACTTTGAGCTGCAGGTAAGAGCTGAACCACTGAAGGTCTTTTTTTTTTCCTCCTTTGAAAACAACCTTGATAACAGCTCCCCACCCACCCCTGAAGATGTTCTTTTAGTCATTTTAAGAACCATTAACAGCAGCTTTGGAAAAGATTCGGATGGCATTTTTTTTGCTGCAATTTCACACCGAAGCTGTTTTTAATGTTCCACGTGCAGCGTTGGCGACCTTCTGAATAGAGGGAGAATTAAAAAAAAAAAAGATATGAAGGCACAAAAAATCGTGGAGCGGGAACATGAAGTACTGTGTAATAGCTGGCAATTTCAGTCCATTTAAATGTCTGACATATGGAAGAAAGTTCTTATTGTCACCAGTGAAAATACTCTTCATGGATTGTTTACTTTAACAGTGACATAACGCTTGTTTAGCTGTATGAGGTGTGGATAAAGTGCTGGGTTTTCTCTACTTTAAACTACACTTCAGTGGTGTAGAAATAGCAGAGCATTAATAGTGCCAGCTAAAAATCATGTATGTAGGCTTATGGAGCCCTCCTTTTAGTTGCTGTCTGATCCAGAGTGTGCCCTGGAGTAACTACCATTGCCACCACTGTAAATCACCAACCTCTGCAGCCTCTGGGACAGCTTCCCCACACACAAGAACACCATCGCATCTAAACCTTTTGATTTAATGAAACCATAAAGCTCTCCAGCCCACATACCATGGTGTGGAGTTATATTGTTTTAAAACTGCTTTTTGACTGTGAGTTTAGTGTCTTTTTCTTCTTTTAATGCCACGCTCTCCATTTGTCTTCAGCTGTGGAACAACTACTTTCACCTGGCTGTGGCCTTCCTTACCCAGGAGTCATTGCAGCTGGAGAACTTCTCAAGCGACAAAAGAGCCAAGATCTTCCACAAGTGAGTATAAGCGCTCCAGCACAGCTCATGCAGGCTCCCTCCAGAGCACGAGCAGGCTTTATATAATTCATCACACAGAGGCTCGACGGGGATACTCAACACACCGTGGCTCCAGTGGAGGCTGCTCTAGTTGTTCGCCCTTCTGCACAAAGCAGAGCAGCCTCGTAGTAACTCCGGGGGTTATGGAGAGCACATCTTGTACTCCCAGGTCAGAGGTAGGATACAGGTCTAGTTTTTCTTCAAAGCATCACCTACATGCTTTGTTTTCCCCTCAACAGATAAAGAGAAGAACATTTTACATCACAGCGCGCACAGCAGTTTTTAAGCAACTGAAGTTTTAAATCCGCAAAGTTTCCATATTTATTGCTCCTGAAAACCCTCCTTTCACTTCTAAGTCCTGAGAGCCGTTTTGTTTCCCGCTCATCCGCTGCCTGTGTCTACAAAAAGCCATTCATCTACATTAGGATTTCTCATAGAGCCTGGTAATGCATCCAAACGTGTAAATGCTTTCTGGGCAGACGTAGAGCATATTGGCTCTCTTTTTCATTTGGATGAGTTTTTGCCACCACAGCATTCATCACGCCGGCCCGTGCCTGACAGTGAGGCTCCTCACTGGTCACTGCTTTATTATCAGACCTGATAAGCTCCCACACAAAACAGCCAAACACAGCAAACAAGACGTTCCCGGCCACCTCCACACTGCCTTTCTGGACTTGTCAGCCTTCCCCCGAAAGAAATTGCTATTTGATTTTCATACACAAGAACTGCCATTCCTGGCATACAGGCACAGAAAAGGGATAATCTCTGCCACTGCTATTTCCAGATTCTTTATTTGACATTCCAAAATGTGTCATTCAAATACAACCAGGTAGCTTTCAGGAGGATATTATCCAGGGTTTGCCATTTTCTCTTCTACCTCCACCCACCCACTCTCTCTCTCTTCTCTGTCTTTATGTGTCTCTCCCTCCACACACAGCTCACCTTCTCTCTTTTACCTCACCGTCTCTGCATCCCGTTTCTCTGTGTGTTGGTGCATGAACTGTCAGTCCTGCCTGCAATACCAATTACTGTGCCTTGCTTGGGAGCAGAGAACAGAGGGGTGAAATCAGAGCTGTGTCGAGCGTGGCTCTTTAACTTTTTAAGTGACGCCATTTCTCCCTCTGTCTCCTGGTGCTTTTGGGGAAGTTCTGCTCCATTACTGGTGTCTGTGTGATCCTTGTTTCCTTCTCACGTTTACATCAGAGCACTGACGGCAGACTCTTTACAGACATGTACTACATGGTGGGTATTGCCAAGGACTTCACGATATGATACGTATCATGATACTTGAGTCACGATATGATACATTTTTGTGATATTGCAATATATTGTGATATTCTACATAGATCACTGAGAAATTTATAATGCGTATCTATACACATACAAATAGATTAGGGCTGTTGAAGTTACAGCATGAACACAGATTTTATTATTATTTATATTATTTATCTGATATTTATTTTTTTATTTCAACATGTGGAAGTCACTCTGGATTCTTTTTTGGGGGGAATCGATATTGAGAAATTAAATATATCAGAAGAAAAAGTATCACAGTATATTGCCATGTTGATATTTATTCCCACCTCTAGTGTGAAAAGGAGGATGGAGGATAAATGCATCCGTGTGTAGCCTTGTGTTTCCAGTAGGGCTATGCATGGACAAGAATCCTGTGGTAAGATATAGTTAGTAAGAGTTATAATTCAATACATCCTGGTACTGTAAACAAGGTAATGTGTGGTGATTTTTTTTCAGATATTAGGAAACTGCCACAGCATAAGTAATCTGCCATATCTATAAAATCTGAGTAAAAAATGTCTTTAAAAATGTTTTATGCAGTCTTAACAGTGGGATTTGCTTTAAACATCAAGATCGTAGCACTTACTTGAGAGGGGTCATACACTGAGAGGGTGCATGTCTGTGAAAATGAAATAAACTATTGACTGAGTTAATATTTAGATGATGATAAAAGGTAGATCTATCCATCCTGAAGGAAATAACTGTTTAACAGTTAACAATACAAAGTTGGAAATGTAAGCAGATCATAACAATATACATATAGTGAAGAATAGTGTAAAAATCAGAAAAATCAGCTACAAAAATAAAAAGAAATAGAAATGCAGTCACACGTGTCATAGCTGGATAAATGAGCATGCAGCAGTGTCATTGTCGTGCTATGTGCAGTGCATGAGTGATGAGTAGACAGAGTGTCATGTTGTCAGAGTTTGTGAATATCTAACGCTTTGCTTTGCTTCTGGTTTTGATCACATCTCGTCTGCTCTTATAGGCCACAGCTTGTCAATCACCTGTGCAGTTTTGTTCTGTCTCGCTCCATCGGCCACCCTGTCTGTATCCCTCTCTTCCCATCTCTTTGTTTCCATCACCTCACGCTTCTGTGACCATTTCCTTCTTTCTCCTCAGAGTCTTGCTCTTTGGCCTCTGACCCAGTGACATTACACAATCCCCAGATCCACTCTGTGCCTCCGCTGTCCCTCTGTTATTCTCAGTCAATCTCTCTGAGAGCTTTGCAGCCTGTAGCTTACAGGTATATGTTGGCAATCCTGACAGCCGACAGGCATAGCTGCCTGTCTGGCTGCCTACAGCAGTGTGACAGAGCAGCATCCTACATCTGCCTCTGTTCAGATGAGGACATGATGCTTCAAGAATATGTCTTTATATACGCCAGAATCAATGACGAGACACCCCTGAGTTGCATGTTTCCACTGGTGCACACATGCATGCTATGTGAACAGTCACAGATGCTCCCCAGAATAAATGATAAGACACGCTCGAGCTGCAAAATCAGTCAAAGATGTGCTACATAATGCATGCAGCGTTACACTAACGTCTAGAGGTGGCCATCTTTTTTTTATCATCTTGTCAATACTCTGATCAATCTGTGGTCAACACTCGTCCCTTTGACAGCTAAATGTGGTAAAGTGTTTTGACCCGGCCAGACTACAAAGAGGTGATGCAGCTTCTTTCTTATGGATTCTTTCAGTGCTTTTTTCCTCTCTGTCAAAATACATTAGCTTGTCTGTGAACAACAGTGGTAAAACAATCAATAGTGTTTCAGAATTCCATCCTGATTTGAATTTATATTAATTTGAGAGACAGACTTCAAAACTCTCCCCCTCTGCAATGTCACACCAAGGTGTCATGCTTTCAGCAAAACAGGTGCAGTAGAAGAGACTCCATCAGTCACTCAGCCCAATGCAAGTGTCACTCCACACGAAGTCACACTCCAGCTATGGAGGGCACTTCAACTGAATGGTAAGGGTATAAATAAGACGAGCGGGTATGGGCCGCCCTCCTCATGCCACCAGAAAATGGAAGCCCTCGTCGCCATGGCAACAAAAAGATGCTTCTTGTGCAGGAGGAGCTACATTATACCTCAAATCATTTTAAGTGATTCCACAAGTCTTTCAACCCCAGCACCATGTGACATTTCCAATTAAACAAATGAAGCCAGATGTATTTTGCCACCAGTTGTTCTTAAATTTTGAGGAGCCAGAGCTGCAAAATCAAACCAAATGTCAGCATAGAGTAAGATTTGCTAGTTTTGTCTTTTTTTAATCTTTCCACACCACTCCTTTTGTTTTTCTGTCAGTGTGTTATGTGTTATGTGTTCTGTCAGTTATGTTGTTTCCGCCTCCATTTTTTGCCTTCGCACTTCTTGCTAAAGCCGTCATAAATGTGCATTGATGCAGACTCACTATTTAAGGGCTTAACGGTCCACTCACCCTCCAACCTACGTGGTTTGGGACAGCCTTTAATATGGCGGAGCCTCCGCGAGAATGCACAAACAGAAGGCAAGTGTGTAGAGTAATTGACCTGGACAGGACACATGATGACATTATTGATGACTCTGACTCTACAACCAACTTTAAATACACCTCAAAGTGGTGGCGGATATTTGACTTATTGTGTTGCAGATGCATTATGATTAGAGTTTTGCATACCATAGATTTACCTTACAGTTGTATTGGTGCACACCTTCACTACTGTAAGTGGATGTTATCAGCGCGGGTGAAATGAATGTGAAGTAGCTTTTGTCGTGAGGTAGATTCAACCAAGTAAAAAACACACTACCCAGCATTATAAGGAGATATACAGTATATATTTTTATTCCAGACACTTTAATCTCAATTAATGTTCTAACATATTGGCCAACGTTACACAGACTTATCCATACTACTTCTGTTTTAGCCGTCTGATCAGCCACATGGCTCGGTTGTGGGCAGAGACTGTGACGGCTTGGCACTGCTTCAAAACGGAACCACAATATTGCGGTTCAGTGCAGATATTCCCTACGGTGAGCCGGCAGTGAAAATACATCAGATTATTTCTCAGCACGCAGTGGTGCGGCTAAAGCACGCTATTTCAGACCAGTGGAAATATGGTAAAAACACCCTTTCAGGACCGTTATCTCCATTGTGTCCTCTAGATTCTTGATCTTAAAACAATTTCAGGCTTGAAGTTACTGTCTTTTCTTATCTGACCCATCGTCCAATCGCTTTTCCCAGAACTAAAACCATTACTTAAGTTTCATGTATGTGACTGATTGTTTCTGAGAGCCTCTCTGCCCACTGTCTCCACTCCTGTTAGCCTCCCCATCGTTCACTATCTGTTATTCCCTTTCTTTCTGTTCCACTTCACAATGTGTCCTTTCTATGACCTGGGCTTGTGTGCGGCAGGAATGAATACTGACTTCAAGCTGCCGTGGAGATCGGTTCACGACCTAGACATGGCAGAGCTGATCAGCTTATAAGACCTCATTCGCAAAAGCAGCACAAAAAGTCAGGATGAGAGCGCTTCCTTCAGCTTCTCTTGCAAATCTTTGTTTTATATGTCGGCTCTTGTCACCTCAAATCGACCTCAAAGAACTAGTACCAACGAAGACTTTCTGATCAAACACGCTTCTTCTGTCTGCTGTCAAATACGCAGAGCGTGAGGCATGATGTGTGCATGTTACGAACTTGCACAAGTGAAAATATTCCACAGAACATGACAGAAAGACAAAGAGAGCTAATCCACCATGGTCAGGGCATTGTGAATCTCTTTAAACGGTCTTATTATGTTCAACGGGTGTCGTTCAAGCATCGATGAGGAGGAACTCAAGGAAGTGATCCCCGACATTTTTTTAGCTCAAGAACAGGAAACTATTTTTACAACACAGTATTTTATCTTAAGCTTCTGAACCGCACACATGAACATTCATCAGAGCAAAGCAGCACCCAGGGGGGCTATGAAATACATTTTTATCTCTGACATCATAAAGAACTAAAATTGTCACATTGTAAGCAGCAACCTTGACATTGACTTTGGATCCAGCAGCTGCAGCACAGCTGGAACATGACACAGTCACTCATACGTGCAGCATGTTGCCTGTTAAAACACTCAGCAAAGGCTAATCTGTTAAAGGGGAAGTGCCATTTTTTTTACAAATTAGACCTTATTTCTGGGATAAAATACTGTCATTTACTCACTCATTTCACTTTGGAGTATTTCCGATGATACTGGATTTGACAATATCCATTTAACAGGAGTGAAGCGGACTCAGAAATGCAGCCAGTAAATGACACAAACTTGACCATTTCTTATTTAATAAGATGGGCTATACTATTACTATTCTCATTTGAGTCCGGTGTTGTCCGTAACTTGAGAAAATTCAATCTGTAAACAGACTGCTATTACAGTTTACGAACTAAAAACAACATGTATGTGTATGTGACAACATCGCAAATAAGTATTTTAGGTCAAGTTTGGCTACATTTCAGTGCCCCATTCACTCCTGTTAAATGGATGTCATCAATATTACCGGAAAGACTCCAAAAGACTCCGAAGTGAAATAGGTGAGTAAATGACAGACATTTTATCCCAGAAATAAGGTCCAATTTGTAAAAAAAACAAAACAAAAAAAAACAGCACTTCCCCTTTAACACGAGTCTTTCCCTAAATCAGTTGAGCCCATGTTATTTTATATTCTGTGTAACATTTGATCCTGTTTGCGTTTCAGATACCAGGACATGAGAAGACAAATTGGCTTTGAAATCAGGGACATGTGGTACAATCTAGGTAAGTTAACTGCACTTTTCATTTCTTTATTGATCAACAATCTCAGTGAACAAACTTGGTAATATAACGCCACCAACAGCAGCTAAATATAGACAGTTGTGTTAATAAGCTTCATGTTGTGTGAAGAGAGAGGGACTCAGTGGATGGTGGTGTTAGATTTGAGCACCTTATCTCATTGTACTCTACACCATCTGATCCCTTAATTGGATTCTTTCACCATATTAGATTGACTCAGTCACTGATTTTAATGAGCCTCATGCTATTTTTACCAGAAGTGTTAAAGTTATTTACTGCATGATTGTGAAATCCTGATTATCACATTTTGAACAGCTCTTATCTGCAGCACATTAAGGATTATTCAACATCAACATGTTGTACTTGAAACTGAAGAGTTGTGTGTACTTTGTATGTACATGTAAATGTCCTTTTTTGTCTCTCAGGGCCCCACAAGATCAAATTCATTCCAGAGATGGTTGGTCCTATCCTGGAGATGACACTAGTCCCTGAGATTGAGCTGCGAAAGGCCACCATCCCCATCTTCTTTGACATGATGCAGTGCGAGTTCCACTTCACATGCAGCTTCCAGCGGGTGCGTCCTCTTAAATGTGAAAAGTAGTGGTTATTGATGTGGGAATCTGAGGAGCAAACACTAAAACAGGAAAAAAAAGTTTCACAGCCACAAGCTTATTTGTAATTCTGCAAATCTCATTTTGTTGTGCTGCGATTATCAACAGCCTCGGTAAGTGGAACTTAATGTTATGTTCCCTTACCGTGCAAAATTAAGCCCTTCTGCATGAGGAAATCCGTTTGGCTACAGCTGTTCAGCCATAAGATGTCTTAGGCACTTTTCAGCTTTGTGATGTTTATGTGGGCGCACAGAGTATGTGATGCTTATTGTACTTGTATCAAAATGGTAAAGCGACACAATGGCTTTATGTCTTTGCTGGCCCTTGCAGTCCTGTGTAAGACAGTGGGAGTTCATCCCTCTCTCAAGGGACACATTGACTGCTAATTACTTCAGTGTGTCACTCTGGATCTGGCTCATTGAAGGTGATTGCCACTTTTCATTCTTTCCCTTAGCAAAATGTGATCAATTTCACATTGACCTGACCCTTCTTTATGCTGTGAGCCAGTAATATTTCTTTCTCTGCCTGCGTAAATCCTGGGCTTAACAAAGAGCAGCATTTATGTCTCTGTATTTGTGCCTGGACAACATGCAAGCAAATAAAGAAGTCAGTCAAAATTGGTTTGTTGCAGCACAATAAAACTTGTTTTTTATACAGCTGCTACATACAAATATCAGACAAATAAGGTCCATGCATCACTGTCAGAGGCTTGGGCAACAACAGAGCAGAAGTAGAGGGCATGTGTCTCATGATGCAGTCTTCTTCTAATCAAATACAGACAGATAATTATAAGATAAGAGAATAATGAAGAGCTCACAACCAGCTGGACGATTGAAGACGAAGCACAGATCCCCACAGAAGAGAGAGTGAGACAGGGAGATGGTGTTAATGAATTGAAAAATTAGCTCCACTGATTATTTGTGCCTTCTCTGTCTAATTGCAGTTCGAGAACGAGATCATCACCAAGCTGGATCACGAGGTGGAAGGGGGCCGCGGAGACGAGCAGTACAAAGTTCTCTTTCAGAAAATGTAAGTGCTGATTAATGGGCAGGATTACGCCTGAGCCTCTCTCACAAGTTAGGTAATGCTAATTGCAACATGGCACTCCTCAAAATAATCACAGTGTGCTGATGATCACACGGCTATCACAGCTTGCCACTTTGGTATTTGCTTCTGGCACAGTTGGATGCTAACTCTGCTTTTATGTGCAAAAAAACGTTGTTTCCCCCTCAGAATCCTCAGTGGCAAAAAGTCAGACATTGTAAACTGTTGAAGAAGCTCTAATACATGCTTCACATTTGTTTTCTCTTTGCTTCTCTTCCTCCATATCCACAATCAGTTTATTGGAGCACTGCAGGAAGCACAAGTACTTGGCCAAGACAGGAGAGAACTTTGTCACTTTGGTGGTTCGTCTTCTGGAGAGGCTGCTGGACTACAGGACCATCATGCACGATGAGAACAAGGAAAACCGGATGAGTTGCACCGTCAATGTGCTCGTAAGATGCTGGGAATCAATTTTTTTTTGATACAATGCCAATTTCGGTACCTTTGTTAAGATACTTTTTTGATACCTCAATAAGTTATTTTTGTGCAATTCAGGCTTTAATCATGGTCATCATCAGTATTCCTTTATTATAATAATAATAATAATAATAATAATAATTATTATTATTATTAGTAGTAGTATTATTAACTCAATAACTTATTTTTGTGTAATTCAGGCTTTATCGTGGTAGACATTAGACAATGGTCTGATGATCAATCAATAAGATCTATATTATCAACACCTGGGCATTGATTATAAGTTACACTCAGTAAAGTGATCACAAAAAATAGTGAAGAAGAACAAGCACGTGTCACAGTGTATTCAGATGTTATCATCTCGCCTGCTCTGAAACACCTCTCCTCTGTGAAGAGACATTTCAACGCTGAAATGTCAGTTTTGTCTCACGTGACTACTGTTTTGAAAAGACTACAGGTCTGTATTCAGCTTTTACCTGAGTCATTTTCTGCTGGTGCTGTGCCAGGTTGCTTTTAGTTTCAGCCAGGGGAACAGTGGGACACTGATGTTAGCCAACTTGTAAATACTTCCTGCTGCATGCCAGGGTATTGTTATTTATCTGTATTTTTATAAAATTGAGTTGTCACACTGCCAACATATTATTCTTTTAAAGAGATTAAAAACTAATCTATAATCCAGTGATTTCTGGAGTGGAGCAATGTAAGCATGCTACAACCTTTGTGAACAGTACGGTGACACTGCTCTCGCTGGAAGTCTGTGAAACATTTTACATCCTTCTTATTAGTATGTCTCTTTCCTTCCTGTAGAACTTTTACAAGGAGATAGACAGAGAGGAGATGTACATCAGGTGAGTCATATCCATCCCTTTGCCTGTTCAAATTTCTAGATATTCACCATTGTGGTACATTAAGAGACTGTGCTGTGACATTCAAGTTAAATTCACCTACCACAGATTTATTGCAACACATTTTGGCCCTTTTTTTCCCACCTGTATGTCCCCAGAGATCTAGAATACAATATTTGTTTGTGTTGAAATACATTTCATGTTCAAAATCTCACCAGTTTCACCATCTTTCCGACAAGCTTTATTTGAGGTAAATCAGGTTGTCAAGATGCATCAGTCTGGCACAGTTTACGTCCTGTCTGTTGTTAAAGTGTGAGAGGCCCACCTAGACATGACACATAAATCATTGCTTTTTGCTACCAGGTACCTGTACAAGCTGTGTGACCTCCACAAAGAGTGTGACAACTACACCGAGGCTGCCTACACTCTGCTGCTGCACGCCAAACTGCTTAAGGTACACAGAAACAATATCAACAGCGACGAAGTGGAGAAATAGCACTCTCACAAAAACATCAAACAGAACCCAAATACACTGCTAAGCTGTTGTCGGGCAGATGGCATTTAACCTCAGGCATTAAACAAGTGTGTATCTGTGAATTTGAATGTGTACGGGATTTTGAGAGATAAGGCCGCATCGCTTTAATCCCAGCACGGCATGAGATGGCTGCTAAAAGGCCAGACTTGCTGAACACCATCTTTTTCACCTTGCATGGTCGATGCAAATCACAGCTAGTATCTGATTTCCCTTGAAAAAAAAATGCTCAGACATTGTTTAAAGCAGAGGATAAAGCGGCAACAGCCACCTGAGGTGCTTTGAGATAAAGCTGTATTTTTACTGTCCTTTTGTCAGCTGGATACGAAGTATCCCCACCTAAAAATCACATGGCTCAGTGCAAGGTGCCTCTGGTTTAAGGTGGAAAACTACCACACTTTAAGTGCAGTGATATTTAAAATTAAATACATAAATATTTATAGGCTATCATGGAGCATTTCCTTTAAGATCACACCTTTTTTGTTAATAGAGGCCTCCTCTAGGTCCCGGAAAGTTCTTATCTTTGCCAAAAATACATCATATCCGCACACAGAGCTCCTCTCACAAAGAACTGCAGTGTCTATTCCCAGCTGGGGGTGCGGTATACCCCAAATGTGGAGTTGTTTCTCTGTGCCTTTTATCCAAAATGGTTGCACCCAACATCTTATCTGTATTTGCATAAATAGCTGGCTGCATCAGCCTTTGTGCAGGTCCCGACAGGGGAGAGAGAGCAGACTGTGACTGAATCACATTTTCCTCGCTGAGCAGTCACAGTAGCATTTGCAGGAGTTGTTTTTGTTGTTATCATTTTAATTCTGCTCATCTCTCAGCAGCTGTGGCATTCCTGATCATACCTTCAGAGAGGGACTCACTATTATATTGTGGAAATTAGCTAATTTCGTTCCACTGGGGTGTGGATAAATCCTTTCTTTTCCAATAAGCTGCCCCGTGTCATCATTGTCCTCCCTTTGTTTTCACATGCAGGCACATGTAAACAAGCTCCAGTAACGGATGCATACTTCTGCATCCAGCAGCAGTTGGAGAGTAAAACCTGTGGTAGTAATTAGTCCTCCAGTAGAGTACCTGTAGCAGTGTAATAATGGCTGATGAATTTACGGCCCTTTGTGTATTGTCAGAGATGCATCAGCACTTTAGTTGTGTCGATCCACGGTACACCGGCCATCCATAAAGAAACGGAGATCCTTTCTACCCTGTAAATGCTGCAGTTCAGCTGTAAAGGAATCAATAACCTGATCCAAAGCCTCCCAGCATCCTTCCTCATGCCACAGCAGAGCAATTACTTTTTCACCCATCTCCAGCACAGGATATGCAAATTCCTCGGCTTTGCTATTCAAATGTGGGCTTTGCACAAAATCTTGGTCCGGTTTTCACAGAGATCTTAACTCTTCAGGTTACTCGCAACACCAATTAAAACTGGCTGGTAATGAATCGGTCCTGGCAGCACGCAGAATTATGCGTCCTGGACACAGAGGCCAATCAGATCGCCCATCTTCCTGTTAGCCAAGCCGCTCTAGCTTGTCAGAAACCTCATTATTCTGCATGCTGATGCATGATGGAGTACACAGGCAGCACAAAAGGATACCCCTGCAGTCTTGTTGTTTCTTTTTTGTTTTTGCATCACTCTTCCTTGTCTGCCAGTCTTTACAAAATGAATGAGATTGTATCTGATTTTTATTGTCAACACGAGCATTAGTGACGCTTCTCTCTGCTCCCATGAATGCACATCACTTGACTGGCTTACTGGAATATTGTTATGGGTTGTGTGGCTACTTGTGTTAATTTTGGCAGCTATTTTAGATTTAATCTTTAGAAAAAATTGTTTTTTGGTTTTGGTCATTTTATTATCATAGTTTTAATCATTACTTCTTGTCAAAATGTTATGTCATAGTCATAGTTTTTGACATCAGATTATATTGAATAGTGCAGTGTATTGAAGCCAATAATTGACTTTTTATCTTATCATGAGCTGATAAAAAAAAAAACTGAATGATAATAGGAATTACTGAGGGACAGCTCAATCACAACCACAGGTTAAAAATGCAACCACCCCACAAACCGCAACCTGATGCATTATGGTGACACAATCGTCAGGACTGCGGACACAGAAACAGGAATGAGCGCCATCAATATGTATCGACGCATGTTTCATGGCTCGTGTCTCAAGTTTCCCTCTCGCCCTGCCAGAGTGCAGTGCAGCTTTAAAAAGAATTACAAATCAATTGCACCCATTTGCATTGGCTATAACTCACTGATTGATTTCTTGTCACCTATTCCCCCTTAGCTCTGTATTGTATTACACAGTGTTGACCCTAATGCTAACGTGTCCTCCATAGTGGTCGGACGAGCAATGTGCAGCCCACCTGACCCAGAGAGATGGCTACCAGGCCACCACTCAAGGACAGCTTAAGGACCAGCTCTACCAGCAGATTATCAATTATTTCGACAAGGGCAAGGTAAGAGAGAAATACTCAGAAAAGTGGTCGTAATCATGATAAGTCCTGGACTCTGAAGATGCTATTCTTAGACGCTGTCTATCTCTGTTGAATACATCTTCTGGCGTGAGAAGGCAGGTTTTGGAGAAGAGCTGCTGAACGGGGATTGTAAATAATCCTCTGCTCTTGGCTGATGCTCAAATGGAAAAAAGCGCATATGAGACCACACGAGCATTAATGCGGCTCTTTTGTGTTTCTCCCCTACCTTTCATAAAAACCTTTTTCTCATTTATACCACTTCAGTGAGGCACTTCAATACCATCCTGATACCACCATATTTTGAAGAGCAGGCCGTTCATCTGTACCTCAGATTCAGGAAAATGTTCTACTTATGCTGTGCTATTCTTCTGCACTCTTCATATTTTGTTCCAGGAGAGCAACATGTTTTTTTTCAGCCTGTAAGCTAAGCCTGGAATGGTTCTGCAGGACTGCAGCCAGAGCTTCTCAGAGACGATGTCCCAAGGCTGTGCATGAGTCATCAGTGTTGGGGTGCAGCCGCCACTCTTGGTTCTTTAGCCAAGTGTCACTCAGCAGGCTATTGCCAGGGAGGCAACAAATTGAAAAAGTGTTGGCTAAACATACACACACAAACACAGCAGAGTGATCAGGAAGTGTTACAGTGGCTGTAAGTGCATCAATACTCCAGAGAAGGGGGGGAATCAACTGAGGACAGTGTCATCGAGTCATCCAGAAAGCAGTCCCAGATGGTGCTGCCACCACCACTCTCACTGATGGCAGGCTGATCTGAGCGGCAGTCTGGACTCGGTCCACCTCCAGTCTGGCCCGGATCAGTTCAGCCCTATCTAGTCTGTCAGGAAGCCACTTAGAAGCCTTTCAACATGTTCGAGTGGCTCCCGCCTATCTGTGACACCACTCCACTGCATTGGATGGGCCTCGAGGGGAAATGCATCGCTATGAGGAATCTGCAGTTTTAGCAAAGAATATTGACATAATACAAATAATTCACATTTATACATTTTCAGAAAGACTTATATTGAACTCCATTGCCTGAGAGAGATAATTGGTTTTGTTCAGCTGGCTGAAAAAGGAATACTTTACCCCATCTTGAATTGTGATAATTAATTCATTAGCTAACTGTCTGTGTTTGTGTGTGCCCAATAGATGTGGGAGGAAGCAATCATTTTGGGAAAGGAACTGGCAGAACAGTACGAGAATGAAATGTTTGACTTCGAGCAGCTCAGTGCATCCTTGGTGAGTAGTGTTTTAAAATAACATTAAAGTTACCATGAGACACTTTCAACTTGTATTGAACAGTGTCAGGTTAGTACTGATGTCTCGATATGACCTTCATCAGTAAACAGACCCTCAGCGAGAACATTGGCTATTTCTATATCACTATTCTGAGTGCATGTCATCAGTGCCACTGCGTCAGATTCTGCGCAAAACCAGGCAAATTCACCAGAAACTCGTTCAGATCAGAAGCCAGTGGGACTCTGGCAGTGACCAGCCCACACATCCTGATGAGCTCTGGTTGGCCGGGGGCTCAGGCTGTAGAACCAGAACCAGGTCCAGACTACTGCATTCAAATGAGAGGTTTTGTAAAGGGACTGTGGTGCTCACAAACATCACTTTCAACACAAATTGGAATGTCTCATGGTAACTTAAATACTACACTGTATATACGGGTGTCCCGATACAACCTTTACACTTCTGATACCGATACTGCAACCTTGAGTGTTGGCCGATACTCATATCGATCCGATACGATATCAGCATGAATCATACAGACTTTTATTACTTATTGTGTAGCAACAGTAGGTATGAGAAAAAGTGACCCAGTTATTAATAATCAGTGATTTTACAACACTTTTATACATTAAGCATAAGAATAGTCTACAATTGAATAAAATAAACAAAAAATAAATTAGAAAACACTGAAAAATAACCTCAATTAATCCAATAAAAGCAAAAAAATACGAAATAATGAGTTTAACTTAAACATAAGAATATTCTACGACTGAATAGAATGAAGTCTGTAATGGACTGTCTGGAACGGACTGCTTGTATCGTAGATGCAGGCCGATATAATCCAATACTCATTTTTTGCTGAATCGGGCCGATATCCGATAACAGTATCGTATCGGGACACCTCAAGACTGACACATTTCAGTGTACAGACATTTATAAATGCTACATTTAGCAAACATTGACTTGAGACTGTCATGTGCTCATTTTATTTATAAAAAATAACCTGGAAAGACAACTGAAATTCATTTGTAAAATGGCATCATCAGTAAGGATCAAATAACACATGACGGATGTCAATGTTATCCATGACACTGAAGCTTTCCATTTTATTTCCCAACAGCGGAAGCAAGCCCAGTTCTACGAGAACATAGTGAAGGTCATCCGGCCCAAACCAGACTACTTTGCCGTTGGCTATTACGGCATGGGCTTCCCCTCCTTCCTACGCGTGAGTACTCCCATCAGCATACAGCTCCCACAACTCTCTGCATCGCCTGCACATGGCTGGTAGCATGGCTGTGGGTGAGCCGCTTGTCAAAGCAGATGATCATTAAGTTTCCCCATGCTCGCATTTAGCTCTCAGTTCCTGCTGCCAATACATATGTGCTTCACACGTCTCGAGGGACTGGAGACCTAGTGTAGTTTTCAGCTACGGTTCACTTACTCATTCACAGACAACACACTGTGAATCATAAGCAGCTGTTGCTTGTGTGGCTATAGAGGATATCCAAAAGAGAGTTGTGAATCTCCTTCTCTCCTCTTCCCATCTCTCTTTTTATCTAACTTAACCTGTTTTTACCATCTACTCTACCAGTCTAATAATTCCCCCAAAATCCACCATTGCAGGACATCCAGTAGCTAGAAAGACTCTTGAGGCTGGACCAAAGGACCCCCTCGTCTGATCACGCTGCAAGCGCCGCCTTTAATTCCATCACCTGAGCTTCAGCTGAACACCCTTTTCTCCACGCCGTGCACGTGGCCTGCCTCACAAGGCATCCCATCACTGCCTGCACAACAAAAGCATGCACTAAATACAAAGAGAAAGGATGTGAAATGGTCACCTTGTGAATTGTGCTTTTGGTGGCTGCTTCTGAGTCATGGGATGTAGGCAGAAAACACTCAGACCTGCACTTGTTTAGAGACCATACAGTGGAAAATGACCATTAATTGGCCCTCAATCATTATTAATATGCACACTTGAAGTGAACTATCAACCACAAGTCTATGTAGAATCCCTAGCAAGTACACTTACTATGCCGCTAAAGCCCTCTAAGTGTCCTGACTGGCCCTGTGCCAATCTGATCACAGCTTATCACAAACTTCATTTTGAACAGGTGTTTGATATGTCCTCTCCACCAGCGAGGTGCTACTCTGTGCTTATCTCTGCTCTGTGCAGGGTGTCCTGCTCTGTCCACATATCAGTTTTTATTTAAACAAAAAATTAAGTTGTCTCAGTGGGTTTGATGTCAATGTCAGAGCTTTTTTTCCCACATCTTGTTTATAAGAAGGAAAACGAGTCAGTGCTGAAGATCAGTTTGCCGCTGTTGCAGCTGGTTTTAACTGTGCCATGCGAATGAAGGTGTAAGTAACAAACTAAAGTCCTCACGGAATAAGACGCTGTTAATGTCAAGTTCCACGAGCAACCCCGATCATATTCCCTTTTCGTTCTATTATGAAGAGACATTTCACTAAGGACTCCTGCTGCTCTCCTCACCCCGTTCATCTGGGGCAGAAACTCCATTACTGGCAGGCCGAGCTGCTCTCCTCTCATCTAACTGGCTGTTAGTCGGCCTTTAAAGGACAGCTTTGAGTCTCACTCTTTTATTTATGTTGGAGGCAGTTTGACCTGACCTGAAACAGCCAAGTGGCCAGCTTGTTTGGCCGATAGGAATACAAATGTACCTGTTCATTGTTTGGTCTTTTTAAATCATGGCATTCCTAATACAACAGTATATACAAGGCAGGGCTGGATGATTCAACTGCGGTTTTAGCTTCAACAATTATGAAAAATTATTGAGCGATTATTGTGCCGCATTCACTTTCATAGTTATGCTCTGGTAAATCCAGTGACAGGCATATGTTAAAAAATAGTTTACCAAAGTTTTCAGTAGGTTGTGTCAGCACTGTGACATCCATCCATCCATCCATTATCTACCGCTTATCCTCATAGGGTCACGGGGTGGCTGGAGCCTATCCCCAGCTGTCTTAGTGTTTAAACACTATGTGTTTAAGCATATTTAAAGTTTAAAATAAAAATACTTTTTTGAAGTTAAAATCCATGATGTTTCCAAAGTAAGACAGAAAATATTAAAAGTAACTTTTTATCCTAAGAGGGAGCCAGTCAGTCCTCTTACATTGTCCTTCTACAAGGTCTCTGAGCTGTACTTCATCTCTGGATATATGTCATAATTATGGTGAAAGATTTCTGTGTGAGTACATAGGGAAGTGTTCAAGTGTGGTTTACTTATCAAGATAAATATAGTTTGGAGGGTTTTTGTTTCACGCCTCATGTTGCTGTTTATGTTGCAGCATCATAGTGTCCTCAGGGAAAAGTCAATTATGTGAAAAAATCAATACTCTGATAAAGGCTTTTTTGCACCCACCCGCTTAAGAATTGATTTAATGCAAGAGTGCTTGATTCAGCTGCTTATGATTTATTAGTCGTTAATGTGGTTTGACAGGAGGGCGCTTGCTAATTATAAAGTGTAGAATTGATCATGTCATTCGGTACCAGTTATCTTCTTGTAGAGATAAAGGTTCTGTGTCCATACCCAGTGTTTTACTCAGGTTAGATTTAGAGTCAAGATTTAAGTTCGTCTTACTTGTAAAACAAACATGGCACAGACATGCTCATCTGAACCTTGAGAATCATAATAACTTGTCATAAAAGCGTGAATTAAAGCATCCATTGTATTTTTTTGCTGTATAAATAATCCTGACTTTCTTTCAGCTTTCCAGACACGCTGAAGGTGTTCTCAGCATTTCAAAGACTATCCAAATGTTTCTCTCACTTGACATCCTGTCTGCGTATTCCTCCACCTCTCCCTTCTCCTCCCATCAATCCTAAAAGTTAACTTAATCCCTGTATTGAGTTTCCTGTGAGCGCTCCACTTAAAGAGCGTTTGAGGGTGTGTGAAAGTTGGTTTGAAATATGTATCCTGACGCGCCACATTGGGAGACGCTGGGATATGAGCTGTCATGTTCTATCACTCAGTGTGTTCTTCAGACAGACCCCTGAGCACACTCAGGGAGATGAAGGAACGCTCCTTTGCATTTTCAGGAGCACTCCGCGCACTTTTCTCATATAACTTATTTTTGTTTTGGAATAAAACAAGATGACTTTTTTTTATCAGCCTCTGTGTCTGTTAAACATCATGTGATTCTGCAGTGAATTGAAAGTATGCATCCATACATCTTACAGTTTGTTTCTGGGAAACCATCACTGCTAAGAGGGTCATATATATCTCATTGGTTTCTCCGTTGTCGCTCTCCCTTAACGTTACAAATCTCCCAGTCTTGCTACAAGTATATCCAAGCCTCCTGAGCATTATGAGTTTCATTTTAACTCGCAGCTGTATGAACTGATGCTGTTTTGTCACTAGAGTGTAGGAAATTGCCTTTCTACCCACCAGCCCAGAGACAGAAAAGAGCATTTGAGCATGAATTATTGTCTCGATGACAGGGATATTTTTTTTTGCCAGAACTAGCCTGTACAGGTTTGAGGGTAATGAAAATGAGACTGGTGACATTGAGATTACTGTACGCACGACCGGAATGCTCAACAACATAATACAAAGCCTGCCGTCCTCTTATGAACAATCATATAGTATGCAGTGATGGAAAAAGATGAGACTTCTTTGACTGGATTTTAATGATTAAGAGAAAATATTGAAAGCAAATCCTCTAGTTGTTCTCCATCTGAACATTACAGCGATGTATTTTCGGGTGGATTTAGTGGATTTTCCCGCGGCTAAGAGGAATGACTCTGGAAATCAACATGCTTTTACCAACTTATCTGTCAAAGCAAATGCTCCTGGCATATTTCATGGCTGCAATTTCTTTAATTAGTTTGGGAATTGAGATGCGTGCTGTGTGAGAGCTACGCAGCACTGCAGGGATGACATGTTTTTATAGGCTTGAACCGGAAGTTCGCACGGGTTCCCTCGACAAAAGCCAGTGGGATGTTTCCAGTGGATTTCAGTTATTGCAGAAACTGTGTGGCAAACAAGCTTATGAAGATATTCTTCACAAATGAACCAGTTTTGAGATTATTAACTCTCTGAGTGACAGCTGAAAACAGAAAGTGCCTTGTTTCAGTGTTTTTTGTCCATTTTGAGTCATATTTCAAGACCCACAGAATATTTTGTACTATGTCTCTGAAAACACTGAATAGCTCAAATGAAAGAAGAGACATTCGTCTCCACTTCCTGTTTTGATCTCTGTGGCGTATAACATCTCTTTATGCTCTGACTACATCTTCCAGAAGCCCCAAAATTACTCACAGGCTGTGGGCGACCGCGATCGGCGACCCGCTGCTGAAAAAACACTTTGAAAGCGAAATATTTCAATGGCAAGAGTTAAAGTGTAAATGCAGTCAGCAGAAGTAAAGCTAATATGGCCAATTTAAAAAAAAAATCATCAAGAAAATGAAAATGCAAAAATATGACTCTTTTCTGGGTTTTAGGGCTCATGTCTGCAGCAGTCTATTGTTCAGTGACGGTTTGTGAAATGCAGAAAGAAAATGTGAAGAGGTTCTGTCCTCTGTGCCAAGATCTTAACACACTGATCTGAAACTGAACACTGGTATGCAGGCATCTTCATTAGCAGCTGTAGTTAGCAGCAGTCAGTTATAAAGGAATGGTAGTAGCCATTTGCAGTCTGTTAGTGTGTTAAAGCTAAAATCCTCCCCAAACTATCCCACTCTAAATTAACCACTGAATCAGTGCCAAGAACTTTCTGTCACCCTCATTTCCAAGTATTTAATATGGAGATTATGGTAATGTATTTTAACCCAGCCACAGTACTGGGCCAAGTAGATTTACAAATCAAAGCTGCTCTCTTCCATGTAACTTTCTTTTAATATTGCAATTTTCTCATTGTCCCAACTGTCCTGACTGCCATCATTGAATGAAAGTTTCCTACTGGATCTAATCTTTTGTGAAACGGTCCATGAAATGATCCCATATGATGTCCAAACCGCCATAGTCATAAAATATGTAACTCAAGTCCTCACACTGTGTAAAAAGTGTCCCCCCGCTTCCATAATTAGATGTCCACCTTCATGTGCACGCCCAAGGTCTCACAGTTTTCTTTACTGTCCTTCAGAATAAAATGTTCATCTACCGTGGGAAGGAGTACGAGCGCAGAGAGGATTTCGAAGCACGACTTCTCACGCAGTTTCCCAACGCAGAGAAGATGAAGACGACCACACCTCCCAGCGAGGACACAAAGTGTTCGTCTGGACAATGTATCCTCAGAACAGTAGCTGAATATATTTTTGTTTTTATTTTTTGGTTTTTAGTTTTTCTCTTTAGTTTTAGTTTTTTACATTTTGTTAGGTTGTTTTTATTTATTTATTTATTTTGCTGCAGCTGCCTGTAAAAATGACAGGAAATGAAATTTTTATATTCTACAAATTGATGACGCATACTTATGGTTTCAGTCAATATTAATATAATATTGAAATTGTAAATTATAATTGTAATTGTATTTAACAGTTTCATTTATTTCCTTGATGTTTCTGCTGAAGACATCCAGTGTTTCACAGTTAAGCCCATCCTCGACCTGCCTGCCAAGTTCCAAAACAAACCCGTCTCTGAACAAATAGTGAGGTAAGCAGGATATCCCTTCTTTACAGTTACTGAATCACACAGCATGCATTATTGCAATACAGCAAGCCCAATTTACTTTCCACAGTCACTAAAAAAACTACTTAGAGAGATTGCAATGACATGCAAAAGTGCATAAGCATGTTTTTGTGTGTGTGTGTGTGTGTTGAGGGCCGCTGTGGTGAAAGCCATTAAATCCTGATGCAAATGTGTGGCTGTGTGGAACAAACAGCGGTTGACCTTCTTGCGGCTCTCGTGGTTATTAACTTGCTCTGTCCATCTGCTAATAGTCGCTGCCAAGTACAACATTGTTTCTCTGACATCATTAATACCTTTGTGTTGCGCACCCGGGCCACAGCAGAGGGCCCCTCGCTCCCACTCGTTTGCCCAATCTGTACGCCAGCCATGTGCTGCATCAGTCAGCTGTGCAAACTCACTTTGATGTGCCACCCAACGCATCAATGGACATAATTAAAAGACATTTACGGGAAACCTTTAGGCAAATATACCTGTGCACTGATCGTATCACACGGCTGCACCGTCCGTCACATCCCCCTGCAGTAGCCTGTTGGCTTGTTTACGAACTGTGTCTGATTTGGAATATGTATCTCTGTTAATAGCCGGGGATAGACAGCCTTGTTTAGCGAGCGATAGAGGGCTGTTCCACACCAACTGTCTGAACGTCTCTCTTCCTCTGCCAGCTCTGCTCCCTCCGTCTCTCTCTCCAGCTCTCACTGTGCTGTCCCCAGTCATGCAGTGCAAAAGATCAGCAGTGCGTAGCAATGAGGCTGAGATGTTTGAGCCAAAGGGTCACTGCAGCAGGCAGAGCACACCCCCTTCTGACCTTGCTTTGTCCAGACCATCCTGCTGCATCATCTGTGGCCCGCCAGCCAATGACGTGGAACAGACTTAATTGGGGTGGCACAGCTGATTCAAAGCTGCTTTATTAATCTGTTTATTAGATCAGAAGGTCCTTTTCTTATAGCTGAATGACATGAGTGTGGTCTGTTCAACAGTCATACATTAACAGTACTTAGTAGAAAAAGTCCAAACATTGTAGCTTCCCATCTGGACACACTTACTGCCACTACTACAAACATAAACAGGCAGTGGTTTTGGAACAGCACTGATTCCTTTCATATTTTATTTGTAATTGTTTTCTAATGAATGCTTTAAAACATATGGTTTTATTTTAGGAGTGCAATATGCTTTATGAGGATAATATATGTGTACTCACTTCCACTGGAGAGTGGATTTTGGAAGGCCAGATAGAAAGATATGGAGGTAAATGTGAACAGTGTGTCTACATGGGGACATGTATGTGCCCAGACAACTGCTCTCACAGCCACTATGAGACGCCGTCATTTTCTCACTGTGAAAAGTCAATTAACCCGATAGGGCAAAGTTCATCCCCACTGGTCACATATGCTGCAGCTTCTCTACGTGTCCGATATCTCAGACTAATCTCAGGTGCTGTCAGTGACGTGTGTGACCCTCAGCTGAATTTATTTACCATGTAGATGAGGCCGTCCGGCGAGTCTGCCGACATGCTGAACACCTCAGTTCCTGGCAGCGCTAGTCTGTAGTGGACCTGTCCTGTGGTTGACCTAAAGCAAAGCAATCAACCTTTGAATCAAGCTGTAGATTACCCATAACGGTTTTAATTAACTCAGATGCTGATTTTCTCCCTCCCCAGCTTCTACACAGTAAACGAAGTCCATAAATTCCAGTATTCCAGGCCAGTGAGGAAGGGAGAAAAGGACCCCGACAACGAGTTTGCGGTAATTGTTTTTTTTGTTTTGTTTTTTATCACTTGTCCATTTTATTTTTTCTGAAGGGTTTTACATATTAACTGACATTAGAATCTTCATAAGCATAATTGTAAAGCTTTTTTTAACTGAAAAATGAAATAACATGAACATGAAACCTTAAGTAAATCCAGTTGATTAACCTCGACCTGGATGACTGAGAAACTACACAGACAAAATAACATGAAGGCTACTAGGTACTGAGTTATAATATAAAATATTTCCCATACTTTAATTTGCCGAAGTTGACACAAGAAATTGAATTCCATGCTGAATCATAGTGGTGTAATATATTTATATCCCATATTTGAATTTTGATACTTATAAGTGGCAAAAATATTTCACATAACATGGGTTTCCTTTTTTTCCCCTCAAATGTTTTTGTTTGTGTCACTCACACATAGTTTGTTCTCTATGAACAAGTGACTCAGCTCCACTAACAGGGTAAAAAGTTGCACATCTGCAAGATAATGTACTGAAGCACTGAACTTCCAACAGGCAGAATAATGATCTCCAGGGTTGACAAGCAAATAGGATTTTTCTGTTTTATCAAGTTTTCTTTGCCTAGGTACCACTACTGCTGTTTTGTAATTTATTGTAGGATTTATCTGCATTATTGTTTGAGGTTTTAACAGGTGTTTTTGTCATTTCCAGCAGAGTAAATCAACAGGAAAGCAGAACTCTCATTAAATCCAGGAAAACTGGCTGCCGACAACAAGATCCACAACAAATAAAACTGTTGACAGTGATCTAAATCTGGTTGCCTAATGCAACTATTACTGTCTAGTCTTGATTTTTTAGCGCATTTTATGAATAATGTTTTGTGCACACTTAATATCAAGGTTACAAATGACGAACATTGCGAAGGATGCCAAATTAAGCCCGTTCACACTTCCATGAGTGTGTTTACTGTGGCATCACTTCAGCTGTGCAGGGTGATGCATTTAGCTCATCTCTCTGACTGATAGGACTCTCCATTCTGACAGTGAGGCGATGGATAGCGATTGCTAGACATATTGCATCTGTCAAACCTATTAAACTAGTAAACATTCAATTTACACACATTTCTCCAATGCGAGTAGCATGTGTGCTCTAAAACTGACTCTTTTCATCCAGCACACACTGGAAATCACCACTTCCTGTGGTGTGTGTTTTTTCTTCTGAACATTTAGAGTCATTATTTGAGCTCTATGGTGTATTAGAGGAGAATCCGACTCATTTTGGCTCTCTGTGAGCTGCCGTCCATCCCAACAGTTTTTAAAACGCCTTGTATTCTGATTTGTCAACAGAACATGTGGATTGAGCGGACCACGTACTCGACAGCTTACAAGCTTCCCGGCATCCTGCGATGGTTTGAAGTCAAGTCAGTCTCCACAGTGAGTATGAAGGGCCTGTGTGCTAGCCAGGCCTCTTAATCAGATGAGGATCTGCAGCCTTGCTTAGAGCCAATCAATGTGATTTGTCCACTTAAGCTGTATAGACAGCCGCATGGACGCAGGCGTGCCACTCCGCCGACTAACGACGGGACACGTTCGCTCTCTGCCAGAGTACCCACATTGATTCACCAGGCACTCCTTAAAGACTGAAAATAGCGACAAGGCACAAACACAACTCAAGCTATTCTCTCACTGTTGATTTTCCTGTAATAGAAACACCTGGATTTGTTCTATTGAAAACCTGTTAATGAGAGCATCTTCTAACAGCTGCTGCAGACGACTTCCAAGTGTTTACTGTAGCGCTTGAGATGGCCACATTTCCCCTCCATCCCACTGAAGCATTAAAATTTCATTATTTTAGCTCTGTTGTTTGGACTAATTAAAATGCTGGTCTGGTGTCCCCATTTTAGGCTGGAATGCCGCCCTGTGGAAGAGGGAATGTGGAGAAATGAGCGCAGTAATATAAGTTGGAGCAGCGCTGGTTACAGTATCACTTAGAGCCAAAACACCCGCCTCATCATTTTAATGTGTCATTAGTTGGTCCCAAAACAAATGCACTACTTAGCGTAATTAGCCCAGCTAAGTATTATGCAATCAATTACTCTTTATTTGTCGCTTTCATTAGTCATGTTCGTGTCTGTGCTGCTGGTGGAAGCGTCAGAAAGGACTACTGTTCAGAGGTTATCTTAAGACAACAGTCAGCTTTCAAAGCACCACCACACACCAATGGTCTTTCTGGTCGCTACATGCGTTGCACAATCATTTTATCGCCATGATTTCCCTCCCAGGTCTGCGTAGTGAAGTGCTTCATAGCCACACTAATTCAAAGCAGAGGCCTGTTCCTTCAGGCTGGGTTGGAACATACTGTCAGGAGCAGCTTGCCCTCCAGATGAGCCAGGGAGAGGCCAGCTCCCTGAGGTTAGGCGCTCTATTGAAAGCGTAATGACTGGGCCCAGATTCACCGAGCTAAAGCCTTCCATCTGACTATGCTTTTTATCAAGCTGGCCTGAGACATACTGACACAGACTGGAGATTTGTCTCCCTGGCACAACGTCTTTATCTTTGCTGGCTGGGGTCTAAATCTGACATTTGCTCAACAATCCACTCATGTTTTTCCTAAATTCTTACTAGCAAACTGCAGAGCGATGATTTTTTTTTTTGGTAATTGGAGATTGGCTCCTTGTGGAGTTAGACGGAGAGAGTTGTATTATTTGCACACTGTAGTGGAATTAATGTCAGCATTTCCAAGTATAATGGTGTTTTGTTGACAGAGGAACTGAGAATCCCCTACATTAATGTGCCATCCATCTTTATTTGGCAGTTTTAGGCTCATTGATTCATTGCTTTTCTATCCTACATGATTTATATGTGTAGTTAAGGCATTCTAAGTCCACCTCCTAATAACATACCCCCAGTCAGCGAACACTAAATGTTGGGAATTACAGAGATGGTAGTGATGTACAGTACAGTATGTGACTGAAAGAGGTGAAGAAGTGTTGAAAATATTCACTCACTGTGCAACACAGGAAGAGATCAGTCCACTGGAGAACGCCATGGAAACGATGCAGTTGACCAATGAGAAGATCAGCAGCATGGTGCAGAGGCATCTCAATGATCCCAACCTTCCCATCAACCCCCTCTCAATGCTGCTGAATGGGATTGTGGACCCAGCTGTCATGGGAGGTTTTGCCAACTATGAGAAGGTAGGCAGCATGGGAAAAATGTTCTCGATTTATTCTATATTGTCTCAACCTCGGTACCTTTATGTCCACACATCTCCATTTGTAGTTTCATTAACAGTAGTGTATCATGTAGTTTTACAGCTGTTTTGTACTGTATGCTGGAAGCAGCCAGCTTCTTTGGTAAGGTAACAAAATCCACC
The DNA here is from genome assembly GCA_029721515.1 of Synanceia verrucosa. Lineage (NCBI taxonomy): Eukaryota > Metazoa > Chordata > Actinopteri > Perciformes > Synanceiidae > Synanceia > Synanceia verrucosa. The sequence continues at coordinate 21,774,681 of CM056550.1, read as the reverse complement.
TACCAGCGCCTCACCATTAGTGCTTTGACATTTTACGAATCAAAGTCAAATTAATACTTGTGGTACATTTTCTGTTAAGTCTGGTTCAATTTCACAGTTGACGAATTAAAGCAAGCCAAATTAAAAAATATATATTTGCTGAGGGGCATGTACGAATGAGCTGGGCCATTGTTTTTCACTTGAGTATACTTGAGTATCCACTGAGTGTATTTCACATAATTGAATAAACGGACTAAATGTTGGCTTGTGAAAGCGCCCTGAAGCTCATCACATACCTCAGATAGACGCTGCAGCTACCTTCAGCCATCAGCAGTATTATTACTGAACTCATTAATTAATGAGTTCTAGAAATGATGTGTTTCCATTCTTTATGCTAAGTTAACTGAAAGTTGTTGTTGCTTCATATCTAGCATGGAGACATGAGAGTGGTATCAATCTCCTCATCTAGCTCTCAAAAAGAAAAGGCAGGAGTGGATTTCCCATAATGTGGAAAAATAAGATCTGACACAATATATTCAAAGCTAATAGAGAGGTTTGATTTCATGCCGTGAAATAAAATTATAATTTGCATATTTCAAATCCTAGAAACTCTCATTCCATCAGCCTTAATCACAACACTTATGACGACTCACAAAATGTTTGTTCTGACCAGGCTTTCACAGTCTTGTTCTCACTGGTTTATGAGCTGTACCTATTGCTCACGTGGAAAGGGAAACTCTTGACTTTTGTTTGATGATAAAATGCAATGTGATGCTTCCCTGCATATATCGACCTGGAATAGATTCATATTGGTGCTGTGAAACGGTGCAGTGTGAGTCAGTGGAGGAACGATGTGGATTCTCTGCCCTCAGGTCACTCCTTCATCTCAGGGAAATAGTGCAGGTGGTGGATTTTTTCTCATCTTAACAGCCTCTCCCAATGCAGTCCCCCTTGACTTATCAGCTTTTTTTTCTCATTTTATTTATATTACAAACTTCTTCACATTTCATATTGTTCCTCCCGTCTTGCCCTTTACTCACTCACTCCTTCTCCTCCTTCATATGAGCAAACTTACTCTGGTATCTCCTCTCCCTCTTCTCCAGGCCTTCTTCAATGATAAGTACATCCAGGAGCACCCAGAGGACCTTGAGAAGATAGAGAAACTGAAGGACTTTATCGCCTGGCAGGTGAGACTAAAGTTTATAATGCCCCTCTGCGGCTGTGTGGAGGGCATATATGATCATGGTGTACTGTGTAAAGCACTCTGTCTTGCCAGAGATGTCAAGTATTTTACTGATTTATTTTCGCCATGGCACATGTAAAGAGCAGAGTAACATAGAGCTGCAGGCAGCCAGGATACTGAGCATGATCAGGCAGTGGAAAGGAGCATGAGATGCATAGAAATGTGAATTTATGCCGCTTGGCCTTTCAGCATAATTGAGTTTTCTTAATTTGCATGGACTTACTTTGGGCTATTCATTTGCCTTGTAGGTGCCAAATAGTGGCCTGATATGTAAGTTACAATTATTTAAATTATTAAGGAGTTTATTAACTCTTTGAGTGCCACTGATGTATTTTGCCGTCAAAGTGTTTTTTCGGCAGCGGGTCGGCGATCGCGGTCTCCCGCAGCCTGTGAGTAATTTTGGGGCTTCTGGGAGTCAAAGCTTAAGGAGATGTTTTACGCCACTGAGATCAAAGCAGGAAGTGGAAACGATCCCAATTAGAGAGCAAAACAGACAGATTCTGGACAAAAGTGATGATTTTGGTGAAAATTTCATGATGAAATAGAATCAGTCAGTGTTTTCAGAGTCATAGTACAAAATATCCTGTGGGTCTTGAAATATGACTCAAAATGGCAAAAAACAAACCACTGGTACAAGGCACTTTCTGTTATAAAACAGCTTGCACTCAAAGAGTTAATAAGATTAACGTCAGAAAAATCTGAGAGCCATGCACACCCCTGTAGAGTGGATGCAGTGAATCTCCCTCATGTACAGCTCAATTGCTCACTTGTTCTGGTCTTTATAATATGGCATTTATAATTGAAATGTTGTCCTCTTACTAAAGCGCTGCTGCTGTTTCTGCAAAAAAAGTCACTGTGAAAGGTTACAGCTGAAATATAATATTGTTTCAAGAACTTGTGAGCGCACTGCCAAGAGTGTCCAATGACAGTAAGTGAAGTGAGCAGGGGAAAAGAGTGTTAAAGAGTTCAGCGGAGATAATAGCGAGAGGGAGAGTGCTGAAGCAAACACTCTGAAGTTTTAGGGAGGAGGCTCCACAGCGTGAAGAGACAGCAGCAGATCAGCGTTGGACTTTTTTTTCCCGAGCTCTGCACCCTCATCGCCTGGAGGAACTGTGCATACAGCAGGCGAGAAATACATGTACGCACATATTGGTGGAATAGATCACACAACATGTGCTGTTTCCTGTGGAACCCTACAGATCTTTAGCTCATTTGTGGCTCATCTTTGATTAATATACTCCTGCTTTCCTGTAGAATAACAGACTTTTTTTTACAACTGAACTAAAGGTTTTCTGTTTTGTTTTGCTTCTATTTTTTTTTTTTACTCTCCCTTAACGTTTAAGCTGTGAACTGGGGGTCATTTTAATAATCAGGAAGGCATGGTTTCCTGCTTTATGGTTCACCCAGGAATTGCACAGATACAAAAACTTTCTCCTGCTGCTTCCTACCACTGGTTGCGAGGAAAAAAGAAGTTAATTGAATTTTGCAGGAGTTGTTCCCCCTCTGTTGTTGTAAAATAGGTCAACTTTGTGCTCCTCCGAATCCGAAAAGTTCTTTTGTGTTTGTGAAACCTTTTGTCTTTATAAGACTTGATGATTCACACAGGAATATATTGGCTTCCTATTTGATGTCACGTGTGATGCTCCCGTATTTATCTTCCTATAGAAGTAAGACTGTTTTCTTATAATTAGTGTTTTCCATATTAGCAGTTCCTCTGTTTTTTTTTTTCCATATCCATATTTTTGTAAGACATTCAGGTTGTGTAAACATGGGAAAATGTAGGATATCACTGACTGAAGTAGATGTTCACAAAGCAGGTGACGGGTGACCTAAAAATAAACATGTCACTTCTTTATTACTCCTGGAAAGATTATGCATCATATCTGACAAGGTTGGAGTGTGCAACTAGATGTCACCTTTTAAGACCTGCCAGTTATTTTTATATCCATCTGGAAGCAAAGGCATCGAACAATCATGTCTGTTTTCTTTCAAGGCTTTGCGTTGGTTCCAGTTAGATGCTTAAATGTGAAAGAGCCAAAACCATCTGCATCAAAAATAGTGTTAGAATTCAGACTGCAGTTCTGAAATGATCCTCCACCCACAATCCACAGTACTAATTAGCAGGAGCTCTATTGTGGAGCCCAGTCATACCAGTATGACAGCTGTGCCCAGTTAAAAATGTCCTTCGCATCAAGCTAACAAAACGTTTGAAATCATAACAGTATGTATGTTCCATGAGCATAAAAAGACATGATTGATGTTTTTTGGTGCGACATGTCATAGAGAAAGTAGAAATACGTCTGCAGAGCCCACGCCAAACACAAGGAACCTTTAAAGAGATGACTAAGGCAGAGTTGTTGATTTGAAATGCTATCAGCTGTCTGCTTGCCAGAGCCGGCGTGCTTGTTAATCTTACGTCTTGAATCTGTCTAAATGAGACAAACGAAGGAAAGCCTGCTCCAATGAACAAACTAAACGGTTCGAAATGAGTCGGTGTGCATTGTTATTCTGAAACGCCCGATTGTCCTCGTCTAGTAATTAGAGAGGAAATGAGCAACTGCAAATCAGGAAATTGGGTATTGTAAAATGCTCCCCTGGCAAATACAAGTAGGTGTTTTCTGTGATGTTTCTGGTTATAATTAGCTCTAGACAGATGCCTAAATTAGCACCTAGAGCTCCTCACTGCCCCATGTTCTAGTCTCTTTTAAGATGATAAGGGTAGCTGATAGTGTATCGCAATGTTTTCTTAAGGAGGCAGTTTTCACCAGGACATCATCAACACGTGTGTTTTCTTTTTGCTGGTCCCTTCATCTCACGCTAATATTTCGTTGGACCGCCTTTAGCTTTGATTACAGCACGCATTCGCTGTGGCATTGTTTCGATAAGCTTCTGCAATATCACAAGATTTATTTCCATCCAGTGTTGCATTGATTTTTCACAAAGATCTTGCATTGATGATGGTAGAGTCTGACCGCTGCACAAAGCCTTATCCAGCACATCCCAAAGATTCTCAATGGGGTTAAGGTCTGGACTCTGTCGTGGCCAATCCATGTGTGAAAATGATGTCTCATGCTTCCTGAACCACTCTCTCTCAATTTGAGCCCGATTAATCCTGGCATTGTCTTCTTGGAATATGCCGGTGCCATCAGGGAATTAAAAATCCATTGATGGAGGAATAACCTGGTCATTCAGTATATTCATGTAGTCAGCTGACCTCATTCTTTGAGCATATAGTGTTGCTGAACCTGCAGTAATTAACCAATAGGAGACTCGTACCTATTTGCTTATATAAATACAGGTGGCAACTTTTTTTTTTTTTTTTTTTGGCCGGGCAGTGTATCAGTGTCTGTCTGACTCACCACTGGCTATTTACATCTCTAAGACCTTTGTGACCTTCATGAACTGTCTTAATATGTCACCTTAGCCTTAATAGCCAGCATCTCTAAGGAAACGTGGCTGTCCCAGCACCCTGCTGTGCATTAGGGAGGCAGGGGTCAGGGAACAACACTGATGTTAGGCTGGCATTCTGTTCAGAAAAGGGGTTACAAAGTGCAGCTTGAAAGTGGTGGTTTGCATGGAAATATGACGGGAGAGGGCGCATCTACACATTTATGCATGATGGTAAAAAAAGGGGTGCAACATTTTTTGAATGACATTTCCACCATTGAGCATCTTACCATATATATTACATGTCATTTTTGCATGGTGCCCAGTTGTACATAATTGGCAGCTATTTGGCTAATTTAGTCAGAAATATGTCTCTTTATCTTTTGCGTGTTCATCTCTGTTTACAGCCAACACTGATTTGTGCTAGGAAGGTAACATTAGCATATGATCGGCTTGGATTCTATTTTATTCACTTTGATTCCATTTTTCATTTATTTATTTATTTATTTTTACAATTTCCACTCACATGTGCCTGCTAGGGTGATTGTTGGCCTCTCACTTTCACAGCGACCATTTCAGTGCCTCACACAGACATTTCTATCAGGCACTCCTATGTTGCCCTTTTCTCCTGTAAAAATAACTCTTTGCAAGCTAACCTTTAGAGTGGATCCATGCTGGGTTTTTATAAATGCAGCCTCAGGTCTCCAGTGCCTAGTTATCTGATATTAGCATTAGCCTCGCATGAGGTAATATCTCTGTCTGATATCCCAGATCATAAATCTGCTGGACAGAATAAAAGCTGCTCTAAAAAGTTGGTAATTAAACTACTGGATGTGTGTCTGTGTGTTGGCAACCTTGAGCCTTTGTCTCCCCCACAATGAGCTTATCTCTGTGCAGCCACCAAGCCCAACTCTGTTGCCATGCCACCACTCAACTGCACTCAATCATCCTAAGGTCTATAAAAAGATGTGGGTATCCTGAGAGACATGAATCTTGCCTCAGCTTTCACTCTCGCTGTTTTTTTCTCGCTCTTTCCGTCTCATTTTGTTTCACAACACATCGTCCTGTCTCCTCTCCCCCTTCTCTCTCACCTCCAACACTTTTCCCTTCTGCCTCTTTCCTCTCACCTTTACTTTCTCTCTCTTCTCCTCTCTTCTCCAAGAGATCCCAGCGGTGATGATGAAGGTGCTCAGCATCAGGGGAAATCCTCGCAGGGTGTCTGTAGCCTCCTCTCATTGATCGTTCTGTGCCAGAGCTTTTTGTTTTATAGGACACAGTAACTAACATTCATTGAGGGAGATAACCCAGATTTTATGATGCATACTCAGCAGCTCACTCTGTATTTCTCCTGTCGTCATAGGATGCTGTTTGTGGTGTGTTACATGGCTGAGAACCTGAAGCTATTTTAAATGTGTTTTTCTGCATTAGTTATTTTTTCCCTCAGTTAATAAGTCCACCATGTGTTGAAACGTGTGTAAATAAAACATGCACCGGTTGAGATTATTACAAAGGGTTGCATCACAAAACTGAATTGGTGTTGTGCTCCAGCTGAGTGAAGTCACTTCTTGCAGTAGCCTGCTGTGGAGGGGCAGTTTGCCCTCAGAGAACAGGAAGAAAGGCGAAGAAAGTGCTCTCAAGGGAATCAGATGTCAGCACACACACTCTTTGTACTGTGAGCTGATTCTTATCTCATGACTTGGTTGAATTTGTAAGATGCACTCTGCAGTTTAGTGTTTCCTTTTTGAAATGTGCAAATGCACCATTAAGGTAGATTATTATAAATGTCTGAATCAAATCCCTTCAAATGTGATTTATCTTTTTATTCTTTTGGTTTTTACCTGTTTATAAGCACAAAAGTATAAGCTGCCTTCCTATCACCTGTAAAAGTGGTTCTCATTTATAGCAGTGACACAGTCAGTTGCCATGGGGAAAGGAAAAGGTCTGCTGTTACCACAGCTGACTACCATCTTTGCTGGTTTATGGTGAGTTATTGTTCACATGCAGACATGGCATAAAGCAGGAAAACAAAAAAATAACCTGTGATTTCAACCAGAAAAGAGAGGAAAAAGAATCACTCAGATGCTCGCTTCCCAGGGGATGACGCTTCCTCCTCCTTGCCAGATTTAGTCAGCAGAGCTTGCTGACACCGACTGTGCATCTGGGGTTTCCTAATTACTAGTTTTCGGCAGTTTCAGGCTCTCCCTCGCTCTTGCTGTCTCTGTCCCTCTACCTGAGATGCTTCTGTTATGTGTTAAGATTTTTCTATTCACCACCTGCTTAGTACAACGTGAGAGGCAGCAGTGTTCAGGGAAGAATGCGTCACATCTTCATTTGCATCAGAGGTGAGGAAGAAAACATCCATCAAATGCAGTACGTGCCTAAACGTAGTCTTCTCATGCTTTCTCATTGCTTTAATATACCTCTGTCATGATGTGTTGATGTTGGCGGTGGGAGGCAGGGGGAGGGAGTGTCATGGCAACAGCCCTCTCCGTAGTCGTCCTCCACCTGGATAAGTTTGCAGTGATATTTCCACACTTTGTACACAGACTGATGTGCATTCACTGCTTGTGCTGAGTATGCACAGCCAGGGGGCCAAAGGTCATGTAAGTGAAATTGGATGCTATGTGTCGAGAAAGGAGCGTGTCCTTCTGATGAATGAAGAACCAGCCTGTAGCTAACCTCTAAAAATCTCTCCAGCGTACGTTCACGATGAAGGTTTCTTATGCTGCTGTTTTTCCCCCCGATAGATCCCACACCTCTCTGAAGGCGTCCGCATCCACGGAGAAAAGGTCACCGAGGCGCTGAGGCCTTTCCACGACCGCTTGGAGGCCTGCTTCAAGCAACTGCGGGAGAAGGTGGAGAAACAGTATGGGGTGAAGACCCTGGTAAGAGCTTTTGTTTGTTTGGAAGTTACACGAGCAATTCGTAGCTGTGTGGTCATTTCTAGCAGGAATGAGTGGAATCTGAAGTTATTATTTCCTCACAAAGTAAATATAAATATTCTTTATTTATATGGCCATTTACAATGACCCTTTTGGTGAACCACTGTGCTTTACAATAGATAAATAAAAGCAATTAAAAACAATAAGAACAAAATAAAATAACCACTCTCCTGGGTATTAAAAGTCATCCTAAATAAATAAGTTTTCAGTCTGAATTTGAAATGGCTCAGTTCAGAAATAATACACATTTCGGCGGGGAGCATTTTCCAGAGCCTAAAAGTATTTTGTCAAAGCTTTCAGACATCCATTAATGTAGGATTCTTTGTTTGGTTTTTACATTTATTCCACATATTTCCCTGTTTTTTTATTGCGTAGATGCTTTTACTTTGTTATCTTTTATCTTTACTTAGTTTATTCTTTATTCTTTAGCATGGTCAGAAGTAATTGTCACAAGATGACATCTAAAGAAAAATATCCATTATTCCCAATTTTAAAGGGTCGGTTTTTTTGGCGTGTTTTAAAATTACAGGAAATGTGATTTTGAATCATCTTTGCTCCATATTTATATGAAGGAATGGATGTGATGTATAGTCCAGGGTAGTGTCAGAACTGTGATTTTTACATTCAAATAAGATCAAAATAAACACAGGTACAACAAAGCCAAGTGGCTTAGGTTGCTATGGCAGCACACAGTGTGAAAGAAACTGTGGAGAGAGGTATGGTCCCTCTTTGGATAAGGAAAGATGACCAAATTTAAGTATGTAAACAACATAATTAAGAGAGACATGAACAGAATTTAAGGTTATTTTTAAGAGCTGATGTCAAGACCACAATCATAATGGACAAATGCTTTATTTACCCAATTACTTCCTTCACAGTAAGACCTCTAAATGCACTGAGAGCACATATGTCATACTTGCTTTTACTTTCAGCTGAAGTCAGCTTTTCTGCAGCGGGATGCTGCCGGGGACCTCCTCCCATCTCTCTCTTTTACAGATTTAATTGTTGCTTGGCCAAGCTTTTCCTTCAATATTGTCTGAGGTAAAGGCGCCCTCGCTCACTTTTAAAGGAAGAGGGTGCCGACCTTTCAAGCGAGAGAAAAGCCATCACTTTCCAGGGCGTGTTAATAAGGTTATCCCAGCAGATATGCTATGACCTCTTTCTTCACTCCAAAAGTCTCTTTAAATACAGAAGTGTTCATTGTCAGAGAGTTTCTCCTCCAGCAGGTTCTTTCTGTTACTGTACATACATTAATACAACCACCAGGGTTGGTTAAGTTTGCTGTGTATGGGGCTTTAAACTGTACCTGTAACACTGGAGATGACCTTCACCCTCACAGTTTTCCTGCCCCTCCTTATCGCTCCAGCACTGTAAACACAAACAACAAAACACAGATGACTTCAAAGCAGTCAAGCTGACCTCCTTGTGTTTTTTTTTCTCTCTTCCTCTGTGGTGTCAGCCGGCTGCAGATGAACGGCGGGGGTCTCGTCCTCACTCCATGGTGCGCTCCTTCACCATGCCCTCCTCCCAGAGGCCGCTGTCAGTAGCTTCAGTCACCTCCATCTCCTCTGACAACTCCCCCTCCAGGCCTGGCTCGGATGGGTAACACCTAGTTTACTCTTCTCCAGGGCATAAAATACCACACACCCTTCTTGGCTTTTTGGTGATCCCATTTGAGCAGTTTAAAAGTGGTTTTTGGATTACTGTTGAAATAATCCCCATCGTTGTTATCTCGCTAAGACTCAGGCCTCACATTTTACAGTGCAGCAAGAATCTATTTTCATTTCAAACCAAAGAGGATTTCTGAGAATGAGCTAATGCAGTTTCTGATTAAATAACTTGCTTTCTTTGTTCTGTCCATATAAACTGTGTACCCGTCACATGCCCTACCAACTTCATTTTGAAAAGCAAACCAATTTAATGCTATTAACTCGTTCAGTTTTGCCCTGGAGCCTCTCCTGCCAAAGAAGCTGCACACCAAGTCTCAGGACAAGCTGGACCGCGATGAGCCCGACAGGGAGCGCAAAGAGAAGAAGAAGGAGAAGAGGAACAGTAAGCACCAGGAGATCTTCGACAAAGAGATGAAGACCACGGAGATCCCTCTGCAGCCCGCTGAAGCTGTCATACTTTCAGAAACGGTACTGAAAAAAATGACCTGTATAAGAAATTCACAGATGTTTTACTCCTTCCCTCTCTTCCTTTCCTTTTGGTTTTGCCTCAGCTTTTTTTCTCACTCTGTATTCTCCTGCTGCTCTCTCTTCTTCTCTCTCTTGTACTCTGTCCTACGCAGGTGCAATGACAATAAGCTGTGGGTGTTCATGGTTCACTAAGAAGAAAGCAGGGGTGATGTTAAATGCACAAAAGTGAGAGAATTTAATAATGTGCACAAATAAAGGCTCATATTGGCACGATGAACAAAATAATTTGGACTGGCAGTTGCTCTGTGTTTCTAGCTTTGTTCTCTGCCTTCAGCAGCATTATGATGCTGCATTACATGCCTGTTGGAAGCCTTTTTCCGCTCCATAGCAGTGCTTTACTCCAGTGTAAACCCATCCTTGTCATTAATAGACGGTCAGAGCAGATGAGGAGAGGTTGGATGTGTCGAACAAATACAAGAAACAGGTCATTTGATGAGTCAGGTCAATGTGGTGCTCTTTTAGTGCCACCACTATTCAACACACTCATTCTCCCAAAGTCGTGGTCATTTCCATTTTTGGACGCTCTCAGAGCTTTTCTCCAGCGCCACTCTTAGGTTAAGTTGTTAACTTTGTAGATAATTAACTAGTAAATCACCAGAGAATTTGCTGTGAATATTGATGGTCCTCTGAGGGTGATTTTTACTGATCCTGTGAGTCCATTTGCACTCAAGACATCACTCAGTTGGCACACATTAGTGTCACAGAGCAGTGGAGGCAGTCTGAAGTATTGGGGTTGCAGTTAGCATTGTCTCTACATCACATAGCTCGGCCAACTCTCCTCTTTATCTTCCCCCTCTCTCTGCTGAGCTCATGGCCTCTTCACCAGGGCTGTGTCCACCACAGCAGAGGTATTGCTGCGTTCTGCATGCCCAGTGGGAATGCTTACTGGCTAACGGCATCAAGATAAGGCCAGGAATGGGATCCAAAGAGGCCCCTGGCGGTGGTGGAGCCGTCTGGCTGGTGATAGCAGCCCCTTGCCTCGGGGGGGGGGGGGGTCAAGGGTAGTGCACCCTCTGCTAGTTACCAAGCAGTAGTAGCATCAGTTGAAGTTATAATCTGGAACACATAAATGACGTAAGTTGCTTTTTCACCTTTAATAGAAATTCATTTTGTGGTGTGGAAAAAAAACTGCATTGCTTCCTTGAATGAAGTGTGTAGTTATTTTCAGTGTCTCCCTTGTGGCTGACTGTTTGAGTTTGGCCAATTACAAAGATGTTTGTTAATGTAGCCTACGGTGTGGAAGAGCCCTGAGGACATGTCTTTTTATATTCAAATGCCTGCCATAATAAAGCCGGGGGAACGCGGTCTTGCATGCGAACAATGATTTGTAACCACAAATAAGATATTGCAACCCAACGAGCACATTTATCCAAATGGTTTCTCCTTCAGGAATACAAACAGTCGACTCAATATGCTCGTGGATACAAACACACAACGGTCCCAAAAGAGACGTGAAAGCAATTTTCTCCTTTAAATGATCTTTTATTGATTTCTCTGTTATATTTCACCATAGACTCAACTCATTTGCCAGATAATACATTTTGTTCTCAGCTCTGTTTTATTGACTTGTTGTGTAATTTAGGTAGCTTGATAGCGTCTACCTTTTCTTTTTTTTTTTTCCAGATCAGCCCCCTGCGGCCTCAGAGACCAAGGAGTCAAGTTCTCAGTCAGATTGGTGGAGACCGACGCCTCTCTGTGTCCCCTGGACCTCCTTCTTCATCCTCCTCCAACGCCTCCTCTTCCCCTGGACCACCGCCCATCACACCCAGGAACAAGCTCTCCTTCAGCCTGCACACTGTTTCCAGTATGAGCAAACTTACTTTACTCTCACTCCCATTCAAACACACTAAATACAGATGTTGTATCATCTTTGAGCTGGAGCTTCTGTCTCTGTAGGCCCTCTGACTCCGCTCTTCCTCTTGCATCACTGTTCCACATGATGATGCTCAGTTTGATCTAAGCACAGAGCTATGAGTAGGGCTTGGTATCATTCTACATTTTTTGATAAAATGCCAATTTCGATGCCTTTCTTTTGATACTGGTTCTTGAATGATACTTTATTCGATTACTCAGTAAATTCTTTTTACCCGGCTTTGAGCACTTTCCTCTTTAGGACCCTGGGCAGTGAGAGTTTGCCTTATGGTGTGTTCACTGGAAGTCAGAACTTGGAGCTCAGATCAACATAACCTCAAAGTTCAGTGCTCCCAGCGCTTCCAGCCTTACAACAAAACATGTCGCAGATAGCATGAATTCTATGTCTGGTTGGTGAGATTAATCCGACTTTCCAAGGTGAAGATCTGACTTCATGGGGGGGGTTCTGATTTAATCCTCTGTTTTAGCGGAGATATTTGTCTCCGGGAAAGTGGGGGGACAGATCATTGTCTCTACAAATCTAAAGGAGAGTGACATCTGAGAGCATGGCTCAGAGGTATCAGAATTTGGCACTGAAAAATTATTCATTTTTTGATATACAACTTGGATACTTACTTGATGAGAGATGTTGTGATGTAATTCACATCAGAGCAGTGTCCTCTCAACATCTTGAAGTGACAGCAGTCCTCTATAACAATCTAGAAGCACTACATTGATTTATTTTATTATTTTTATATATTTATTTGTCAGGAACTGTGCACAGCTGTAGTCCCTGGGTTAAAAAAAAACAAAAACAGAATATCTGTTCAGAAAATCAACACTGTAATATAAAAGCACAATTCGAAGACAGTACATATTCACTGTACAACAACATTAAGACACATCAAGAGATTGTTTGTGCTTGATTGGTATGTGATTTTAGCCCTGATTTATCTCAAACTCTTTGAGTGCCATTGACATGTGTATGTATGTCAATGTGTTTTTCAGCAGCAGGCACAAGAGGGCATTCTCACACAGCCTGTGAGTAATATTGGGGCTTCTGGGATTTGTAGTCAGGGCATAAAGAGATGGTATCGCCAGTAGAGAGCAAAACAAACTGAATCTGGACAAAAAGTGGTGTTTTTGGTGAAAGTGTCCTCTGATCTACCACTGATAAAACGCAATGAAGGTAAAAACAAACATTTAGCCTCCATGACTACTGAGCTGATAAGTGTGTGTGTGTGTGTGTGTCTACTCTCATAAATATTATTTTCTGTAATTTTTACAAACATATTTAGTCTTAATGATAGGGAATTCACCAGTGATGTAATTTGGGTCCCAGATGTGCTGTTTGCCGGTGTGCTGTAGTTTGAAGATGAATGTGAGCTGATGAGCGCCCTCTTACAGGTCTGGAGCTGAACGGGATGGGCTGCTCTGACAAAGGTGAAACCCCTCCTCCGCTGCCGATGAAAGGCAGCAACGCTGATTATGGCAACCTGCTAGATAATCAAGACTTGACGAGTCCCTCGACGCCTCCGCCACCCCCGCCGCATCAAAGGGTAGGTGTTTTAATTAGGACTGAGAGGAGCTCCTTAATGATGCATGGCACTTATAATGAAACAAGAGGCAGCTACACGCACTTGACATCCGGGTCAACCTCCTTCACTACCCACTACCCCCGTGTGTTTTTGTCTGCGTGTGTTTGTGCATGTTTCACACTCACATCTGTACATCATTTTGTGTGTCACAGAAGAGTGTAGGTATCAGTCAGTTAGCAGCAAGGGCCTACGCCCTCCTGTCCTCCTTGCTGTTATTTATGCCTGTGCCCCCCCAGCAACCTGGTGCTCAGACGTGATTGATTGGATGATTACTTTACCTCTCACATCCATCAGGAGTCCTACCGCTGTTAATCAGTGGCCCGTCTCTCCGCACTCAACGTCTACAGTAGCCATCCTCTCGCCTCGCCACTCCCTTAACTAATTTTATTTATCCACTGTCACGGCCCGTGGACCGCTAGTAAAATGAGGCCTCTGCCGACAGTGTGGCAGCAGGACAGTAGTGTAGTGAGAGCAGACAGCCGCTCTTCATTTACAGCCCTCAATGGAAGCAGAGGTGAGGTCATTGCCTAACAGTCCTTCTCTGTTTTATGTGGATAGAAAAGCCTCAAGCTGTCATTTTTTTACCACAGAAATATGTAATAAAATAACCTGATGAATAACTGTTGTGTTTGTCTACTAACATAATCCTGTATCGTATTCATGTGTTTTTTGAATTACAAGAACATTCAGTAGTTTTAGAGAAAAGCTTAGATTTAGGTGTGCAGTGTTGCACTGGGATCAGGCTACATGATGTTAGCTCAAGTCATCACAAGACCCACACGCCACATGTGATTGGTTGAGGTCCTGACAATTTAAGGCTCAACAGTCTGACATAGTAAAAGACATAAATGTTGTGTAAACTGATCCTGGCTTTAGTCCCTCTATTAATAGATCTGTCAATCATGTTGACAAAGTTGTCAAAAGGTGATTTCAAGGTTACCGTTTTATCTGTTTGCAGCACATTCCACCTCCTCTGCCCAGCAAGACCCCTCCTCCACCTCCTCCAAAGACCACCAGGAAACAGGCCTCCATTGATTCAGGAATAGTACAGTGAACAAAGACGCTGACAGTCGGACCAAACAACACACTGACAACACAACAAAAACGACAGGAACTGTTTTTCCCCACACATTCCTCGCTCCCTGTCCCAGCTTGACAAGATGAATACCTCACTGCAGCCCGCCCCTTCTTATCATCTTTTTTTTTTATTATTATTTCTTCCTATCTTGTTTTGCCTACAGTTTGACGATTTTGCAGTCTGCAGCAGGGAGCATGTTGCACAGATGAGTAGTCACTGAATTTGCTCAACGAACCTTGCAACTTGGAGACTTTATCGGGACATTGTGTTCAGACAGATAAGCTTGGACCAACAGCTTTCCAATACTGACCCCCTCTCAAGTATATGAGAGCACATTAAAGAATCTCTTTAATTCATATTCCCACTATGTACAGAGGTTTGTATATATGATTTTATTTTATTTCAGGGTGTTTTTGTATGTGATTTGATCATGACTCTTTGTATTAACGTATCATTAGATTAACCGGCATTTATATGAAACAAAAAAGGGCTTGTGAGAATTGAATTGACAGGGACTTTACAGAGTTGGTATGTGAAAACCGAACATGGATTTTATTGGTCAAACTTTGGAGTGAACATAAAACTAACTCCCATCACATTTACGTTGTTCAGTCCTCGATCGCTGTAACCTCGGACTTCAATAATATTCCCAATTCACTACTGACATGACTTCTGAATAAACTTTCAAATGTATGTATTTTTAAAAAGAAATCATGTCTGCCTCATTATTTTTGTCTACAGCGACAGATGCGGGAAATAGATATGTGTGTCCATTTTTCTAAAACAGATTGTGTGTCGTTTCCTTGCGTCTGCTCGTTAAGGATGCTTCCCGTCTGCTTGATTGACAGCAGTCACAAGAGCTGCATCATTATCAACACACGGGCATTTTCCTGTATGGGCTGAATCAATCTCATTTACATAATGTATCCACTCAACAAGCAATCATTTCTCTTTTTGCCAATCTGGAACATGGCCCATATTTGAAATATAGTTTAGCGTCGACAAGCCAGCCAACCAAAGTGCCAGCTTTGTTCGTCCTCGTGCATTTTTTAAATTCTGCTTTCTTAGAAACTGAAGGTCATACTTAAATTTCTGGATTGAAACCTGTGTTTCTTCATGTTGCTGCAGTGTAATAACACGTCATGTGAATACATCATTTTCTTTAATATTCTCATTTATAAATTACAGACTGCGTGTCACAATGGGACTCCCAGCTAAGACACACAGGCTGACAGGTTTGTTCTCAGTTTTCTCTGCTTGATGGGATTAATGCATTTTGACTCTAAATTAATGATTGCAGTTTGAACCGTTAACTCGGTGTATAATTATCTGTGGTGCAGCAGCTGTAAATTGAATTAGACTTTAATTAGTTTAGTAATGTGTGCATCATTTGGGTGTTGCTGGAATAATATCTTTATAAGTTTATACTGTATGTTGAAGTGAGTGTTTTTTTTTAGACTTTTATCTATCACTTACTTTTAATAATTGTGAGGAACTCTTGTGATATTCACTATACAGCTTTATTAGTCATTTTCCTTCCCATATTACATAAACTAAGTAGACATGTAGACATATTCACTTTTTTCTTTTTTTTTATCCATGCTCCAGCTGTTAATTTGTGGCTGCTGCTAAATTGTGCTGTTGAACCTTCACTGACTGATTCCTCATTCACTCATTCTCTAAATGTATTTACAGGCCATAAAAGCAGCTTGTGGGACCTTTTTCAAGCGTTTGCCCCAGGTGGCTCATATTCCTGCTGACACTTTGTGAGTGGGTGTCCGCCTGAGGAGAAATGCTCTCACCGTAGCATCTGTTGTTTGAAGGTGTCTGCTTTTTTCTAACATCTCAAGAAAGTTGAGGTTTGTGAAGCTCTCTTGTCCTAATTAGGTTCACTGAATGACATCTTTCTCCTCTGAGTTTTATTTGGGGAAAAGCAGTCGTAAGAGACCACTTGTAATGCCGTAGCTCATGGGTGCTATTTTGTCACACTATGAAGTGTTTCATTAACGTGTTGCTAATTCACCTGCTGTTAAAATGCTGATTTCAGTGCTGTTTTCAATTATTCACCAGTAAGCCAACTAAATAATTTGACTTTTATTTTTACATAATTATCTGCAGAACCATAAAGGAACGAGTAAGAAAAACTACTACAATACTCATCTGGAATCCATTCCATTTCCTGCCATGCTTCCTGTACACCAGTCACCCTCTTCCCCTCTTTTCTTGTGTATACAGTAAAATCCAATTAATCCTGATGAGGATGGATCATTGTTGTGCAGATGTTACCACTGCTGAATACCAGGTACAGTATGTGCTCCATAGGACCTTCATTTGTACCATCTGTCTAGATGATAAATTGCTCAGCAAGCACAGCACGAAAACGGTGGAAGTAATATTCAATAAAAATGCGAGTTTTACTATCATACCAATGTCATTTTCTCTCATGGTTTCCCCTTTTTCCTCGTTATGTCTTCTAGTTCCACCCAAGGCTTGACTACCTGACTCTCTAGGGGCCATTACCCTTCGCTTCAGTGCAGTCCCATACTCTGCATACGTTCATGTTCGCCTAGAATTGTGCATAACATAGTAAAAAAAAAGCACAATTTAATAACTTATTAACAATGGCTCAGTTCTGTGCAAGTAACACAGTCATAACAGTGTGACAGTGAGCCAGCGGGCACAGTACATAGCAGGGCTGTGGCCCACCTAAATGGATCAGGGCCATAATTAATGTTATTAATTACACCTGCTTTCTCCCTGCAATGCCATGTCAAAGTGGCTGCTGTGAAGAGAGCCTATTTGTAAGCTGCTTAGTCAATGTCCTGGCGAAAACTACATCATGAATACAAAGTAAACAGATCTGGGACAAGATTACTGAAACGCAACAAAGCCCAGTGAGGTCAATCATAATAAATCTGCAGCGGTAAATGCGCCTTGAGTAAGCCTGTTGACACTCTGTGGACTTGCCCGGTTCATGGCTGAGCTTTGTAAACAAAAGGTGAGTCACCAGGCGTTATGGTACAGAAGCAAAGAGGAAAAAAAAAGACATGGCTGAAGGTGACACCCAGTATTGGTGTCACAGCATCTTACGGTGATTGGGTCTTTTTTTGTGAAGCTACAGTAAATATAAATGCATTAAAATCCTGGAAAACCTGCTGTAACTGGCAAGAGAAGTGCAAAGCTGCACATGAATGGCCTCAAAACAACAGTACTAATGTCCTGAACATGCCAAGTCTGAGCCCAGACCTCAGTCTAATATATTTGTGAGTAAGTTTTGCAAAGAATAATGAGAAAAGTTAAGTGTTCAGGTGTACAAAGGTGACACTGATGTATCTGACTAAAAACTACGAAGCATTTTGTAGCTGCTGAATCGTTATGCAGTCAAACAGTTATTTACATTTTTACTTAATTTACATCATTGTACAGATTGGTTTTTACCCAGGTGTTAAAAGTTTCAGGACTATCCACGGTGATTTAAAGTTGTAAAACAATACACTTTGCTGAAGTCCGAGGGGGGTGTCCAATCATTCTTTGATAGTCCCTGTAACCTGCTTATTGCTTTTCCATCTCTCCAGACTGTTAGGTGGGAATAAAAAGTTTCATCAATGGCATAATTCACTTATCAAGAATACCCAGAGCGCTCTCAATATCTAGCCTTGCAATTGAAAAGGGATAAAGGGTGAAGCATTTCAGCAGTGGTAATATTACATAGTTAACTGGCAGCTATTTCAATAGACTCTCAGTGATTTGTGCTCAGGCATTATGCTTCACCCTCCCTCTCCTCAAAGCAGAGGGAAATGCATCGCTTAATTGGGAGGATTTCCAGAGGCTTTGGGGGGGGGGAGCTGTGAGGGAGCTGCTTCTCTCCAGGAGAAATGTATTTACAGCGCACTCTATCCACATCTCATTTGTCATTTCAGCCTGGAATAATGCGTATATTTTCCTTCCCTCTTTACACACTTTCATTTTGCTGGGAGGCTGCAAATGTGCATGCTTCTCTGCATAATGAAAGAGGACAACATTACCATAAATCAACAGTCTTGTATATATCCAATCACAGCTGTCTAGAGGATTTTCATCGACTTTTTTTTTTTTTTTTTAAATCAGACTTGCTACAAGTCATGGACATGGTTTGTGATTTCTTTTATACTGTTAATGTGGCAGGCTCTTACAGAATACAGCTTTTCAGGAGTTCTGCTGTATGATTTTATATGTTTGGGCTAGGGTTACTGCGTGTTGCTTGATTACCACCAGAAATTTATGACAGAGAAATAGAAACTCATTTGTTTTCTAAACCTTGGCGGAGAACCTGTGGCCCAGTCTAGCGGTGCTTTCAGTTAAATGCTAATGTCAGCATGTAACGTCCTCACAATATCAATGCTAACATGCTGATGCTAAACAGTTTAGTGTATTGGTATACTAAAATACCATTTAGCATGAATAAACATGAAGTACAGCTGTAAACCAGATTAATGTCTGCACTCAATTTCATGGCAATCCATCCAGTTGTTATTGAGACATTGACAAATGTCAACCTGCAGGTGGCGCTAGGCAATAGGATCTGTCATCTGATGACCAGAAATATCTGTAAAGTTGTTTAACAATAATCGAATAGTTGAAATATTTCGGTCTGGACCAAAAGTGGACAGTATGATTGACCAACATTGGAGGAATGTTATTAGCATGGCTGCAAATTTTATGTTTAGGGTTAAGGTTAGGGTTAGGTAATAATTGGGTGTTTTATGCTTTTTCTATTGATTATTCATTTATTTATTTTACAACAAATTAACACATCCTGTGCATCTCCTGGGGGGCTAATCCTCCCCTGTCCTTAAAACTTAGTGACGCTCCTGGTGACATGAACAACTCGTGATCCCTACCTTGTTTATATTTAGCATTTTGTGGATGAGATGTTTTTATACTTAAGATAAAACTTTATTCACCCCAAAGGAAATTCTTTCATACTTGCACCTTTATTGATATTTTATTATTTTATATATGCATGCTTTATATTTCTACTCTCTTTCCTTTCACTGCAGCTGCTGCACAACAGCCTCCCTCTGAATAAATACAGTCCTATCTTATTATCGTAAACCCCCTGTTGCGTTCCCTGTATTTACTGATGCTATTTACAGTTAGTTGTCTAATTGAGAGGAATCTTATTTTGTATTTCAAATGTCAGCCTGAATAGAAATATAAAAGTTTTGCCACTGAAGTGTACGGCTGCCTGTTATAGCTGGTTGTAAACAAACCTGTAGCTTCAGCAGCAGTCAATAGATGTCAACATGACAGTGTGGTGTTGTGTGGAGCTGTCACAGATAGTGTCATACAGGAACCAGGAGGCCTCTTTCTGTCTCAGCACAGCTGTCGCAGTGGTTCAGCAAACTGACTGAATGGACCGCGTTCACAGTGACAAAGCAAACAGCAGAGATGTGTTAGTGTTCTCTATTGTGTCTGCTCTCCAGAAATATGGACAAAAGATTCTTTATTTCATTTATTTCCAAACTTATCAATCACTGGGGACATTATACTGTGGAATTAATTACATTATATCCTCATGTAAAAGCAAGACATGGTTATAGTGATATGATGGTACCACTGAAGTTGCATGTTAATCCATCAGGCGTTAAACAGAAAGTTCACCTGTAGCCGTTACAATAATCAATTATTATTTTTCAAGCTCAAATTCCAAACAATTAATCGTTCTCATTAGTTGGTCATTAGTTGCAGCAGTAATTCTGATTGAAACTGATTTTTGGCTATATTTAGTAAAGTTTTAAATGTATTTATAGTTTTAAAGTGCAAGCTTTAACTTTTAGTGTGTTTCTAATCTATCGTTAGACCTTATGATAAACTGCTGCACTGGTAGCAGTGAGCCAAGCCCTTGATTTTACACTTAAATGCTGTTTTCTGAAGCGACTCCCAACTTTTAGCCACTCCACACAGACGCCCCATCACTCTCTTATCAAGAGCGACTGTCACAAGTGGCTCTTACACCAGCACAGAGACCAGAGAGCAATCGGCAGCGTGCTATAAAGCACAGGAGAGCTGTTGGCTCTTTAAAATCTGACCTTGTTATTTTGTGCTGCATTCAGCACTAAATACAACATGTACATTCTGTACACAGGCTTATTATCTTGGTTGTGAGGGAGAGAGCCAAGTGCTGGTGATCTATATTAGCTGAGGCTATTATGAAGCACTGGGTTTTCCCAGGCAGTTGGTGCGATGTGTTGCTAGGAGACATACCTCGAGATGGGGGTGGAGAGTTGGTTTGATGAGGAGTTTCCAGCAAGTGTCGGCTTCACACAGAAATAACTTTGTCCCAATAGGAGAATTTTGATTTGAGCCTTTTAATTAAGACTTTGTCATCTTCAGTATCATGTCTATATGTTGAGCTACTATACAATTGATGGATATTTTTTCTAGATTGACAACACACTCATCAGTATAAGGAACTGTTTCATTTCTGCCTGTTAAATGGCAAAAAGATCATGCTTACCTGTATGCTTACATCTGATATTATAACACGCTGGCAGCTTGTCAGCCTTTTCAGAGCCAGTATATATCTTGTTCTTGTAATATTCAGCAAACTGAGCACAGTTCGTATTGCTGGCTGTGGAGCACGTTTCACTTTAAACTCTAAAGCTTCTGTGTTTAATATATTCTGCATGATATAAATCAATTCACTGGTCAGATTCTGGATTTTGATGTATGGTGCCTCCCTGGAAGCTGCACTGTGGTTGATAGATGGCTTGTGGAAAGATTTGGATTTATTGAACAATCATGTTTGAAGCAATGCTGCCCTCATCTGGATAATCCAGTCAGTGCATCCTGCTGCCACATCACACTGCCTGGATGAGTAATTACCACCCTGACATAAACCTCTGGTTTGTGTGTATATATTTTTAAGGCCAAATTAATAGTCTTGACCCCGGCTGCACCCCACTACATCATGTCCACAGTGTCTTTGCACTGGTGAACTGAAGCAGCAGTTTTTTTAATGGGTTGAGTTGAAATATCTCTTTTGCTGACTCTCCTATGAGTCTCTGTATTTAAAAGAGCACACTAGGAAATGGTGTGTAGGGTATATTTAGTCTTAGCAACAAGTTGATGGTGAGTTCAGCAGAGTGAGATTTTTTTGGCTCTAACAGACTAGTAACATCTGATGGGGGGCAGAAGTGTAAATCTGCCCAGAGGAGGAGAGCATTAAGCTAATGCAACCAGCAGCAGAAGGCCTGGCTGGTTGTATTTCTCCATCGGACAGCTTGCTGTCTGCAGGGCTGCCTCCTTAGCTCCTGGAGATGGACTGTCAGGGCCAAACAGTAATTGGTCAGAGGGGACTACACAGAGAGGAACGTCTAATTAGTGAGAAACATATTCCCCCTCCCTCAGGCCTGGCAGGTAGACGAATACCTTGAGATATTTATGTGCTAATGATACTTGAAGTTTTAGTTGAGGCTGTTGACCCGAATGCCTTCGAGGCAAACTTCATCTCCACACTGAAATATGTTACTTCACTTGGATGTTTTGATATTACTGTGCAAACTGATGTATCTGCTGAAGAGAGAACATTTCTCAGTGTTCACCTTCAAATTTAAAGTACAAGTCACCTTGTGTCGAGTAGTGAAGCTTTTGAAATTTAAAATATTTTCACATTTGTAGATTCTGGATTTTTCTAGTGACAGACAAGGAGTAGATAAGATAAGATAAGATAATCCTTTGTTCGTCCCACATGGGACGAACAAAGGATTATCTTATCTTATCTTATCTATTATCTTATCAGAATTTGGAAGCTTTTTTTTATTAAAATACCAGACACCAATTGTTTTTCTAGGCAAAATATTTGTATATATCTCAAAACATGTCTGTGAAATATTCAAGTAAGGAATGCAAGCTTATTCACTTCTTTAAAAACTCTTGGAAAGTGCAAAGCTCAGCTGTAGATCCTATTAGAAATGTGTCTCACAGTAGACTCGTCTTTGCCATCTTGAAGAATAAAGACCTCTGAGTGTAGAAATGAAAGATGCTCTGAGGCCTGACTGGCTTCTCCGCCTGCCAAGTTTCATGCCTCAAGTGTCTTTAATCTCATGCACAGTCAGATTTGCTGACTTTCTGTTCAGCGACACCAGCTTTTATTGTCACTCTGCATCCATGTTGAAGCTCCATGAATTAGCACTGACACTTTATGGTGTGTCTTTATTCATTCGTCCACTGGGGGGAGACTCTGAGAGGGACAAGCCCCAGGCTGCATGAAGGCATCATTTTGTTTCCACAGTCAGAATTAATGACTTTATCTAGACTAGTCATGATTTCATTGGCCTTAAGTGCATCTATTAGTGTGGTAATTACTTCAAAGCAATAAACAGTTAGCAGATGTCTGACTCATATGGCCACATGGTTGAAGCCAAGGTTGCAGCACAAAACAAGCCTTATTAACCCTGAGGGTCTTTGTTGATTCCAGTGAGTGTTTGGCTGTAATCCCAGCAGTAAAATGTGCCGATAGATACAGAATGGAGAAGCAGCAGTGTGCTTGATGATCCCATCACCTGCAGCAGTGCTTCAGCCTGAAGGGGCCTGCGGTGCCTCTCTGACCCCGCCGTGATTGACTTGATCTCCCAAAGAAAAGCTCCCATGACCTCAGAAAGCTTGAGGAAACGGGATGAAGACAGACATGGTAGAGCAACAATAGACACACACAGAGTCAGCGTGTTAGAATTATTACTTTACATTGACACGGGGGGCTTGAGGTTGCCATGTCGATCCACATTTGACATCTCTGAACTTAATCTGAGAGGACAGATAGGAAGGGAGAATTGTGATTGATGGCTGCTTTATCAACTCCAATGCAAATATCAAACAGGATAAGATGATAACAACATTTTAAAATGGATTATGTGCCTATATGCAGTAATAAATGTACCATTATACTGAGCAACACAAAAGTCCCTTTAAGATTATGAATGTTTGAGTGTCAGGCTCATAATTTCACATTCACATGTGCAGTCAGCAGTAATTAGCTGTCCTGGCTGTTAGACACCTTGTTTTCATCTGGGGGTTAAATGCCACTTCCCCCCTGAGAATCCACCGCTGGCCACCGCTGTACAGCCTGTGGTCGGGACAACACCTTGGAGCCAAACAATTACATCAAGGTCATGGAGAGGAGGAATGCTGGGCCGATTAGTGCAGCAGAAACCTGCAGAGCCTCCTGAGTGCTGAGTTTACGCTCAAAATGTGCTTATTGGAGAAATGTAAACTTCAGCTGTGTGAGCATCCTATACGCGCAACATGAGGGTTTATTAATGGAGCTGTTTATTAATGGAGCATATTTTTTTTAAAAAATGATTTATGACACTGTAATGAGTTCCAGGCCTGCTCTAATGGCACAGAGTCGTGGGACACATAATAATAAAGGATTACCGGTGAAAAAGCGACCAAAGTATCGGAGCGATTAGCCTCTATTCGACTTTACTCTCGATCGAAACTCGGCCAGAGGTGGATTCAAGAAACCACCGGGGTTGTTATTGTCCCTCTGAACACATGCAAACAGTTAGAATAAGTCTTTAAAAGCAGATTATTATTATTTTCGTGTACTCCCCTTTGGAGCTCCATATCCTTATTTGGTGTGGAATATATAGTTCAGATGTGTTTAGTCAATTAAAAATCTGACGTTAAAGCAGCACTTTAAAGAGATACAGCATTCAAAGAAAATATTTTATGCCACAGTTATTAGACTACCATAAAATGTTCTGGAAAAATCATATTTAATATTATATAAAACAATTATATATATTAAAAAAACTGTTGAGTGCGATGTTTTTTTTTTCCTTTTTTTTTGGAAGCAGCAGTATTCCTCAGTAGCAGGTCAGTAATGGCACTCATGTACGCTGTTTTCTTTAGGAGGCTGCTGGGGGTGTTTTTTTTCCACGAGTCACTTGTTGACACTAAACTTTAGGCTCTTGTGAAGTGTTTATTGCAAACGAATATCTTTTGAGACAAGGTGGCTTTTTACAAACGCATGCAGCTGTTTGGGTTTGACGCCGTCCTGCAGGAAAGTGAGCAGGTTCAGACCCGGTGCGCAAAAACGGGAGTTATTGATTCATTTTTGTTTATCAAGCTGTTAAAACCCTTATTTGATGTTCATTGGCTGATAAATTGTATTTTGGACATGGATTTTTGTGAGATTGATTGTAATCTTTCTGTACCAGATAAGCTACTTTTTAAAAGTTTGTGAAGGAAAATCAGGTTCATGGGAGCGCAGCTGAAACGAGTTCATCTTAGACCTTGTAGTTTTCGCTCTATAGATGTCCTGAAAATTAAAAAAAAAATCTCTTGGAGTGATCCTTTCTTATGTTTTTATCATATAACTCCACTTTGTACTATTGAATTTTGTTTCAAACAAACACTACACTTTTGCGTAATTACGCACGGGCAATAGTTATAAATCACTAACGTGCCTTAATGCGTATGTAGCGTAAATTACCATGAAGCTCAGCGTTGCTGTTTGAGTCAGTATCGGTGCTCATTGATAGGGAGATTTCAGTCAGTCTAACCGGGCAGTAGCAGGACAGAAAAGAGGGGTGTGGCCATCTCAAAAGTTTTCAATGGGCTACCTGTGGAGCCTCCACATAAATACTCCTCCCTCTGAGGATGAGTTCAGTCCTGAGGGAGACACACAGAGACTAAATTCGTTTTGGGGAATCTGGCTAGGTTGGATTATGAACGCTTTTGGACACCAACCATCTAACCAGCAGACCAGCCCTATTCAGCACCACAGCGCACAGGAGCTCCTGGACATGGCCGTGTACTGCGATAACTATGGTGTGTACCAGCAGAACCTCCACCACCATCACACACAGAGGCCGCCGACGCATCCCTCCAGCTACGGCCTCGGAGAGTACACCTCCCCGTCCACCAACCCGTACCTGTGGCTGAATGGACCCAGCATCAACTCCTCTCCTTACCTCCCTGGGAACAACGGCACGTCCTACATTCAGTCCGGATACGGGACCAACCAGAGGCAGTTCTTACCTCCTCCCACCGGCTTTGGTGGAGCAGACCTGGGCTGGCTGTCCATATCCAGCCAGCAGGAACTCTTCAAGATGGTCCGACCACCTTACTCCTACTCGGCGCTGATAGCCATGGCCATCCAGAACGCACAAGACAAAAAGCTGACTCTCAGTCAGATCTATCAGTATGTAGCTGACAACTTCCCTTTCTACAAGAAGAGCAAAGCTGGATGGCAGAATTCAATCCGACACAACTTGTCTCTGAACGACTGTTTCAAGAAAGTGGCACGGGACGAGGATGACCCCGGTGAGTCATATTTATGCATTTCATAGAAATATTTTATTGAATTACATTTTTTCATTTTAAAAATATTCAAATATAAGAAAGAGCTTGGATAATTTCAGCTCTAATGAAAACATATTTGCGCGCAGTTCCAATGTAAAGGTGAAGTGTTTCCATCCATGTTTAACCCTCATTTCTTCTCTTTCTCATCAAGGTAAAGGAAACTACTGGACGCTGGACCCCAACTGTGAGAAGATGTTTGACAACGGAAACTTCAGGCGCAAGAGGAAAAGGAGGGCTGACCTTAACGGAGCAGACAGCACCGCGCTGCCCGTCAAGTCAGAAGACGCCCCGCACAAACTGTCCGACACTGCAAGTCTGCTGAGCTCCTCCCCGCCCAGCCTGCACGGATCTCCGGCCTCCACGGAGCCCAAGTCGTCCCCGTCTCCGTCCGCGGAGCACAGCCCGTGTTACGGCAGCTTCGTGTCCAGCGTGAACTCGCTGCTGGCGGGCAGCGGCGGCACCGAGGGCCCGCGGGACTACGGGTCCGGGCACCTCGGGGGACTGACTCAGAGCAGAGAGGGCATGTCCGGACTGGGCTCCTATTCGCCCTCTTTAATCTCTCCTCTGAACTCTGACAACAGCAGAATGAACTATTACACATCAGTGCAGAGCATCTCCAACCATTTCAGTGTTAATAACCTCATATACAGGGAAGGAACAGAGGTGTAGGCTGTTCACTGTCACAATTTAATTTATCACTCATTTGTAGCCTTCACATGTTTTAACAGCCTGCTGTTTACTGTGGTTTAGTAGGCCTCCCTGTACAAGTAGCACTGGAGATGAAGTGGCATTACTCTCAGCAACCCTTCCTCACACTGAAAAGGAATAGTCATGCTCCTCCGTTAGAATTTATCCGTACAAACTGACAGTTACTCAGTTCAATCTATCCTTGAACTGATGGATGCTTACCATATTGTTATAATAGCTGCTCAGTTGGGCCGACTGCCTGTACAGAAATTATTTTTCATAAGAAGATATGACATGTGTATTTTAGACTGACTTGTGTTCTGTTTTTTTTTATTTAAACTCATGTTGATGTTTGAATAAAAGTCATTGATTTTAATGCCAGACTCATGCGTCATTTAGTGTGAAATCAGCTCCACTGTGTACAAGTTATTTATACATTTACATCCTACTTGAGTGTGAAAGTAATTTAAGGTTTTTTTTGTGGTTTTTATTTCAGATTAAAATCTCCTTCATGTTCCTGTATTACAGTTCCTACATAGGATGGTGATTCTGTGGTCATGTTAACCCTGCAACTCTTGTAAGAGTTATCATCATATCTATGTAATCTTTTGGGGGCAATACTAATGTTTCTCATAGAGCATCAGTGAAATATTACGATTAAGTTATCAAACGTGGTAAATAAACCAGTATAAATGCTTTAGAGCCTGTCAAGGAATCTGCAGTCAAGTGGCTGTAAGCAGTAAAATGCTCGAGACAGAGACATTTTCCGCTTGTCACTTCCAATAGCCCCATTTCATCAAGCAATCAGACCTTTAACTTATTCCACAAGGTTCAGAAGTTCAGCTTTTTGTCTGGGGCTGGATGTGACTCAGACTCTTTGATATTAACCTGTTTGCTGCACTGTATTCCACCTGTCTCCATCTATTCCCAAAGTCTTGTCACGCAAAACGTTGGCTGCTCTGTGTCTGTGTGAATCCTGTTAATTTTGCTTTGTTGTATTGGAAGAGCATCTGCTGAACAATTAACGACAGCATTCAGTGGCATGTAATGCTCTTTTGTTGCCGTTCTGACCCGAAGGACACAACACAACACAACAGAGAGAATATTACACAGCCCAAGCAGTGATTTAACACCCCGCTTCTGTCTTATTTTCACACAATATGGATATGCACGGAATCAAAGTGTGTAAATAAGAGGAAACACCTCTTAACTGGTTGATAATTGAATTCACTCAGGCGCTCTGTGGTCTGGAATAAAAGAGAAATTAATTGACAAGACTTTCGTGCCCCATGTTGGAAACACAATGGAGGCTGGCAATTGAAGAGATCCCCTCCTGGGCTCAAATGAAAATATTGGGATCTGAAGATCTGGGAACAAATTATCTCCCTCAGGCCACATTTTGCTCTATTATCTGTGGAGCAGGGCCACGGATCAGACAAAGAGGATTTTTGTTGTACAGCAGCAGGTTCTCACAGTCACAAGTTTTCTGTTGAGGTCCCCATCACGTCCAGTGAATGGAGTGTAAAGCCTTTTACTTGTTATTACTGTCATTTCTAGATCAACCAATTCAGCCAGTTTTCAACCTGTGGGGAATTATCAAGACACAGTAATTCAGCATTATCTTAAAATGGAATATAAAATATATATATAATATATTTCAGCACATTTACTAAAGTACTGATAGGCTATATGTAATATAAAATCAAATCAGATTTATTTGTATAGCCCTTTACAGTAACCAAAAGGCAGCAAAGTGCTTTACAATAAAGCCACAAAACAGTGCATAAAAACAATGCATACAGAAAACAATACATAAAAATGATATCTAGAAACCAAGAAACTTAAAAGTATTAAAAGCCTTCCAGTTGTAAAAAAAAAAAAAATAAATAAATAAAAACAAAATAAGATCACCTAAAAGCAAGACTGCCCTTGTCAGATTTGAATTTAAGTATTTCCATTTTATCCTACTTAATGCACAACTATTATAATTTTTTACTATTTTACCTTGCCACATTTGACAGCTTCAGTCACTTTGCAGAATCAGAATAGATGTAATAAATAAACAAAATATAATCAACTAAAAGATAATCATGTAATACTGTAGATTATTAGTGATACTTACATATTAATGTATGTTACTCTGAAATGCATAATTCTGCATAATTAATACTTTTATTTCTGATACTTTAAGTATGTTTTGATGCTTGTACTTTTACTTGTAGTATTTCTTCATGTAGTATTGCTACTTTTAATGATCTAAACATCCCAGTACTTCATTGAATTGAAGCCTGCCTGCAGAGCAAACAACAGAGAAGATCCAGTTGCTTTCCAAGTTCGTTTCAGTCCCCCCAGTTCTCGGAGAGGTGACGCTCCGGTGCCCTGCTGCGCCTGAAGGGCACATTTACCCACATGAATATCAGTGAGGCCACCAGCATGTCTTTGCTATACCTGCTGCAGGGCTGAAGGCCCAGGCCCAGCAGAATAGCTCAGCATCAGGGTGGCCCCGGTCCCCACACATGCGTAGTGGGCTAAACCCATAATGACGGGTTTCAGCCTCAAAGGGTCATCCCTCCAAAGGTGAGGGTGGCTCATAATCATGGGAGCCGGTGTTTCAGAACTGGATTATTTCAATCCTCTTCCTCTTTACAGGGACTCTAGATACATGAGCAAGTCATCCGATGCCAACTATAGAGCAACTGATGGATTCAGTTAGTTTTACTCTGAGAGAGGACAAATAAAGGGGTAAACAAATAGGACTGTTCTGTTTAGATTATGGCACATTTCCATTTATCGCCAGTACATTTCAACCGGAAAGACGTGAAGAGGTGTCTGCAGCCTGGAACCCGGAGGCTTGTCCCTGTTATCTAGTGAGTGACGTGAGCTGGAGTGATGAATCACTGCTGGATAAAGTTGCACTCAGCAAAGTGAGAAACTTAACTCCCATTAGCTGTTGAGCAAGATCTCCTCAACTGATAAACAAAACCAGCGTCTAAATATGTGCTGGGCGGGCTTTTTGCCATGTGTGGTGTTTGTGATGACAGAGAAACTTTAAGTTGAGCTTTGCTTGGCAGTTTGTAGGTGTGTAAAGCAGCCGGGATTTCAAATAAAAAGATGTGTCCACAGCCTAATAATTCTCCACAGCCCATATAACACTGCCTTACAGACAAATCTGAGGGGTGATATGAAAAGGGAGCCTGTGCGTCTGACCCCCTGAAGAACATGATAGCTTGGCCATAGGGGGGCTGATTACAGTCTGGGCCTACCCTGAAATTTCACATCTGTTTGTAGCAGTCAGTGGGCATTATAGGGATAATTTCTTATATTACAGCTCAATCTCTTGAGGAAGTTAAACATTTTCGAGAACAACATGATGACAGCTTCTGGAGAAGCCACTATACGGCTGCGAGAAGGGGGTCACTTTAAAAGGATTGTGTGTGCACATGATAGCTGAGGAGAATATCTATCAATTGGTGTGACCTGATTTGGTTTCATCATTCCCCATCTGAAGGCCCATAAAAAGCCTAACGTATGGGCAGGTAACGGCATGGGATCCCTGCTCCGGACGAGCAGCCATATGGATTATTTTATACAGAACAAGAGCATGTTGAGAGCATGTGAATGATGTGGAGACACCTCTCAGCACACCTTTTGTCATAGATTTATTCTCTTTTTTTAAATATTCAGGTTTTGGTATTTTATGTCTGTTACTCAGCATAAAATAAAACTGAATGCTAAAAAAAAACAGTTAAATGATAAAGTTTCCCACAATGCAAGTTTTTCTCATGCATATCATTTTAATTTTGATTTTACGTTTTAACTTCCCTCCATTCTAGCAGTAGAAACAAGCTGGTTTGATTACCAAGACCTAGAATTATTGGTGAGCACAGGAAGGGCAGCCACTTCAGAGGCTTTGAGGCTTGCCAGCAGAGGAACCTACTGAAAGAGTCAAAGAGATACAAGGATTAACGGACTAGAACGAGTCCCAGTAAATCCACAGTCAGGGCCTGTCTTCACATCGCTCTGTCTGGAAAACCTATCCCCAAAACAATGTAACTTATCCCCCCCCCCCCACTCACTCTATTGCTGGAATATATTTTGACAAAGTCTTTGTTCTCACATTAGGGAACTGTAGGCAGATCATCCGTTATCCGTGACCTTTGTCATAACAAACCATAGCAGTGGTTTTACACACTGCTGGGAAGCCTGCAAAGAGAGTTCACACCAAACAAGTTCTGGGTCAGTCTGATTCTCTGTGATAAAAGCAAATAATCAAACACGCAAACTCAATTTAGAAAACCACATTATTATTTCTATAACTGTATTCTTAATATGGTGAATGTCTTACTTGTAGCCTGCTCAATAAATCAGCAGCCATTCATCACCGACATGAAATTCCAAACCGTGACCTTATGAGAACAATATCCAGGGTTCATGGAACATCAATTTCTATGTGCAGCGCAGCAGAACAAATATCTGAGTAACGGCCGATATATGTAATCATTTTAGCTCGGTTCAGGGACCACTTTAAGTCTTGCACATGATAATGGTGCGTTTGACCCCCTAACATTCACCATGGTGACTGCTGCAGAATGAGAGCACACTGGAGACAAAAACATATTTAACTCTATTTTTTTTTTTAAATAAAGCAACTCAACCAGTCAACATTTGTGGGGAAAATAGTACGTTTTGTGCTGCTGATGCCTTGCAGTGATACCACCCGGCTAGCAACACCTGCGTGCTGTCATTACCTGCTCTTCACAGACAGGAAGTGATGACAGATGACAGAGGAAGTAGCTACCCAGAGGGAATCTGTTTTACCCCTCGCAGCCTGGACTTTTGGTGGCAGGACGGAAGTGAGGAGATCATTGGGTACTCTGGGGATCCTCAAAATAGTTACCTCTGCACCAGTTGTCAGCCGTTGTCAGTACCTCCAAAGGAAGCTGTCTCTCAGTGTGAATGTTACATCAGATGAGGTTCCTGTTGTCAAAAGACGCAGCCCACCTGGAGCGCCTGTGAGCTTTTGAGACTCGTCTTAAATCACGTCATCATTAGCTCATGTTTTCACCAGGGTTTGTTTATTTATTTGATGGTTTGTTGGTTTGCAAAATAACTCAAAAGGTTATGGACGGATTTTGACGAAATTTTCAGGATTGGTCAGAAGTGGCCTACCTTAAAACTGATTCATTTTTGGTGGTGATTGGATCCAATTCAAAGTGATCACAGTAATGTATGGGAAATTTTGCATATTTCCGAATGATCCAGGGTGTACAATTTTCAGCCAAACCTCACCTAATTTGGTATGTAAACTAATATAGGAATCCAGAAGTCACTGATTCAGTTTGGTGAAGATCAGTAAAAGGTCAAGGTCACTAAGGTCAAATGTGTGTTTTTAACCATAACTTCATGTAGGAAGGAGCTAGAGCAATGCAACTGGTCTCAAAATATCTGGAAAAAAATTCTAAGATTTGCAAAATTTTACTGGTATTTTGGTCTTTTTTAAAATTCAAGTTCACAAGTGATAAAATATGAAAAAGAAAAAAGTAAATAATGCTGCCTTAGCGGAGGTCTGTGCTCTCTGAGTGCTTTTGCTGCAGAAGCAAACAGCTGTTGAGCTTGTATGTTTCACCTGCTCCTATGATGCATTTTTCGGCTTTAGTCCTGTGTGATGCATCTGCCCCGAGGAATTCATTGACTGCCCCCCCCACTCCTGCCCAAAACAACACTCCCCCTAGCCCCTAATGAGACCCCCTACCTCCTGCCTCTATTATGAGGGATGCATACCAATAGAGAGACAGGAGAGGGGAGACAGACTGAGCCTCAGAGACCTCTGGAGTCCTCCCTGGCCCAGACCATCAAACGCACCCCTCACCGAGAGTCAAATAATGGGCCTGATCAACATTTAACCAAGTTTTCCCCATGTAAGCCGCAGATGATCTTTTGCTGAAGGCTCTAAATGATAGCCTTTCAAAAGGAACGGGCATGCCCCCCTCCAAATGCTCCTTTTGTGTTTGCTGCTAATCCCAGCATGCACTTCAAGGCCTGGGCTCACTTCTGAGGCGGCCGCTATCATCTTAAAGAGGGAAAGAAAGGCTGTGCTTTAATCAAGAAGATGTAATACCATGATAAGCTGATCACTCCCTTAAGCATGTAATTATGCCACAATCAGCCATTCATGTTATTACTGCACACATTCATTCTTTATGCCTAAACTAATTAATATTTCTACACAGTCTAATAATACAGAGCAGGTATTGTTCCATCTTTTGTGATACTTTATAAAACACTGTGTTGAATCTCTTTGTGGAACGCAGTGACTATTTTAGGAATACAGAACACATGGAAAGCAGCCTGGCTTGTGCAGAAGCAGCAGCCCAGGAAACAGAGAGGAGATGCTTATTTGCCAGACAAGTGTTCAAACAAACATCAGCGTGCAGCAAGTGCTGTGTGTTGACTCTAGTATTGGAGTCTATCAACCCCAAACAGCTTGTGTGTCAACTATAAACACAAGACGTGCACCCTGTCTGAAGAAACAGGCCTCCAGACTCACTGCTGCTGCAGCGCTGCACGATGCGTTTCGTGATAGAAACAAGCAAGTGTTGTGTCGCTCTAACTAATTTAACGCACTGGGTTCCCCCTTTTGTCATGTGACGACATTCCAGTGCTGTGACATAATCTGGCCATGCCTGCTTTCATATATGTGTGTGTGTATCCACTCCACACTGATGATGACAGCACAGTCAAGAGGCCGACATCATCCACAGAAGTGTGCTGACATGCCCCCACCTGACAAAAAAGGCTTTTTTTTTATTCACCATGAGGCAAAATAGGTTTTACAAGCCTCGGATAATCTGAGGCTCACAAAGGCACAATTAAGACAGTGAGAGGGAAGGGCTGTATTTAGCCCCGTGAAATAGAGATGGTGCTGATTACTGTGTGAAACTGTCATGCCCCAGAGATGTTTAAGAAGCAGCTTTGCTTAACCTGAGACCCAATATACCACAGTAGGCTGTTCGCATCCAATATTTGTACAAATTACTATGAAAAATATTGCACTATAATTCGTATATAACCCATGTAATTGGGAGCCAGAGCTGTGATCACGTGACGTTCGATGCTGGCTGCTCTTTCTGTGAAAACATGGCGAACATTCCTTACATCCTCAGTAGAAAATGCGATATTTTAAGATAGCTTATGTGTTCTGTAACCCTAACCCTAACCATGGCTACAAATGTTGTCAAAGGGTATTTCAATCCATAAACTTTATTAAAATATTGCAGTTTCCCCTGAGAATGAAAGGAATATCCACCATTCTTAAGGCCCTCGCTTCGGGGCTCACGCATGTGCGCTGATCGCTCATGTTGCCGGTTATTTGTAGAGATATGCACGAAAATCTGTGCCTAACTTTTCATATGATATCATGCGAACCGTTTCATGAGACTAAATGGTTTAAGAATATACTATATATGAAGAGTTGCTATCTTCAGTTGCAAACTGTAGCTGTGATTGAAGTTTTAAGGACTTAAGGTTTCTGTGTCATATCTTTTTCTATAACACCTTTCTGTAGGTCCATTCATGTGCTCTATGAGCCTAAATGAGCCACTAAAAGACGTGTTGGGAGACACACTTTTCTATTTACTTTAAACTGCTGGGGACCTACTCACTGACAGGGACATCAAGATTGATGGGAGTCTGTCTTAATTAGGTGGGTCAGGCCATGGCTAGATAGCTTTGTGCAGCTGTCAGTGCCCCTCCCTTTATAAATTGTGTAATTATCCCTTTCATTACACTCAGCTTTCAGGCTACCTGATAGAATTCAGTGGGAGGTGTCACTATCTCTTATCATTATGCTAATGCAGCTTGTGACCAGCAGTTAAATCACAAAAGGGGGGGGGGGGGGGACAGTAGCTATCAAGCTAGTCTGCCAGTCTAGTGGACGACCCCAGTCACAGACCTGTCTGTCTGCAGCCTGATGGGCCATGACATGTCTGCAGGCTCACAGGGGATTGAGAGCAGGAGGGGAGAGCCGCCTTGGGACATGTCCTGGAGGGCAAGCCTGCCTGACCCCCATCTGCATACTGGTTGGCTGCTCAGACACCGTCTCAAGGCCCATTTGAATATGATTAGACATTAATGACCTTCACAAATGAGCAGACAGAAGACGCTTTGTTTGTGTCTGTCTCAGGACTCTGATGTCTGTCTGAGCATGCTAGGTTGGGTCTTTCAAATCCCTGTTTTGTCTCGTACCTGTTAGCATTCAACCTGTTTGCATTAAACGACGAAAAATCTGGACCCATCATAGCACCGGAGAAAGAATTTGACGACGGGGGTGTGACAAGTGGTTAATTTCCATTCTGTTAAATAAGCCAGGCACACTGCCCTCTGCGTACATGTCAACACTGAGGGCTTGTACGGGTCACACATTAATGGCTGACATTACAGTTTAGCACTTCTCTCTGAATGAAGAGAAGAAACACTGTGGGTTACATCACCCAACATCAACACTTGTTGCTTTATTCCAAATATTCTGATTCATCAACCCCTCGTTGAGCAGATTTATTATTCAGTAAAGGAGAGTGCCTGTAGACTGGCTACAAAATGATGACACATGTCCAACTATGCAGAGCTTAGATCAGGCCATGCATCCAATAAATATAATGAGGATGAATCAGAGGGTTGTGCTGTTTTTAATGGTGTGTAATAGTATGAGCGCTGACAGCCTAATAGCACCGGCTACGTTGACTTTTCTCATTACGTAGCGGTAGAGGCCTTGTCCAATCACTATATTTAAGCACTGCAGGGGCAATCATCTCATGCCCCATATTACTGGACAGTCTTTAATGAAGAGCACAATCATCAGGCGTTTAGGTTTAATGAAAAGAGCCACCTGCTAGACAGACCTCAGATGAATCATGCTACTCATGGCGGCAGTAATCAAATGTGTTTTTAACCGCAGATGCATGGCCAAGTGCGTTTTTCGCCTTAAATCTCTGCAGACAAGACACAAAGCTGCATATTTCATGAAGAAATAGATGTCCCTGAGAGCACAAAGCTGCTCTGGTGTGAACAGGCTGATCACGTGTTCAGTGTTGTTTCTGATTAAAAGCCAAGCTCATGCCAAAGCTGGGGAAGCTGTCAGCAAGTGTGTAAGACAGATAAAAGCCCTGCTCTCACAGACAATGCATCCTTCATTAGACCACTCTGCCAAAGTCCATATCATATAACCCGAGATTTTCCAACAAAGCCCAATCTGCTCACTGATTCTAAGGCGAAAGGCTGCTTAATAAGCTGATATGAATGAGGAAATAAATGCCTAATGTAAGTGGAAGAGAGGATCCTGAGGATAAATTGAAGTGTTGGCACTGACTTGACAAGTTCTGCACATTGACTGATTATTCTCATTTAGCTAAAATCTCTCTCAGATATATCTTGAAGTATATGAAAACTTCCCACTGCCTGTCAAGTTGTTCTTGTCTCACTTTTCCTCAGCAACTGTTGATAGGAGGAGCACCTGCAGGTCAGGTCGGATTATTTATTTACAGTCAACAGCGCTGGAGATCCACATGTGGGATGAATCAGGGCTTTTCATAGGAATCACCTTCCTGGTTGAAATGTGAAAGTTTATGGAAGTCCTGCTGTTGAGTCCCAGAAGGGTTTTTAGTGAGGCTTTAGAAAAGATGTTTTTGGAGGGCCTGAGTGTACAACTGGATTAATGAGACAAAGATTAAACTGCTTTACTTCAGTTCATAAAGAGAAAGTCCACTGTGAAAGCATGAGAGAAAAACTAATTTTTCTTCAAATATTAAGTAGAAAATTATTATAATATTGTTAATTGTGTAGTAAAAATACAAAGTTAATAAAAATTATAATTGTAATTTTTGTTATAAGAGTAAAAAAGTTAACCACCTATCATATCGCTATCATTTCACTATCAATCTATTTTTTTTTTCTTTTGTAAAATATCTGATAGAGTGGGAAATGCATATGCACACAACTCCCAAAAGGAGCAGGTGATAAAATAAGATTTCAAGAGATTATTACAATCAAATAAGACAAATAAATCAGCATTTTTTTTTTGCCAAATTTGATTGAAAAATGATTTTAATGATCAATCAAATATCAATATTTGCTGACTATTCTTTTTTATTAATAAACCAGTTTATTGATTGGCTTATCTTTTCAGTCTAAAGCATACTGTTGTAAGCGGAGGTAAGGCTGTATCTCATATTTCAGCCTCCCTCAGTCAGTCTGGCCTTTACATTTGAAGGCAGCATGTATCACTGTTGGTCCACTGCACTCACTGACATGCTGTTGTTTTCTGCTGTGTCCTCTCAGTTGCAGACTCTTTGTCATACATGATGGCCGGTCCTTTGAGGCTTTGCCAGCTCCTGAACACTCTGAGCTGATTATTTTGACGTCTTATGGCAAGTAGAACTCTCCTCTCAGCGGGTTGTGCTTAAGTACAGCGAAGAAGCATTCCTTTGTTAAGTGTTTGTGTCACACTTACAGGATTAGAGAGCATTTGAAAAGCAAAAGGAATAATGTTTGAAATCACCTACTGAATAGTTTTACTGCCCACAGTATCCAGGCAATGAAGAGCATGTTTATTTACACAGAAAACGGGGAGTGAGTTCAGTCCCAGAGTCCAGGTTTGGGCACTGTTCCAGGAGCTGGCAGGGGTTCACCGTATGGTATTTTACCCATCTGACAGAATGTACATTTATGTTCCCATATTTCATAGTTTCTGCCAGGGTCAC
Organism: Synanceia verrucosa; assembly: GCA_029721515.1. Taxonomy (NCBI): domain Eukaryota; kingdom Metazoa; phylum Chordata; class Actinopteri; order Perciformes; family Synanceiidae; genus Synanceia; species Synanceia verrucosa. The sequence continues at coordinate 21,737,612 of CM056550.1, read as the reverse complement.
TTTAAATCCCATCACCTGCATCTCCCATTTAAATCTTCACATGTAGGCATGTCTGAGTCTAAACTGGGGAAAGGCGTGCTGGGATAAATCACTGCAGACATTTCCACCTAGATGGTTCCCATACATCTCCGATTTTATTGTGTCTTAGGATCCTCTGTCTTGATACGACTTTGGTATGGTGACAGCGGTTTTTGGTTTCTGGGCTGGGAATGAATGAGGGCCTCTGCTGGCCGAGTAGAGCCACTAACTCAGCAGAAATACCACACACTATGAGACATATAATATATTTCTATCTGACCTTTTCTGCATATGATTCTTTTCACTTTAAAGATTTACACATAGTGCTCAAGTGACAGTAAAGTCTATGAATTTATTTCATAAATGTGGTTCATTTTCTCTCAGTGAGAACTCAACACATGCCCCTATACCAGGCTGTGGCCCAATAATAATAATAATAATAATAATAATAATAATAATAATAATAATGTAATATCACCTTTCAAAACAGGATGACAAAGTGTTTCACCAATAAAACATTTTTTTTCCATTTTTTAAATTAAATTTATTATTATTATTATTATTATTATTATTATTATTATTATAAAATAAATATTTTACAAAATTATAATCACAATCATTTTGCCAAATTATATAAAAAGCTTTTCTCACTTAGCTCTAGTGGTGTCTGTGGATTATTTATAAAGTTTATATAAAGAAAAAAGATGAACTGACTTGACAGTTTTCATTGGGACTACTCTCTACCAAAAAAAAAAAAAAATAGTTCACATTAAACAGCATGTTTTTCAGATTATCCAGAGTGACAATGATACTTTATTCTGGAACTTCTTAAATGTTTTGAGATAGCGACTAATGTGTCAAAACTCAGACCAATAAAACTATCAAAAAACTATCCAACTGTCTTCATGCTTAAACACCACTACCGGTAAGAGACATTTAGTACAGCTGTCGCTGAACCAACCCTTTCAACACACTACTGCATTCAGAAAAATAAATTGCTTTAAAGATCCTGAGTGAGAGAACTTAAAGTGTCAGTCGTGTTCTCCAGTTCCACCTCTCTGAATGACTGAGAGGAGATGGACATCACTCAGGGATCCCCAGGGGAAGAAATTCCTCAAGACTTAGTGTTTCTCTCGCTGTTCAGCACAAATGAGTTCCCAAGCCGTATCCATTAAGCGACTTGGGACAAGCTCTCTGTGAGCTCCACGAAATGTAAAATCAGCCAAAGGGCATGGTTTTGTCAGACAAACCTCTGAAGGTGTAATCCATAGTGTTTAAAGCAGAGTGGCTGACCTTTGGTTTGAACTCTAGCTCCTTCACTGAGAACTATACATTCATATCAAAGTTTAATTCTGTCACGACCTGTTGCTGCCTGCTGATGGGCAGAGTGACCAGGTCAGTTATAAATCACCACAGGAGAATTGAGTGGCAGGTCTCAAATGTTTACATGCGGCCCCTATTCTTCTGCACAGGATCTGAGAAGCAGGTTTGGCAGCACAGCATTTCCCCCCTATGCCTTCTCAGAGGTTGTGTTACTGCGTCCATACATCACCCTGACATGGGTGCACTCACTGAAACGGCCCGGCTAGACCTTGTCTCAGGATGATGACATATTTGCCATTCCACTCAGTGAGGTGTGTGAGCATCTTATCACTTATCAGTGTCAGAGATCCACCAGCTTGAGTCATATTCAACCTACGTCCAGCTTAATATGTATTCAAATGTTATACACATACTTTCTTATGTCTTATGGTGCTTTATAGATGATCTAATTAGTGGCAAGACCCCACATTCAGGCTCCGACATCGATACTGCCTGGGAGTCCCCTTCGACACAACTTCCCCTGCACCTCCTGGGGGTAATGGAGGGAGGAAGAATGTGGAGGGAGGAAGTGAGTTTCCTCCAGGCAGATTGCTGGATGGAGAGGCTGAGAGATGGACAGATGACAATGGCAAGGAGGCCGTGGCCTGAGTGTCGCCTCAGGGAGACCCAAGCCCCGCTACATGTTGGCTCCGGCCGCTATACGCTAAGTGCACCGAGCTGAGGCCTTCACAGCGGATTTGGCAAGGTGATCCCTTCACCCACCCCCATCCATCTCCTGCCTGCCGCTCCTCTTCTCCCTCCCTCCCTCCTCACCCCTCTCTCCTCTTCCTCCCCTCATCGACACCCAACCAGGAGGTGATGAGTTGACACAGACGGGTGTAGGAGCGTTATCTCCACCATTTCCACTGCTGTTTCTTTTTTTTTTTTTGTGGTCTACTATTTTTTTTTTTTTTTGCAGCTGCATAACTAAAAATCAAATTTGAATTCTTTTTTCCATCTCTAGGATTTTTTTTCTTGGTGTGTATAGTTTTTATGTATGTAGGTATCTATTATAGCCCAACTGATACTGGATGTTTTAGGCCATTACTGACATTACTGAGTTTTTTTTTTTTTTAAATCTCATGATGATGTATCAGCGGGTTATGATATTTTTTTTTTTTTTAGATATTGCATAAACAATGAATTTTAGATTTGTTATTTTAAAGAATCATGACTAAGATACATGCTGAGTGGGACATTTTATAGTTGAAAAATCAGACTGTTTCTGAATTTCCTCAAACCGAGTTTGCAACCCCAAAGGACCAACATACCACTTTATTACTATTAAGCTGATATTGTTCTTTAAAATAATAATTTGCTTTATTGCTGTGTTCAGGTGGAATAGCCCGGTTGTTTCTTGCACCATTTTACTTTTCTGCAGCATTGCTAGGTCTATCTTCCGTCCATCCATCCATCATCTACCGCTTATCCTCATAGGGTCGCTGGAGCCTATCCCAGCTATCTTAGGGCGGAACAGGTCTATCTTAATTATCAATAATTTTGTTTTCTGTATAATGTATGTATATAATTTGACCATTTTTGCAACACTTAAAATCTGTTTTTATTTTCATTCATATCCGGATAGAAAAATATGGATCCTACTCTACTTTGTGTTCATGCAGGTTTTAATATGACATCTTCATTACCACAGCTATCACTCTCTCTCCCTCCTGTCTTGTAATTTAAATTTATTAAAACTGATTATGAAGATAAGTATGATAATTTTCCTCAAACTATGATAAGCTGAAATCTCTGATAGTTCAACATTTCCTCTCTGACAATGCTGCTTTGCTGTGACAATGTACCCATGTTTCCATGTCTCAACAGTCACTCATACAATAATGTTATGCTGAGTAATAAAAATGGTGGCCAAAGCTACAAAATAAGACGCAAGTTGTAATAAAGCAGACATATCCATTAATGGAAGAAGGCCATGTTTGTGGTGAGCAAGGGGTCAGCTGCTTATATAGACTGACAAATTGTTTCATACACATGCAAACAGGCCTGAGGCTCTTGAGAAGCCCCCAGCAGTCAGACAGCGTGTCTCCACGACTCTGTTGAATGACACTGAACATTGCCTCCTGTAGAGAGCCTGCATTGTTTCTTATGCAGGATTTAGAAAGCCGATATCAAATTCTGCTCCATTCAAAGAACCTCTGTTTTATTAGAAAGACAGACAAGTGATTGCAGCTTTTAAGACTTTGCATCGCAGGCTGAAATGCCAAAGCGACACAGCTCAGAGGAGAGGTGGAAAACCTGATGATGAAAGGAGCTGAGGTGTGAGAGTATTGAATTGCAACAACATTCCTGCAACAGAGGTAGACTCCAGGTATTGAGATGCTGTGGTAATTTGCAGTGTCTTGTGTCATGGTTCTCTCTCTTTCTCTTTCTTTTTTAATTCCCAGTGCTAAAGGTGTTGAGCTGTAGGTGAATGACTTGACAGATGAAGTTATACTCTTAATGACAACAGCCCCAAGGTTTTTTTTTTTCCTGTGGTCAGTGCCGTAAATTTCAAGGTGGGTGTGACGATGATTGACGGCCTTATGACAGAGCTTTGCAAATCCTCTAATCCGTTCATACAGCTCAATAGGGGGCACTTGATGCACTTTATCCTAGCACCTCTCCCCATCTGGCTTCTGTAAAAGACACTCAGCACCATCAGATGCCTGACAGGAGCCGATGACATGCAGTGTTTAGAGCTTTTATGAGACATGACCTCTCAGCATGGAAATTCACTCTGTGTACAGCATTAATGAAGCATATATAGACAGAAGGAGGCACTTAACATACACACACTTGTTTTCTTAATACACTTTGATTCTTTGCTCTGACAAGGACAAACAAGGGTATGGAAATTCTGTACAAGACAGACTGGAATTTATATGTGCTGTCCACGGGTGCAGACTGCTGGAATCTAGTTTTATGGCCATATGGATCGGAGAACAGCTTGCGGTCTATGACTGAGTGTCTTGGTTACAGTCGAGTGTCTGTGATCTGTGGATGTGTGTCCCGCTCCAGTGACAGCCTGAGCGCCTCCTTCACACTGGAGCCTTTTATCTCATGGAGACACAGATGGACATAAACTCACATGGAGAATAAGATCATACAGTAAGCAGATTTTAGCTGGGAGTGTGATTGTATGCTGCTGTTTGCAAGACACATCTAAAGGAATAGCAGGTCTCAGTTGAGTGCATTCAGACTGTCATTGTGTGACAGTAAATTACTCCTGTGCTTCATGTTTCAGACAGGATTTTATTTGATTCAGTTGATTCTGTTATTGAATGCCGCCACCTGGTGAAAAGCTTGAGTAACAGGACCCACGCCAAATTGTGACAGTAATTAATAAAGATATTCATCTTTTGTGCAGAATACTAGCGAACTGAACTGCTGGTTTTCAATTTATACAACTAAACAGAAGTGTGTTGTTTCCTTTTGAATGGTGACAGAAGCCTGCTTATGCTGGCTTCACCTGTTTATGCATTTAATATTTTGTACACTTCTCAATCAATTCAAACTAAAAATGAGAGGGTGAAACTGAATAGCATAGATGTATATTACACATATTACATAACAAAAGAAAAGAAAATATATTGAAAAATAATTTAGCTCGAATAGTCTCAATAAATCTAAGCATCTCATCGGCAAAAATAAAATTTAAAATACTTCCCCTTTTCACCTTTGAAACTTTGACTCAATTACAGCATGCATATCCACATAGTTAAAGACTAAAAAAGACAGATGTATCTGCAGGAAAAAAAAAAAAGCATCTTCAGTTGTCCATGTGTGCTGGACGATAGCCAATGTCTGCATGCCCCAGTTTAAAACTGGGAGAGGATAAGTTCTTTTAGGCATCTTTTTTAGACAGAAATGGGTCACAGACAGCCCTGTGTACAATTTCATGACCCAGTAGCACGTCAGTGTAACACTGATAATACCAGAATGTCAGCATATAGAAAGAAACATTTCTCATTTCCACAAAATACTGTACATCCTACATCTTCTTTTTATCTACCCTCCCACTTTTCTAAAATATTGTGGATTTAAATTAACCTACGACTACTGCTGTTTTTTTTTTTCTGTGTCCGGGTCAAATGGCACCAATTCAGCTGAACCGTGTGCTGTGTCAGTAGGTTAACTGTGTGTCCCTACGTGCTGCACCACTGATAGCTATCACACCTGCCAATCAGCAGCACATTAATCAACAACGGTGTCAAGCGGCGTGGGGCAGAGAAAGTGCTCAGGCCTCCTTCCATCCATCACTCTGGCTGTAAACTGTCATTCAGCATCAGACATAGATTTTTTTTAACCACACATTCAGATTGGTCAGAAAGGTTCTGCACAGATTGATTAGCTGAGTTTGTCTCCATCATGGACTGTGAGGCCAGGCTGGACACCCTCTCTGTCTCCACCAGGTAAAGTGGAGAATTGGCTTCAGGTGATTTGGAGAAGATCTTATCTTCTGTTAACAGTGGAATGACACCATAATGGAGCAGTAGGGGTGCAATTACCTTTTAGCCCTCCTCCTTCCCTCCGCCTTCACCTCAGCCTTCACTGACAAATTAAGATTAATGATGGAGATAAGTAAGGAACCTGCCTGCCCTCCAATATCACACGGTCAGGTTGAGATCACCTCAGTGCACCAAGGTACTGCTCATCACTCACTGTTATTGTCCTCCTGTAAATCCTCCATTTCCTTGTTCGGTTTTTATATTCCGTAGGCACAATCATACCAATGTGCAGTGAAATGCAGTGTTCACTTCTGCATTAAGCAAATAGAAACATATGACTTATATAGACGCAAACACAAAAGCAATAGATGTATCGATCAGCCATATACCTATTTTTTATTTTTTTCCTCTAATTTTTCTTTATATTGCCTTTAACATGATACATTACATTGCCTGTGATTTTAATATTATTTATTTGCATTTAGATGTTCATAGACAGTTATATGAGTTGGGTTAAGTGTGATTGCTTCAAAAAAACAGACGTCCAGACGGAAGTCCAGACGGAAGTCCAGACGGAAGTCCAGACGGAAGTCCAGAGGTGGGACCAAGTTATTCTTTTACAAGTCACAAGTAAGTCACAAGGCCTAAATTTTGAGTTTCAGTCGCTGTAGTGTAATGTCATTTCAGTCTGTCTGTAATTTTTTACCTGTATGAATACATTTGTGGAGTCTTTTCATATCAAAAGATTCATGTTGTCATGCATAAGTAGTCCAAGTGAAGTTGTACATCTTCTTTGAGTCTTCTTAGGTCTGACTTGAGTCCACACCTATAGTGTTTTATATACGTACTGTATCGCAGCTGTTGCACACACTCACCTTCCTGTCACTCAGTAGTGATAAGGACATCAAATAAAAAGGCTTCAGGGCATGATTGGACTTTTCAGTTTGATGGGCTCAAGTGTTTTCTCTAAGGAATGTTTCTATTGTCTTGTCAGCTGTGTAGTCTGCCTTATTTATTTAAGACTGGATCTACGTATTTATAGTTGCCTTTTAAGGTGTTTGTGAAAGTGACACTCCCTCACCCCTGCATTTATTCTCCTACCCATACCTCTCAGTTGTCACATTGTTGTCAAAGTGAAATCTACTCCTAAAGGCTGAAGAAGACCAGACCCCTTCCCCCAAACCGCCATGCCCCACCATAGTGGACTCTACCTGGCTGAGTGTGTGCCCCCCCTGCCCTGCAGCTGGAGGTGTCTGTTTCACAGGTCTCTGTAATGCGGGATCGGCGAGGATAAGGTTTCACAGGTACAAAAGTTTCAGCTTTAATCCTATCACACAGAGTGAGTGGTCAGGTCTCAGGACTTCCGCATAATCCCGGGTTTATCCATTCTGATGAGCCAAGAGACAGAGAGTATGCAGAGAGGAAGAGATTACTGCCCATCTCTGATTTTATTCAATCAGTGTTTGCACAGCGAACGGAGAGAGATGTCTGAAAAGCAATTCAGCTATTCCACACCTCAGTGCACACAGGGGAAGATTGTGATAGATAGTTAAATATCTCCTCCAGCAGCTGTTAAACAGGCTGATGTTCATAATCCGGGGATCCCATATTAAACACCCTTATTCATGTAAATGACAAGCCTTTATTTCCTATTATGGCTACGTTGATGAGTAAAGTGCAAATACTGTATGTGACAAGTGATATGAATTAAATTATCATAGACATGGAGTAAAGTCAAGTTTTATTATTTTGTTCTCGCAGGTCTTTTCAGTTCAGTGACTGTCAGAGGTTGACAGACTGGGTCACTGGTGAATTTCAAAGGGAGAAAAATAAAATAAAAGGGTCTCTAATGACTGACAGTACTGTGCTGTGTTGTGAAGAGCTTATCAATTTCACAGCAGGCGACTATGCTCTGAAACAGGCTTTGACGTGGCTTCCTCTGGAGAGTACAACCTGCCCCGGCTTCACACTGAGTCCTGGTTACAGCTGGAGGGTTGCATCAAGCTGCATCATGAATATATTGGCAGGATTTGGTGAGAAAATCCATGCCAGTTTCAGTATTGATTACTATGATTCAGTGCCTTCAATAGTCAAAAAAACATTTGAATAATTTTGAATAAGCAGATGTTTCTCCAGAAACTTTTCTAGTTTCTACTCCTTTGATTCATTTAAAAGGGATGCATCCTCAGAAATTTAATACATATTCACGCTGACGACCACAAAAGCAGATTGCTGCATCCTTCCACAGGTCCCTTGAAGTGTGAGACTTGAAGGACGAGTGGTTCTTTTGAAGGCAGGTAGAAGGCGTTGCGGGGCTGAGAGGTGCTGGAAAGGGCATGTCCAAACAGACTTCAGTCCCTGAGTGATGGGACACGGGAAACAGTAAGAGGACACCTCGCCCCTGCTCTCATGTCAACACACTCATGTGAATCACAGCTGTGAGAGCGTCTGAAGATCCAGGAGACAATAGACGCCGACTCTCAGCAAGAGCTATCTCAACCTCTACAGAAACAGCAAGCTTTGTTTTGATCACTATAGAATGGCATTGCTTGCTTTTCTCTTAAATGCTATCACATGAATTAAACAGATTATTAATCTCTCATCAGGGCTTTTGCAAGTTGATCCCACGTGGAAGAGGATACAGTTAAGATGTAATGCATCACTGGAGTTTAAGTGCTCAAGTTAAGCATTACTGCTTCCATGAGCCATGAACTGATGAAGGTAAGTAAAGTAATCCATGTCAGTGAATCAGAGGGTAATACCCAGTCAGGAGCTAGACCTAATCTTCAGTTGAAGGGTACAGGATGTAGAAATACTGGAGATCAACTAATTTGAAGAAAAACATAAATTATTTGATTAAAAAAGAAAGTCATGCTGTCTTTCCTTTAATCACCCCTGATTTAAGGAGGACAAATTAGAAAAACAGTGCATGTATTTTTGCATTTACCTCATCTGAGAGACAGAGGGCAGCAGAGATCAATGAATGCCTTTTCCCTCTTTTCTCCTTGATCTTACTTAAATCTACTCTTCCAAAAAAGTATAATTTATTCATAAATATGTTTTGTGCCATTTTATCAATAAATCTGAAACATTATATTACACAAATACAAATGAAATACTGGCTATATTTGTTTTAATCCATCCTTTAAAATAAATGTTTATTTACATTCACTTTTCACTACCTTCAGACACTCACAAAAACATATTTATATATTGCTGTTGATTTCTGTCTGTAATTCTCCAATACAGAAAGTCGCTCCAGAAAGTCTTGAGAGTTATTTATCAGTGGCAGTGGCAGTGGACTCCATTGCAGGCCATTAATACATCATTATTTCCTTGGGTGCGTCCTCTGTAGGCCTCTGCTGCTCTCTCCTGTGCGTGTAGGCTGCATGGTCGTACATGTAGATCAAAGCGATGGAAGAGAGAGAGAGCACTGTGTAAATGATGACCAGGAAGTATCCCAGCTTCATCTCTGTAGTCTTGTTCCTCAGGTCTGCTGGAACAGTGCCGGCAGCGTTCTTTACCAGATCCTCTGCCATGCTGGTCACAGTGACGTTCACAACAAATATTATGAGGACCACGACGGACAAACATGCTGCAGGACAAAGAGAGGAATGAGATCCACACCACCACTTAAATATCTTCATCAGTATGGTGCAAAAAACAAATACGCTGTTTGTTTATCATCCCCAGATGCTCAGTTTTATGATTTGTGTTGCTTACCGCTGAGCGAGCTGCAGACGTAGACGCCAACAGGCCCCATGTAGGTCTCATAAGGGTTGCTGACGCTGTTGTAGAGGGAGATAAGGATGCTGCAGGCAGAACCCAGCAGACACAGAGCCAGCATGCACAAAACCAACGTGTGCAGGACGAGAGGAGTGACTCCTGTTTCTGCCAACTTAGGAATCACTACACACAAACACACAAGTACAGGAGCATTGTAGTTACATAGTTTAGTCCAGTTTACATGCACTTTATTACATTATTAGCTGGTGAAACTGTACGAGCCGGGGGACTATTTGATGACGCTGTTACAATTATGTCAGTTCTAGCAATATTGTGCAGCAGTGGCGCACTTACAGTTTGTTAGTGCACATTTTTTCCTCCCAAAAGGGCATGTTATCATGTTTTAACTAGTCAAGATGGCAATCCAGTGTGTTTTGTCAACCAGGGTGCACTTTAGTGCACGTTTTGTAACAATCAGGCCCTGTCTTGTCTTGTTTTAAAGGTGCAGTGTGAAGGATCTGGCAGCATCTAGTGGTGAGGTTGTAGATTGCAACCAATTGAAGGTTCTCATTTGTGTAAAGTGGCGAGGATAACCATGGTGTCTGATGAGAAAACAGGACAACCAAAGTGTGGTTTGTCCATTCTTTGCTACTGTAGAAAATGTGGCGAGGTTCAGCTCTGTAAGGTTCATTCTAACGTAACAAAAACACAGCAATTCTTATTCTCAGGTGAGCACACACTGAAGCAAACTGAACGAATAAAAAAAACATAATATTTCCTCATATAAGCACGTTTTCAAATATCTGTCTCTGAGAAGAGATTTCTTTGGAAATACTTTGGGCAGAAGAAAAACTACCTATACAACAGTTGCTGTGTTCTTTTGAGGGGCCTTGGCCCTTCTCAATACTTTACACCCCCGCTCGTTCTCTCAGATCTACAGATCAGCTGTTGTTCTCGGCCCCAAAGCCTAGAGACAGTGTCGTAGATTATTTTGTTGTAAGGGCCCAGCAATTAAACTATTTAAGTTTTGTCTTTTTAAATCTCATTGTTATTAATTTCTCTTTTTGTTTTATACATTTATTCAGTATTTAAGTTTTATTGGTTGTCATTTATCTAATAATTTTCAATTACACTGTGTATGTTCTGTCTATGTGCATCATAGACTAAATAATGTTTATTACTATTATCCAGACAGTAACAGGGGCCCTGTCTCTGGAAGAACATGCTACTATTTGCTGACATGAGTTTTTTCAATTACATTTTTTCAGCGCTGTTGTTTGTTGGTTGGAGTCGCTGGGGTGGTTATAGCTGGGGGAAGACATTAACATGGAGAGGATTGCAGTAGCGGTATATAACTGAGAAAATATCTACCTTGAAAATCATCCTGATCTCCAAACAAGGGGCAAAAAAATCTGTCCACAGTCCCAAAAAACACCTCCAAAGTGACCACAGCACTTCCATTGGAGAAGTCACTTCCACTTCTTGTGCACTCCATGGTCATCTCAGCCCACTGTGTTGACATGCAGAACCCCAACACCCCAACGGACAAAGCAGTGACCAGTGCACTGGACATGAAATGCAGAGTCTTCTTAGTGGAAGGCATTATTCTCTGAAGCTTTAATAAAGCCTCAAAAGCAGATTGAGACCTTCTGAGCCGCTAAAGAGTCTGTGTATGAGTTACCTTCCTGGGTGGAGAGGACTGGTGGTCATAAAATCTCTTGATTATAGCAGTGACCTTTGGTTTGAAAGGAAAACACAGAGCTGGTTGTCATGGTAGGACGCCAGTTTCCTCAGTTTAACATAACTGTGTCATGTCTGGTCTCAGACTGCAAAGGAAAACCATATGAAAATGTGAAAGCAGCTTCAAGACAAAAAGCTCTTCACGAGAAGACACTTCAGGTCTTATTGTTCAGCGTCTACACACCCTTTGAGGGAACCACGTCCACAGTCTTGGATTCAAAGTCCTGTTCTGGAAATTGTAGGGTCATAAAACGTAATTCAGATTAATTATTCACTAAAAAGAAAAGTTAGTGGAAGATGAGTAATCATCTGATCACATGTATGTCAACAATGACGTATTAAAGCCATGATGACAGGAGATGTGATGTTTGGTTGATGATTGAAGTTCACATTTGTTACCGTATTAATATATTAAAAGCATAAACAAAGAGGAAACCATAGAGAAAACAGACCTCTGGCCTCTGTTTCTATGTCATTTTACGCTGTTGGCCACCTGGTTGATGCCATTGATTTATTGTGCAAAAATAGACATGACAGAAAGATAGATTTATGTTCTGTTTTTGTGATTTAAGAACAAGTGAAAAAAAAGGTTTTGCTCAATTGATTTCATGAAAGTGCTCCCCTGTTCAGCAAAACATACTAAACTGCCCTCTTGGCTGGTTAAATCATGATAAAGTGTCCTCTTGACGCCCCTGGTTGCTGTTATACAGTTTCTCTTTTTTAAAAGCTTCATTTCAGTGCTGTATGTAAAGTAATACCCTGCTGATCAACTCCACAGTTTTTATTCTTTGCATTCACGTCACTAAACTTTACTCAACATTATGGCTTGTGCAAACACAAACTTGACTACATTTAGCTTGTAGAAATTAACAGTTATTACGGTAGCGACCGGCCGCTCACACCCTCTGCTTTGGATACCGTAATAAGTGTTGTCTGCGCGCAAATCATTTCCCAAGTAACGGACAAACTATATTGTAACGGTAACTGCGTTTATTTATTAAAAAATATAATGCGCTAGAGTATTATTTACTGTAAAAGTAAAAGTGTTACAGCCCAACGTGGTTCAAGACCGACATTCGTGTTTTTAGGTAAAGGTAATATAGAAGCATCGCATTACAAAAAATGATTTAAAAAAATCTGAACTATCAGTGTGGTTTAATTCCAGCACTAATTTAAAGACTCTTTGGGACAAACTGGATACTCTCCACCCAGACACACATGTTGTAATAAAGTGTGTGTCCAGACGGTGGCTCCATGTCTTTATCTATCCAGTGAAGGAGCACGGCGCGCTCTCTGACAGCCGGTTTTGTTGTATTGGAGTAAACACAAACTCCTCCTTCCCGGTGTGACAGGCGGCAACACTGACTGAAGCATCGCCTCGCCTTTTCCAACGCAATCTGCGCTCAGGACTTAATGTCGGTGCCATCAAGGTGAGTGATACGGTTACTTCATGTCATCATCTTCGCCTTCTGCATCTCATTTTCAGTCATTTGTCCGTCACGCAGAGCACAGTGTTACCTGTCCGTTACGCACAGCAGCGCACTGGTGGTTTGTCTTTCTCCTCACACTAGCCGTCCATTTCAGGTGCGCCCTCAGCTTCAACGTGGCGTTGGATGGATTTTCTTTATTCTGCGTAAATTATTTCAGCGACTTGGCGGTGTGTCAATGTGCGTTAATGGATCAAAACAATTTGGAGTTTCTGTCGTCGCCTCGTGGTGTTTAGTTCTTCGTTGTAGCATAATATATTCTGTTTGTGTTTTACATCCATCATAAATATTATCAGTGTGTTTTTTTGTTCTGTGACACAGAGTTCCGTGTCTGATTGCTTGTCTACATGTGGGCTGTAGTTGAGCCAGTTTCAACATGTCAGTGAACAGAGGATATTGTTTCTTCAGATATCATGGATGGATCTGATAGACGTGTTACTGTAGGTCCCCTAAAGTCTGAGGATTTTCCCATAATATAGTGTTTCCAGTAGTTTTTAATGTTGTGGTTTGTAAAACAGTGTCATCAGTGGATTTTAATCTCCATGGGGAAGGGCGCTCCCCAGGGAGGTCAGAGGTCAAGGCAGCAACACACCAGCATGCTTGGAGCAGATTGTCTATAACAGGATACTGCTGGGTAAAGGGTAGGGAAGGGGAGATGAACCTGAGTCTGACATTTGTCTAATCACACCTCAGGATTGAAAAGTTAAATGAACCAAGACATCATCAAGATTGTGCTCTGCTTACTAATAAACTAACTCGTGAAGCCTGAATTCCTGACTTTCCTTCAGAAATCATCATGAAAATGGTCTCATAGTAAAAATATTCTCGATGCTTTTGTTGTGTTTTTCTGTTTTTGAGCTTATAGCACCTGTGTGGTCAGGTTCTGTTGGTTAAATGAAGCGCTGGTCCTGTATTTTGAGCCATAATACTGCACAGCAGTTCATCAGTGTCAGAGAGACACTAATAAATTGTGTAGTCTCGCAGGGACAGGTACTGCAGACTGAATAAGTTTGAATGTGGAAAGTTGTCAACAGTAAGAAATCTAATTTTGAGTACAAAATTCTGCTCTGAAATGTGTCAAACAAGTGGCGGCGATTTCTATTTTTTGTGAACAGATCAGCTCCTTTCTGTTAGACCAGGCGACAGAGATCCTTGACTTTTCTTCAGTCTGACTTAAATACTGGAGCCAAACACGTCGAACATGAGTGAGCAGAGACCAAGCTCTAAAAACACACTTTGGCTCACAATCAACTATATGTTATTCATTTCAAGAACCAGAGGTCTTGTTCATGTTCGTGTAGCAGCCACGTTGTTTCCTCATTCACGCTGCTTTAATTGTCTCATCCATTCTCATTCTGTCTGTGATATTTCACTGTGAATTCCATTAATATTATACAGTATAGGCCCCAGGAAGAATGGCAATTACTGTGGCAGAAGCTAATGAGGATGCACTGAAATAAACAAATAGTCTCGGCGAGACAAATGAGGCTGTGTAAGAAATAACATTTCTAATAAGGACTGCTGAGTGCTGTTGGCAGATTGATTTGACTTTGATCATGTTACAAGTCAGTTTAATTCTCTTTGTGAGGTCTGAGGAGTGAGAATATCAACTTTATATTTTTCACTGATGTATTTCACCGGTGGATGGAATGTTGGCTGTTTGTAAAGTGGGTAAGTCTCTAAATATAATGATGCAAAAACTCAACAGGTTTATAACTGCAGTAGCTATTTTCAACCTGTGTTTAATAGCTGCCAACACATCCATTTGTATTTTTTTTTTTGGGCTGTAGTTGGAACTGGAAAAAGGCATATTGGAACGCTTGTGAAGTGCATGTTATTTGAGCGTGGGTGTGCAGTGTGAAATGAACAGATGTGGTGATTAATGAAATTCACAGCGAGGTGCAGAGGATTGAGTTGCACATACCGTACAGATACACCTGGAGTTTGTAACAGCTTGCTGGGTGTAAACCTGAGATTGCCGAGAGTAAATCCCTGCAGCTCGCCCACTCTGCCTCTATCCATCCACTACACTCAGATTCTAACTTTGAACTGCCAGACTACACACTGTGCCATGCGCTCTCTGAGGCAGCCACCACATTAACTACACTCGGCTTGAAGGTGTGTTTTTTTTTCCTCAAATAGGCAGAGAAGGAGCTAATTGGTATAAAGTCGTAACAATTAGGGAAGAGCCTGACTGCCCCAGAACTTGTCAGTTATTTGCAGGCAAGAATGTTTTTCACCAGGCTCAGGACAGGAATTATGCATAGGGGAATCGTCATGAGATCTTACTCCTGATACAAACAGTGCTAGTTATTTTTCCGCTTGCCTTCTGGAAGCTTGTTTAAGCACATTAAGCTGCAGTGTGTTGCAACTGAAGGCTTGTGTGTGCTTGCGGCTAATGCTGCAGAATGCAAACCCTGCAGTCATGCTTTGGAGTTTGGTATGGTGCTTAAATTATTTAGTAATCATAAAACATAGTCATGCAGTGAGTGAGGAAAAAATTAACCCTCACTTAACCAGATTAGATTAAAGTCACTGATTAATGGGAGGGGTTATATTGTAGAGCTTGTATGAGAGGTTGGTGACAGCAGAACCAGAGAAAGCAGAAGCAGAGCATGTGAGCGGTGTATTGCTTCCTGTTTGGAGGATAGGATCTGGAAAGCCCTGCAGCCTCACAGAGAGGTGGACCTCAGTGACACTGAGGTGTGTCTCTGTCAGAGGAGGCCCTGTTAAACACATGGCTGCAGTGTATTCCCCCCCAACCACCACCATCTGATCTGTGTTACAGCCAGGGACCAGTGAGCACTTCTGTTGCAGCTGCTGGGGAAGGCAAGCGAGACCCCACTGTGGCCGGTGATTGATAGATGTACAAAATCAAGCTGTGCAGATGTGTGTTTGTTTACAATCAGCTGTGTTTAAAAGTGAGCCGGGCCACTGCAGCGCTGAAACAGCTGGACAGAGATCAAGGTTTCTCTCTTTTCAGATGCGTCACAGCTCACCCGCCATCTGCTCAAAGGAGGCATTGTAAGTTACTCTGAGATAACTGCAAGCCTGAGCACATGAGACCCAAAAGAGAGATGATTTTTTGATAAGAAGTTAAAATTAAACCAATCACTCATCATGTCATTCCAAAATCCTCCTCCAACCCATACAACACGTTTGTCTTTCTGTATTGACTGAGGAGCTGCAACAAAAAAAAACTTTTTTTTTTAATTTTATTCTTTATTTAAATTTTTCAACATGTGGAAGTTGCTCTGGATTTACAGTTGGCCCAAAACATGACTATTTGTTTGGGGGAAAAAAAATCAATATTAAAATTAAAAATCAATATTATATCAAAAGAAAAAGTATCACAATATATTGCCTTATCAATATTTTTTCCCACCCCTAATTATTGGTCAGTAGAAGGAATCATCGTCAGAAAATACATTTTTCAAGCTAGCATAAAGAGATGGTACACGCCACTGAGATCAAAGCAGAAGGTTGAGACAATAGCAATTAGAGAGCAAAACGGACAGATTCTGGACAAAAAGTGGCGTTTTTGCCCATTTTGAGTCATATTTCAAGACCCACAGAATATTTTGTACTATGTCTCTGAAAACACTGAATAGCTCAAATGAAAGAAGAGACTCTCTATTTCATCATGATTTTTTTTTTTACTTTGTTCTGTTCTTGTTTTATCAGAGGTAGAGGCCACTCCCACCAAAAACGCCACTTTTTGTCCAGAATCTGTCCGTTTTGCTCTCTAATTGCTATTGTCTCAACCTTCTGCTTTGATCTCAGTGGCGTGTACCATCTCTGTATGCTCTGACTACATCTCCCAGAAGCCCCAACATTACTCACATGCTGCAGGAGACCGTGATTGGCAACCCGCTGTAGAAAAAAACCCTTTGACGATATACGTCGATGGCACTCAAAGAGTCAAACACAATTTAGTACAACAGAAATATGTTTTTGTCCCTGTAATCATCTTGTGACCCTTCAGCTTTATCTTTGGACCCCTTGAGGGGTATCCTAAACCACAGGTTGGGAACCACTTGGTCAAGTCTGTCTGGTTTGAATAAGGAAAGTACTGCATGATGTCACTGCACAACAGCTGCCCAGTAGTAATATGGGTGTATTCTTCCCTCCAGGCTACACATAGTTTCTCTATTGTATTTCTGTCAGTCGCTTCGTGAGCACATTACAAAGTACACCACAAAGCTCTTAAAAGAAACAGTTTGTGGACGTTGAGCTGCTGACCTTGCAGTTGTTTATGAGTTTCCAAGGAGAGAGAAACACATTGTTGAAAAACTATCATGTGTTTGATTTTTTTCTACCTTGTAGAAATAACAAAAATGTCCAAAACTTGTTATAATCACAAAGTCTCATACTTAACATCAGCTGCTGGTGAGGGTTGCATGTTGATATATTTTAACACGATAACTCATATTCAAACTAAGCTCTTGACTTTTTTTTTTAAGTCCAAAATATGGCAACCTAATTTGGTGACCTGCTCAGAGAAAGCAGGGTGGAACCCAGAAGAGATTAACTCCCAGCGCTATGTGGCCTGATTTTAACAGAAGTGAAAGCAAACATCTCCAGCTCTGGCTTAGAACATGTTTCACTCCACTTCATTTTATCTGAATGAACAACGAGGAAAAACAAATATTAGGCTTTCTGTGGAAAACAAAGGGCGGCCCACAGGCTGAGAACATGCTTAACATCGCTTTGACAGCCAGGAAGAAAGAAGAATATTCAGCTATTGTGGATTTTCCTTGAAGGCTCTTTGTTTGATCTTGAGATGTAGTCATCTTATATGCACATACGAAGTCACACCCACGCATCCCTAGATAGCCTGATATTACGATCATGTCTCTGCTGTTAAAAGATTATGCAAATGGTGTGAAATGGAGGCCTGCTGTGTTAATGCATGGAATCACTTTTGTTTCTTGATAGTCTTTTTCTTTATTTCTTTGTTTAATGAAATATCAATCAGTCAATATCTTTGCTCGGACACAAACATGGAAAGTGGCTTTTAATTGATCCTTAAAGCAGAGAGAGAGTGGCTGTCTCATATGGTGGCGGTGCATATAGAAAGAATGATTATTTCCCCCATTTCTGCAGCACCATAAACCATAAACCATAAAACCAGCTGGAAATGCATCAAGATCCCACCCACACTTCTGACTTATGGGATCAGTCCCTGCATGATTTTTTCTGCGCAGTATATCAGCAAAAGCAATGATTTTTCTTTGGCGCCGTCATAAAATGCCATGATGACCAGCTGTAGCTTCAGATTTCCCGATGCCAATATCAGTATGGGAAATGCCTCAGATTACAATCTGAAATGCTGGATCGAGTATCAGAGAGTACACAGTCCATGCACCCATCCAATGTCACATTATGTCATTTCTTAGCTTATTTAAGCTACACTGGCAACAACAGCAACAACGTCAGTCCAGCTCTCAGCACTATCCATGTGCAACTTTTGAGTTTGGATGCAGCGATTATGGAAGTAGCTAACAAGTGAGCCATCTTTCTCACAGGGGTCTGACCAGACTATTTTTGTAGGACTGGCTCAAGAGGGGCACTAAGTTATGTGGGGGGAAGGGGGGGTTAAATTTTTTGTCTTTTATGATTAATTTGATGACTAAAATTATCTTAAATATTAGTACAAATTAAAATCTAAATATAACTTGTAATGGATGATACAAGTGTAATACAAAGCCTTATTCTTTTATTTTTTTTATTTAAATTATAATATAAAGTGCCGACCAAATCGGACTAAATGAATAAATACAAAACTTCGAAAGGTTGGCTTTACAAATCATGTTGCATTTGCTGCTTTTTGGAATTATCGTCTTCTTCTTAACTCAAACTTCTTGTTCTTAACAAACCGAGTCACGTCTGGCGATCAGATAGTCCATCATGCAGGGTGGCCAGTCAGATGTCAGGGGTAGCACATGCTACCCCCTAGACATGCCACGAGTTGCACATGCACATTACCAGTTGGGCAGGAGTGTAACATTCACATTAATCATACTTTAGACTCAGAGTCATTTTTTTCCCCAGAGCCACAAACACAAAAAAGCCACTGAACCACTAAACTACCTCACCACTCTAATGTTCATCTAATATGCATATGTGACATGTGTGTAGTAACTGTGGACACACTAAGTATATATTGCATTTAAACTATATCTTACATATAATATTTTATATTATGTTATTATATATATTACAAATATATGATATTTCTGTTTTGTAGCAATAACTGCACCTTATATACTGTAATACTCTAATATTATCATTATGTTTTACTAACTTTATTTAGTTTTTTTTCTTTTTTATCTTCCTCTTGACTATTTTATTTTCTACATTGCTCTAAGCACCATGTGGAGCATTGCTCCTAATTTTGTTTCATATGCACTTACACACATATTAACAATAAAGGCTTTTGATTTGATTTTGGCCAGTAAAATAACCTGTTTTAATGCATCTGATACTGTTACTTGGTATCAGTTGATACACAGGTTCAGAGATCAGGAAAAACATTGGATCATATTCTTTTAACAGTGTGACATCTGATACATTTGGATTATGAAATCCTTTGTTGGATGTTTTAATACAGATGCTTAAGGAAATGGCAGCTGATCATTGATGAGATGAAAGCTGGGTGTGACTCGATGAAAGGGAAAGTAAAGAGCGAGTGAAAGTGGTCACTGCAGAGGTTGTTGACATGTAGGAGTACAGTGCTTAATGAATAATGGATGCTCACTATAGCAGCCCGTTTCCTATTCATTCTTTCAAGACTGCTGCACAGGGAGTTGTGTGTGATCATCATGTCAGCCCTTCAATATTTTCATTGTGCTTTCAGTGACATGATTAACTCCAATTAACATTTTCACATAAGTTCAACAGGCTTTTTATTTGATCATTATATCAAATACGGAGCAATAACTTTAATACATGGCACGTATAGTCTTATGTTCTCCGAGGTTCCTTTTTAACATCAGTATTCTTGAGGTTTATAATAATGAAAAGAGCACTGATCACATTACAAAAGCCTGCAGTGACGGTGACAAGCATTAATGCAGTGTTTGCAGTGTCATTCTTTGTGTTGAGCTGAAGAGGATGTGGTGTGGTGGGCTCGTTCAGATCTGTTTTATTTAAAGCACCTTTTACAGCGCTTTGCAGCATTGAGGCCTGTTTTACTGCGATGAATGTGTCTAAATGAGCAGTTGGATGCTGCAGTGAGTCAGGGGTTAGCTGACATGCCCTGCATGCTGATAGGAGTGGAAGGTTCAGGCGAGCAACAGAGGAAATATTAATGTATGGGATGATAATCAAAGCTGTCCTGGGTGATATAAATGGCCGAGGTGCAAGGCAGCCTGCATCATGCAGTGTGTTGGAAATAAAACGAGGGTAACATGCTTCATCTTATTGAATCCCTGTCACTGTTAAGGGATGTAATTACAGCTGCGGTTATGTGATGGTATCTTTCTCTGTGGGGGGGGAGAGCAGATATGGTTCAGATAAAACACAAATAACCACAGTGATGCAAGCTAGCCATGTCATATTTTATAATTTTATTTGGTGTTCTCAGATTTCTGGCTGCTGATTGCAGAGAACTAATGGACAGAGAAGAGACTTGTATTGATATTTGAGAGGGAATAATCAGACAATAATAATAATAATCCCAGTATTGGTTTTTATCAGTCATTTTAGCTGTAATTCTAACTGTAATATGTGCTCTGAGAAGTACCTAAATGTCACATTTTTACTTATGAAGATTTAATTTGCTGCCATATCCATTCATTTTGTAGAGGGCACTTTTTATGGCTGCTGTAATGACATGGCTTGATTGATGTGACGTTCCATTTTTTTTATAATGCTAATCAAAAATGTTTCAGATGTCAACTCTCCAATAAAACTCCTAAGTGAGAAGTGCTTGGCCTTTGATTAACGTCATTATGCTCTTCACACAAGTTGCATGGCAGCTTCTGCCCTTTTTAGAGTGTATGAATATTTTCCATCAGAAAATACATCACCCATAGATAATAGCAGATAATAGAATAGGCCTGGTCCTCTTGGGGAAATTGGATTGATTCATCCATGTAAGAAAACACCATGACTTTGTCACACTGACCTTCAGCTCATGTAATCTATAAGTGTGAAACGTTATCACTGCTGCAGCACAGTGATAATGTGAAAATGATTGCTGTGATATGAATTAAAAAAAATAGTCACATGCATGCTTTCTGTCTTCATTTTCATGCTAATTACCCAAACTAAGCAATGCTGGATGTTACTAATAATTGCAGCATTTGGTCATACAATATGTTCTCCCACTGGGAAAGCACACTGTTGATAATCACACTCTTCCAAATGCTGCCAAAGAAAATGCCAGATCCACACAGTTCATGTTCAATGATGGGATATGTGTTGATTATAATTACTCAGCTTTGAAGCCAGTAGAGATTCAACTGTGACGAGCTGTTTGGTATGAGAACTATTAACTGATGACAACGCTATATATAGAGACGACGGGCTTGTTTTCATTTTCATTTTACCCCAAAAAGTGTTAATTCAGTCAGTGTTTATAAAAAAAAAAACAGTAGAAATGTGTAAAACTGCTGTGTAGTTGTATCAGTCCCGTGTTTCTTAGAGGGTGCATAATCTGCAGCTCATTTCCATTTTTTGCTCTTCAGTGTATTTTAGATGAATGTTCTTGTTGGCTGGTGGTCAGGGGACATTGTTTACTGTAAATCATGCTTTGTCACTGTCTTCCTGCAGCAGAAACACTGAAAACAGCTTTTGGCTGCTTGGGGACATAAAGTGCTGAGAGACTGGTTTAAAGTGGAACTGCAGCTCACTTTTTTTGGAAATGTTTCCTCAGGATTAGTCAGTTGTCATTTTTTATCATGGATGTACAGTAGGCTGTAATAAGCCAGTTTACAGTGGCCACTCACAGCATTGCAGTGAATAATCCCCCTGCAGTACAAAAAGCATTTCCCTACAGACTACCACTGCTAAACATGTTGAGCTGTAAACATCAAAAAGCATCACATATCAGTCAGTGGTTGTGATTTAAATTCTGATTTAGAGCTTGGAAAATCAGATCTTGAACGCACCATGATCCTAAAGACACACACACACACACACACACACACACAGTTTTCAATGCTGCTGCAATGATAATCCTCTGTTTTACCAGTGATGTTTGTCTCCTTATGTTGGGAAAGTGGGGCAACGGATCGGTGTCTCTATGAGTCTGTAGGGGACATGTCCCTCCGTCCTTAGTGCCATCTGAGAGCATGGTTCAGAGACACTTATGTATCAGAATTTGGCCCCGAAAAATTATTCATTTTTTGATACCCGATAGGATTTTAGCTTTTCGTTCGGAGCTACAAAAGTATAGAAGTTCAGAACCCAGCCCTACCAGTTACTCGCAGTGCATCCTGGGACATGTAGTCACACAGCACTGCAGCAGGAGAAATCCACTTTTCACAACTTTTTCCTTCAGTGGACTACATTTACCATCTGCCCCGATTGGTCATCCACATTACAGATTTCCCTTATTTAAGGCATCTTAATTTATTCATTAAAAAATGAATATATCCAATTCCAAATTCCAAGTCCACAAACTTGGAGGAGAAGGAAGTGGTTGCGTACTCACCACATGTCTAAGAGATACAGTGCTATAGCTACATGTGGTGATAATAACAGCCTAGCTCCTCTTATATCCACCCACTCACCCCTGGGCCTGGCTGTCTCATGACACCTACACTCACTGCTGCACATGGACGAGCTTAATCGTATAATAAAGGCATCGAAAACGTATCCAATTCATGTGCACAGGCTAAGGATCGCATAGAGACTGACTTCGCAAATACAATAGGAACCCCCGGCTTAAGACGTTTTTAATCTGCTTTGTGCCTCTTGTGTACGGTATCGTGTCGTATTCACGTCCTGCAAATGTTTGAAAATTTCACACGGAAGTTGAAGGAGGCGCAGACGCCGTCATAAATAGTAATGTTGATGCTGGAAAAGTGTACGCTACAACAACATGTACTCTAATGCTGCTGTCAAACTCTTTGTTCATATGCCGCCACATAGTTTATTGTTCATGTTAAGTAGCCATCAAGCAGAAGTAGTTCTAACACCACTTGTTGAAAGGGCTACAGCACCACCTAGTGTACGGGGTTCAGCCAGGTCGCTGATCATTATCTGAATTAAACGAACTCCATGTGCACTTGGATTTTGGACCAGACCACCTGCCGAGGTGCAACATTGAATTTGCCGAAATCAGTACGATCCTACTATGTGACGGCAGTGAGTGAGACAGTTGTGTGTTGTATAAGAAAGAGCAGGGATCATAGAGAGCTGTCAACAAACTCCTAGAGAACCAAGACATGAGGCAAATGAGGTTAGAGATCACTGTGATCATAATAATGATGTGTCCTTGGGCTGAATATCACACAGTGATTCTCTCTGTAGGCCCACGCTGGTCGGTGGGCGGCTCTTCACACAAACGTCTATTTTACTGCTGGTGAACTACGAATTGTTCGACCCCTCATCTTCTCCTCTTTCTTTCTCTATCTCTCTGCATCTGGAGCTGAAATAGAAGACAAACATTATGGGATATGTATTTTTAAACCTGGGAGTCTGTGTCGCCTGGGGGCTTCCTGCGTGTGTTGTGTCTTTGCACAATGACTAATTTGTTACCCTGCTAGCGCTTTAGAAGACAATCACACTGGATGGCCTCATTTGTGTGTTTGTGTAGTGTTTTTTTTATTTATAAAGCCTTCAAGAATGCAAAGTGTATTTATTAGAATTTAACTATTGTCTGCTTATGGTACACTGCTGTATAAGTTAATTGGCTTTGCTGCACAGAGTGAGGTTTCTTAACTGATTGAGTGCCAGCCGTTTTATAGAACAGAAAGTGCCTTGTTCCAGCGTTTTTGAGTCCATATTTCAAGACCCACAGAATATTTTGTACTATGACTCTGAAAACACTGAATAGCTCAAATGAATGGTGGGACTCTATATTTCATCATGAAAAAAACTTTTGTTTTTACTTTATTGCATTCATGTTTTATCAGCGGTAGAGTCGAGGTCACTTTCACCAAAATCACCACTTTTTATCCAGAATTTTGCTCTCTAATCGTGATCGTCTCCACTTCCTGCTTTGATCTCTGTGGTGTATACCATCTCTTTATGTCCCGACTACATTTCCCAGAAGCCCCAATATTACTTACAGGCTGCAGGAGGCCGCGATTGGCGACTTGCTGCCAAAAAAAAACAGTTTTACGTTATATACGTAGATGGCACTCAAAGAGTTGAAATGGGTGTCGGGGATTGGAGTGGAAATTATTTATAATTATTTCCACATTCCTTTGTTTGTCTTTTGCAAGTGCAATCTCTCTGGGCTGTACATATTTACGCCTTTTCATCAAAAGTGGTGTGCAGCAGCGTGTGACACATGAGAAACCCTCTGTTTTCTGTGGCGAGGGGCTCAACAGGGAGACAGGAAAGGATTTGATCATCAGCGGTCCTCCCTGGAGAGGGAAAACGCCTCGCTCTCTGAAGACACTCCCTCATTAGCAGTCTTTTATGACTTCCTGGGATGAGCTAGTGTAATATGTGCTGAAGCAGACAGTGGATGCTTGGACTGCCGGCTTTGTCAGAAGCACAGCATGCTGGGATTTTGTCCTCAAACAGGGACCTGTTTTGTTTTGCAGTGTTTATTTGCTGCATTGTATTCATTTGGAGAGGTTTGAGTCTGTTGTGCCACATTTTAAACCAAATCCGACATGTGGACACAGCTTTGAGCCATCAGTGATGTCTGTCCAACTACAACAGGAAATAAGTAAAAAGCTCTGCGATCATTTCATCAGTGTGCTATCACATCCAGCAGCTTGGCCCCAGCAGGGGACTAGTTAGCCGCTTAGTTAGCTAGAAAGATGCCTTCGGTCTCATGGTGAAAACTAATTAGTGCAGACAAGTTTGAGTGTTCATCTGAGCTGCACCGGTGAGCAGTTGGTCCTTCAACAGTGTGCACTTTTGTCCTGAAAACAGACAGAACTCCCGCGGCTCTGCTTGATTGTTTTCATTAGTCCTCTGGCGGTAGCTTGATACTACCAGCCGCCACTCTGCCTGTCATTTTCCACAAGCTCCACCAATATGGGAAGGTGAAGCCAAGGGTTGTTTTTATAGCTTCCCCACCCATGTTGATGCTATCATATC
This sequence comes from Synanceia verrucosa, assembly GCA_029721515.1. Lineage (NCBI taxonomy): Eukaryota > Metazoa > Chordata > Actinopteri > Perciformes > Synanceiidae > Synanceia > Synanceia verrucosa. The sequence continues at coordinate 21,712,600 of CM056550.1, read as the reverse complement.
AGTGTGGAGTCTGATATAAAACCTGCATGCTCCAGGCCACACATTTCCACTGGCATTCCTGCGCCTGTAATTGGTTATTGTCGAAATATGCAAGGGGGGTTGGGCGTAAGCTGTGGAGGGGAAATGAAGAGAAAGAGAGGGAGAAAAAATAGGGGGTGGGTGTATATTTCACTTCAAAACACAACCACAGGCACAACTGGAGAAGATGAAACACTGGGAGCTGTGGTGCTGGTGCCAAAATGCACCCACCCCCCGTGATGAAGAGGATTTTTTTTAACACATCTTTCATTTGCATGTGTTCAATTAGGCTTCCTTCAGATCCTGCTGGGTGATGGTGGCACGGGCTGCTTCTGGATCTCCTGCCAGTATTTGGGTTCTCAACTAATTTGTTTGGGTTCATTTTAGGGAGAGTTATGTCTGCCTATTTTTCTGTGTAATGTTTACCCTCAAGCTTGACACATTACAGAGCAAATTGCTGAAATGATTAGCTGATTGAAAGAAGGTTAATCGACATCAATTCTAATAATCAATCTTTTCCATAATTTTTCAGGTAGATATGCAACACATTTGCCACACTTCTCCAATGTGATTTGCAACTGTAATTTTATTCCTGTAATTTTATAGACTAAACAGTAATTGAACTAGCCTTATGGCTTTCCAGCATGCATTGAGACAGTGGAATTCTTATTACCATTATTTTATCCGTATTGCTGCATTGTTTCTATTATTCTGATCTGCTTTGCGTTCTGCAGTGTTTCCACTTTTATTTACATTTCCACATTGGTGTGACTGTGATTACTCTGCGCGTACACAGTCGTTGAGATTGCCACAGTGATTTGATGCAACTTTAATAATGAATTCCTTTCCATCATTGCAGCACATTAAAGTCCCAGCAAAACAGAAGTTAGAGCGTCTTCTGTACTGTGAGTATTCTCCAGTGTAAAAGCATATTTGAGCAGTGTAGAGTTATGAGAGGAATTTAAGTGAAATCCTTCACATTTGTTTGGATATTTAAAAAGTATGCACGCTTAGATTATAGCATGATTCGAAGCTACGGAGGACTGTCGTCGTTGCTGAAAATTGCAGCTTGATTGATGGATGCATTGTCATGATATTATTGGTTGATACGAGCTTCACACACATCATATTGTGTTATTTATATGACCAGGGATGTGGTTTTTAATTTCATCTTGACTTTTAAATGAGCAACTAAAAATGTTACCTTGACCGAACATGTTTTAATATTCATAACCTGCTTGCACATGGGGTCATTTTGGTGCTGAATATTTCAATCAAATGTTTATATCAGCGCCTGTGTTTGCTTTTAATCTACAATAACTGTAGTGTTAAATATACAGTATCTGCTGTCATTAAAACTGGTGGGAATTGGTCTGACAGTACATGTATGATTATTCATTTCTGTGACTTATTACCATCAAACTGAGCTCATGCTTCCTTCTTGCAGGCATTGGACTAAGTTATAACTGGAAATTGGAAGTTTAGAAATGTAATAAAATGATCTGAGCTGTATGAATGCTTAATGAGTCATTTTACTGAACTTCATAACCTCAAATCTCAGTAGGTTAAAGGTAAATCTCAGGTAAATGAAATCTCACTGACCTAAGTTCAACAGGAACCAGGTTGAGACTAAACCACAGGTGTCGTTTTAAGCTCCCGAGGACTCAGCAGATCTGTGACCATGTCTTTGTCCAAACATTTTGCTCATTTCTTTCCTCCTAAGTGATCCAGTTGCGCACTGTGTGTGTTCCTGGTTAATATGTAGCTCTGAGTTTTATTGTATGGACCTTATCTAACTCAAGCACACCGGCCGTCATCAGAGTATGCTGCTCACTCACAGTCATACTCACAGATTTCACTATTCAGCTTTGCATTGAACCAGCTGGTGTCCACTGCAGTGTTGTTTCACACTGAATTCTCATGATGCAATAGGCCAGAGCATTTATTATTATATATTTTATTTGTAGTGTCTATAAAGTCATATTTCATAGGTTTGGCACTGTCTTTGTGTTCATCGTTATAATTAATTTCTGTCTCCTTTGTGTCATAGCGCTAGTGCTCTGTAACAACAGGTGGCTTGATTAGCAGAGCACACTCTGCTTTTGACCTTTGGATGCTCACCAGATTTGAAATGATTTTTTGTCAACCCTCTCAGTGTGTGATGCCCTGAGAAGAAATATCTCCTACAAAACAATACATTCATTTCTAGTCTGTGACGGCCGGGTTTGAAACGAGTCTATGCTTGCACTTTTTAGCACCTGGTTACCTAATTGGAATATTGCCCTGATATTTGATTTATGCAGAGTGCAGTCTATAGCTTGTCTGCGCTAATGACAAGCGGTGACTCCACTCACTAAGAGCCTGATGAGATGGCTGGCAGTCAATGGCAGCGCCTGCAGCACCGCCGTTTGTCATAGTTTGTGCCTCGTCACCAAAGACGCATCTAATTAAGTTCATTAGAGTCAGCCGTATCAACTACTGTAATTGCTTTTCAATTTTTCCCCACTAAATTGATTCTCTCTATTTTGTCTGGGATTGAATTACTGTAGACTGAGGTGTTTTGTAGATTTCTACATGAAGAAGAACAGACAGAGCTTGTTTACTCGCTCAAATAAACAACAAATCTGTATGAAAACATCATGGGGAATTTCACCGATCCACTTAGTCATTTCGCAGGCAGTTTTTCACATTTTGATAGCCTTATTATGGCTGAATAGTGTCAGGAAAAAAAGCTGGAGTGAATTCTAACAGCCTTTCTGAACCACATCAGCTGATTGACAGCTCCTCTGATGTCATTTGTTTTTGTGGGGCAAGGACAGGTCACACTGACAGATCTCTAGTCTTTCTTTCTTTTTTCTTTTTCTCTTTCTTTCTTTCTCTCTTTCTTTTTCTCTTTCTTTTTTCTTTCTTTCGTTCTTTCTTTCTTTCTTTCTTTCCCCTTCTGATGTTCTTCCCTTCTTGTCTGATCCTCTCTTTCTGTTTTATATTTTTCTTTTGAAAGAAATGTCCTATTGTGAATGAAAAAAATTGCTGAGGAAATCCATGTAATTAGAGTTAATTTAATATTAATATCTGAAATAAAACCCTAGACTTAGAGTTTTGTCTGCTATAAGAGAGGAAGATTGTTTGACAGCAGGAGTCAATCAAGCCACTTTTAGTGATGCCAAATACAACACAAGTCCGCTTGATATGGTGTGATTTCTAGCCTGTCAGGCTTGGAGTGATTTGTTTTATGGGGAGCCTATAAATAATGCATCAAAAGTACAACAGTGCTCAAAACGGCCATAATGGATAGGCTGCTATCACAAGATGTGTTAAGATGTCTAGACAGTTAGGTGCCATTTGTTTATTACAGGAAAGTGCTGCTTGTAACTCTGATGTATCCTGCAAAGACTTCTGTTAATGTTGAGGCTGCTAGAGGGCCATGTTATAATGAAATATCTTCAAAAGAAGACTATATTGCCATTTTAACTCCAACTTCTAACTACACTAATGGGCTAATTGGATTTGGTGCTGTAGTCGCAACCTGACAAATTCAGTCTGATTCTGGGGGATCTTGGGCTTTGCTATGGGCTGCCAGGCCTGCTGCCTGTCTAATCACTCCTGACCCTATTAGAAATGAGTCCTCCTTTGTTATTGTGCGGTACCGTCAGTTCTGAGGGAACAAAAAGTGCCATTGTCTTTCATTGCTGCTGCGGCTGGGATAGAAGTAATCTGTAGCTGTAGAACTGCCTCAGGATTGCCATAATCCAGATTCAGTATTAATGACAGTCTAATCTGCACATTTCTGACCCTCTGGGGAGGCTGACATGGCATCGCTGTTGTTAGTTGCTTGTGTAATGTCACCGATTCTCAAACTGAAGGGGGCTGCTGCTACCGGCTTATGTCATGAGGGATGTAATATCCTGTTCAGATTTTGTCTGCTGTGCTACGCCAAGATGCTGCACTTGTCTGATACCAGCACAGACAGAGCAGCGCTGTCACGTTGCTGTGTTTGTCAGATATATCCACTGATTCACTTTGAACCAGCTTTTCTGATGGCAAATATTTTGTTTTTGTATATTTGTTTTCCTTTCCTTTTGTGTGGCGGACAAACACAATGATTGCATGCCTTCAGCTCAGCACGCCAGAGGACCGTGGGCGTGCGTTTGCTCACCCGTGCAACGACATGCAACGAGGGCATATGGCATTGATGGTAAAATGGTGATCCTCTGCTGCGTGCACTCCAAAGGGGCTTTTTTGCTTTTTGTTCGACACAAAGGGATGCAGCGGTAAACGAGTATATGTGTGTGAAATCCATCACACAGCTGCTAGTTTGGCACAATGATCAGTAACTCCCCCTCCACCCGAACCCCTCCTACACCGTCTTATCTCCTCTTGTCAGAGCAGAGCACGTGGGCCTTTTGTTTACAGCTCTTTCTGATGATCCTCACCAGTAATCCCTGTGACAGGTAGTACGACTTTCTGACAAGCCCCCAACCCCTTATTGATGGCCAAGACTGATACTAGCTGGACCAGAGCTAGCACAAAGATCTGAAAGTGAAGATTGTGTTCACAGTAAAGAACCTGCTCCACATGTAACCACCTAAATGACAGGAAAATTACTAAATCCCTTCCTCTTCCTCCTCTGTGACTACAAAACTCTCACAGCCAACATCTGTGAAGGAGTCAAACAGACCAGTCAGGTTAAGCCTCCATATTGTCTCCTCCATGTCCCCGTGATAATGTCTAAAAACAAGATAAAAGCACTAAATCTAAGGAAAAGGGACTGAAAACAAGTGAAATTATCTGTCCATGCAGCGAGATAATTTCACTTCACAAGATTTCTCGAATTATGATTGTTAAATCTAGAAATAAGTATTAATTGAACTTTTTAAAGACCCAAAAATATGTGAAATACATTAAAGACAAGCAGAAAATGCTTGCAGATGTTTTTTTGTGTGACTCTTCTTGAATCAAGCCTGTTGAGTTTGTTACTGAATCTAAAAAGAAGATTTATTTAGTAAGACTTACAGAGAGAGAGAGCTGTAATATATCTTATTTTAACAGTTATTTACCTCATTTTAAGATTTCCTGTCTATTTAAGACAAAAAAGGTTGTGCTTGACTTAAGATTATAGTGTAAAGTTGAACACTTAAAAAAAAAAGAAATTAATGTCTAAATCCATTTTTTTCATCTTGGTAAGAAACAAATAATTTGTAGTGCGTGTGTTTTTGTTGTTTCTGTCTTCAGAACTGAACAAGCAGGAAGAACTGAACTGACTGTGGATTATAAATAGTTAAGATGCTAAAAATCTCTTCAAAGTCATTGTCAAATCAGATTAGGGACCTTTGTTACTCATCATACTGTATGTCTGTCTCTCTTCCCATGATTCCTGTCTATTTACTATCAAATAAAGGCTAAATGACCAAAAATATATATTTAATAAATTCACAGTAAATTCCTACGTGAATCAGGTTAAAGACTACCTACCATTTTAAACAGAGATATATTAACCTACATTTGACATAACTTGAAGAGATATTTGCTGACTTTGGGGATTAGAGTCACAGCAGAGGCATGTTAACTTGTGTGTTATATATATTTAAGTTGTCTCTGCAACTTATATTATAACAGTAAACTATGTTTGAAAGCAGCGGCTTCGTGTAGATTGAAGGCCAACAGCGAGAAGACCTTCAGATGACTTGGTGTGCGCCTGGTTGACTGTAATGTGGGTAGTAAAAAGATAAAAGGTCACAGAATATCACTTGAGCTTAGCACATTGATGTTTACTGTAGCCCTCCTTTGATTTACAGACGAGGGTAAGAAGGAAATAGATGTTTCGGCTCGATGGAGGCTAACAACAAAATCATGAAGAACCTCTGTTTAGATCATCGTGATGAAACGCAATGTGGTAAATATCATAAAATGTCATTAAATGACACTGTGGTTCACTGGATGCGCATTATCTGGCAGTTCTGGATGTGTTTAATACAACATGGGACATGCAACAAAGCCTAATCCTACACTACAAATGAAATAACACATTTATCGATAAACTATAAATAATGTACATCATCCAGACATATAAATCAATGCTCCGGAAATAAATCTCACCCATCAATGTTTCCTGATGTCATTTATCAGTTTCATGGGCTGAATTTATCACCAAAATAACACAGCAAAGACTTTGAAAAATGGAACATTATCTTGAATCAGCAGTCTTGTACAGTATGCGGAGAAAATCAATGGTGTCGCAGCTCGAGTGTGACTTGCCATCCATCAGTCCGCTGGCTGGCTGGAGCAGCTACTGTAGATGATGTGCTGAATGGTCAACTTCCTGTTACCTGTAATAGATAGAGCACAGCTTCTCTCACAAAGTCTCTGAATCATGAGATCCCTCTGGGAGGCTGTAGCTGCTAGGAAATAGATTAAAGTAACACACCAGGGTATTTGCATATGTAATCGGAGCCCCTGGAAAATTTGCCATCCAGGAAGAAATCCCGCTCTTGATATTGTTTGAAGTGTGGCACACAGTAGTGCTATGCTCTGAAGAACAGGACTCAATTCTTTTGGGGCTCAAAGATGCAGAGAGATCCCTTGTAACTTAAATTTTTATGAGTTAGAATTAAAATTGTGATCCGTGCATCTGCCTCCAGGTCCTGCAAATCGCCTTTTATTGCCCTCCAAGCTGTTTCATGTCAGCAGAGCATTTCCAGAGTATTTACATGACTGCTTCCTGGAAGGAGGGTCGGATGGGGGGGTGCAAGTTCCCCTCCGTCTGATGACTAGATTACTGTATTTACTTAAAGGCACAGCCCTGCCTGTAGATCAGCTGAAGTGATGCCTTTGAAGAGAAAGATACAAAGAGGTCTGAGAGCCTTATTTCAGCCGTGTTTGGTTACTGCTCCTGAGTGCCGTGGATGTTACCCTGTAAATCATCCATGTCCTGTTGCTTTAAGTTTACAGGGCGTCCTTCCTATGGGCTCCTTCTTCCTGTCGCAGGCCTGCTTTCCTCAGGAGCGTATAGAGGAGTCCAGCTGTAGTAGTAAGATCACAGTTCATTTGGCCTTTTGAGGTGTGTTCACTTTAAAGGGAAATGTGGTATTTTTCACCTGGACGGTTGTTTTACTTGTGATTAATATGTACAATGCATTGAACATCTAATAAAAGTGCTTGTTTTTGCCTCTGACAGGCTCAGATTGATATTTTAAGTGTCTGATAATATTATGAAAAGGACTCTACAGAGACATTCTTCTTTCTTCCTCTTGATCCAGTCTGTTTGTTATTTTGATTAACCAACAAGACTTCTGTCTTGTTCTAAATCTTCTTAGGCAGTTAAAGTAGTATATGAATATGAATAAAGCACTGTCTTTTGTATATAGAGCTTATATGAATATTATTTTTTTCTTTACCTCAACAACCATCAGTTAGATAGCAATGTAATGTTGTACATATGCCCAAATCATGAATAATAAATTTGGTGAACTGCTAAGTTCTGGTCAGCCTAAGCTGTAAATTGCATCCCGCAGGCCAAGTTTAAGATTTTTTTTTACCCCACTAAGGAATTAAGTAAAGTTGTCTCTTCATATTTTATTAATTTAACATTTTACTGATCTTTTTTGCATCTAAGCCACCAGTCATAGTCAGCTATGGTCCAGTATTTTTCAATATTTATTACAGAATGAGTCACTTTAGCAAACTAATACTTGGCTTATGGGTGTGATAAATGTTCTAGGTCATAGCTCACAAATATGCGGTTTTTGTGTGCCGTTTTCTTCTCTAATCTGGCTTAATATGGGGCACAACTGAGCCGGTGTTGAGCAGACGATGTCATCTGTGTTAGTGTACTTGACAGGAAGGCAGAGCTCTTCCAAGTATTTCCCTCTCCTGTGTCCTAGTCTAAAGTCTTTCTGCTTCATGTGAGTGGGGGGTTGAGTCTGTCCTTTCGCTCTGTCCTCTCTCTTTCTTGTTCTCACAGTCCGGCTAATTTTATACCCCCCCTTGTTTGGCTGTAAATTACAGCTCACACACAGGATATGATCTAAACTGTTTCTCTTCCTGCTTGTGGACAGCGAGTCTTCTGAGTCAGCTTCATACAATCACAAAGATGTGAAGCAGAGAAAAAGATTTCCTCTGACCAGTTTCCAAATATGTCAGATTTCCAGACAGGAGAGGCATTTTTTAAAATATGTTTTATTATTTGTGCCGTACATAGAGAAAGACTTTCCCATAGAGAAGCTTCTCACCAATGTCTTTTTGTTGATGCATGTTTTAATCATCCAGCAGACAGCCTGACCTTTCTGTCACCATGATCTCAAGTGGATAAATAAACCAAGAGAGCATTCTTCAATAATACTTTACAGTTACATTTGTTTCGGTTTCTCATTCTGCCTCCTCATCTCTCTGTGGAAGAAGTGGAGGCGTTCATGGCTCTCTCACCAACGTGCAAAAGATCTCTTTTCCCAGACAAGGTTGTGCAGAAAGACAAGACATGTAGCCTTGGGCTGCAGCCAGATATACACACAGAGCGCTGGAGAAATCTACAAGGCATTTTCCCCCCCTTTGTGTGGGTGTACATGTTTCTTACATGCCCATTAATGTCAGTCTGCATGTGGCTTTGTGTGTGTGTTGGAGAATGCTTTGTAGCTCCCTCCTTGTCCTGGAATACCACTACTTCTCTGTCGTGAATATTTACCAGGTCAGGGTCATGGAGTTTAAATGTTGCAGGGGATCTTCGGTTTGGGACTTGTTTAATCGTAACCTCGTTCTGTCTGAGCTGCTTCCAGGTCCCAGGGAGAATAAGCTTTGTAAGAGGACGAAGGGAAGAGAGACATCACCACTGAGGGGATGCGTATTGAATAATGTCTGTGTTTTCTCGCTGCAGTTATCATAAACTCATGATTTCTTGAGGCTTTAAGTCATGTCTGGTTCTTGTAAACTTAACTGGGCTTTTGAGTAAATAGCACAATAAACAGCATATTTTTACTTAAGTTTAAGGCTCCAACTAATGATTATTATTTAGGTGGTTTCTTCCATAAACGGTCAGAAAATAGTGAAAATTGTCCGTCCCAGTTTCTCTGAGGTGATCTGTTGTTTTGTGATTCCAACACCCAAAGATACTCAGTTCAACTCTTTGAGTGCCATTGATGCATAAGTATGTCAGAGCGTTTTTTCAGCAGCGGGTTGCCGATCGGTCTCCTGCAGCATGTGAGTAATGTTGGGGCTTCTGGCAGATGTAGTCAGAGCATAAAGAGACGGTATACACCACAGAGATCAAAGTGGGAAGTGGAGACGATCGAGATTAGAGAGCAAAACAGAGGATTTCTGGAGAAAAAGTGGCTTTGAGGGTGAGAGTGACTTCTACTCTACCTCTGATAAAACAAGAATGGAACAAGGTAAAAACAAATATTTATTTAATGATGAAATAGAGAGTCTCTTCTTTCATTTGAGCTATTCAGTGTTTTCAGAGGCATCGTGCAAAATATTCTGTGGGTCTTGAAATATGACTCAGAATCGGCAAAAACACTGGCACAAGGCACTTTGTTTTTATAAAACGGCTGGCACTCAGAGAGTTAATATGATAAAACAGAAAAGCAAGGAATGGGGAAAAAAGTATTTTTTTTCTGATGATTGACTAACAGCATGCTAACATGCTCATGACTGCATGTTGATGCTGGTGGTGTTTAGCTGCTGCAACAGGAGTAATAGAGGGATTTTTTTTATTTCTAGTAGATGACTATAATGTACCTGTAAGCCACCAATAAACATGTTTAGCCACTTGTTCACCCTCTTAGTTTAGCATCAATTAACTCCCCACTGGGAATGTCATCTGTGTATTTCATAAACTACCTAGGAGGACATGTGCAACAGTTTCTCACTTATATTCCTGATGGACTGTGAACATTTCCTACATTTTCAGAGGCTTATTCCATCACTCTGTTGGGTATTGATCTAAGAGAGCCATAGGTGAGTATTAAATCAGGGGTTTCATTTAGCTACCCACTAAATGAAGAACACTATTGATGCAGTCTGTCAGTCTGTCGGTAAATGATCCAGTTCTGCCGGGGCCCTTTAGGAAATTTCCAGATATTTGATTATAACAGTGATTGCCAACTTTAGAAGAGCAGCTATATGATATTATCATTCTCACATCCTGCTTGCTTTGGCGGAGGGCCACTCGCTGGTGCTCAGCAAACCTGGATGCCAAGATACACCGGTGAGGCGGACAGGCTCTGATAACAAAATCCCACTCGTTGCTGCCGTCTGTCCTCTCACTCTGGAACATTAAGCTCACAATGTGTGGACAGCTCATCGAGGACGCGGCTCTATTCACGTCTGATCATAGAGGCGTAAAGTCCACACACATGCACCTCTCTCCTGCAGAGCCATTTATTATAATTTCCTACTGCTGCGGTTTTCATCTCGGGGCTGATTTTGTCCCTTTCAGGTTTGCCTGTAAACACCATAAATCACAGTGAGCCTCGGCGCTTCTCTCACTTTTACATCTCTCTAATGCTGACTCCGTAAAGCAAGTGTTAGGCTGCTGCTCAATTATTATTAAAACCTTATCATTAAAAATGTAACACTACCTTGTTAGTGTGTAGTTTAGCTTATTGTTTTCCATCACGCAGCATTTAGAAAATACATGCTCTCATATTTTCTGTCTCTATATTACTGTTTTCCAAGATTGAGCAACAGTGATTGAATTGTTAATTTTACTTCTCACATTGATTGATTTCAGTAATTGTGAGTAGAATGATCCAGTACTCTAAAGCAGAAAGATGACTTTTTTTAAATGTACTTTGTCTGCTTTTCTGTCTTGACCTTTTCAGATTTATCTTTCAGCTCATTTGTGGAGAACTGAAGAGTTTGAGGCTTTGTGATTTTGGATGTGATGCACAGTGTGAGGAGAAGCGGCAGAAAATGGATAGATGGATGGACACAGTGGCAGGTCAGGGAGGATTTTACTGGGCTGATGTTGGGCCTGATAATGACTCAGATGGCTCCTCAGTGAGTGGACTGACATCTCTCTTTCTTTTTCTCTGGCTGTGTGTGTGTGTGTGGCAGTGGGTGCCCTCGAAGCTTATCTCTATAAATGGATTTGTGTTGGTGTACTCTGAGATCTCGGTGTGATGTTCTAATCTGATTGACCACAACCCCGGAGAGCTGGACGAGTCAAAGAGCCAAGTGTGTGTCTCTGTGTATGCATATAGCTATGTGAGGTGTCCATCTGTCCTCTGAGCTGGTATTTGTCGCCTCGGCTCTATGTATTTTCAGCTGAGCTTACGGTGTTGTCGGGGAAATGACAGCTGTATGAGAGTTTTGGAGAAGCTGTGCTTTTGTGTCTGCAGCTGTAAATCTGCAGGAGTCCACATGTTGGACAATCCATCACACCTGCAGAAAGCTCACAGAGGTGATATACAGTGCAGTTCTTCTGCACACATACACAAATCCTCATGTTTGTGAAGCAAATTTTGGCTTTGTGTTATTAATGCTAATTTGCATGCGTGACTGTTTTTGCACTCCATGTTTATTAACCACAAACAGCTGGTGCCCTGACTGCAGATATTAGTCGCTATTACAGACTTAATCTCAAATCTTAAAAAGCACCAGGAACTCGGTCCTTTTTCCTCTTGTATTCATACATTAAGATAATCTCAAATGAGCGGTATACATGTGCACATTTTGGCTGCTATCAGTCATTTCACAATCCAAAAATGTAGTATGGGTGCCGCCTGTATTTATGTTCTGTTTATCACACACGGTGTGTTTATCGGTGTATGATTGCGAGGAAATGATAGACTGATTGCTGTGGACTGACACCAAGGGCTACCTTGTTCACCACACACTGTCAGCGCCTGCTTTACCTCACATGAACCCTCATGATTGTGTTATTGTGGCTTAAAACAGATAAGGAAAATAGTTGTTTTTTTAATAAAGATATGCAAGAAAAGGATGTTGTTTTGAGTGAGTCAATTCACCTTTAGGGCCAAACTCAGTTGGCAGGTAGAAACCTGCTCTACCCTTTACAGTTTGCTGACTGACGGCTATTTTTTCTCACCTTTTTTTCAAGTCTCCAGTACCTGCTGGCTGTACCCCTAGGCCTCGGTTATACTCCGTAAAAGCTGCACCACGGACACCAGCATGTCCACTTGGAGGACTCACTCCACACATGCACCACAGATCACTATGCTACTACTCTTAGGCTATGTTCAGACTGCAGGGCTTAATGCTCAATTCAGATTTTTTGTGAAATACGATTTTTTTTGGCTGTTCAGACTAAAGTCGCATGTCAAAAGATCGGGTATGTATCGGTTTTAGGAGCACATTTCTAAGCCTGGCCTGGGTTGCATTTGAAAAAATTGGATCTGTGTCATTCAAACTGTAATCAAAAGATCAGATACAAATCGCACAGGGGCGAAAAAAATCAGATTTGGGTCACTTCAGACTGCAGACTGAACGTAGCCACAGTATCCACTTTTAAGGCATATGCATACTACATACTCATAAACGTGCAAACTATAACTCAGATGGCATACAGCAGGAACACTCAGACTTTATGCATACAAATTGTGTTGTGCATCTAGCTGCTTTTATGTGTCGCTGTGTTTTTTTTCCTGGAGCCTGACGCTCTGCATTCGATCGCTTTACAGGAAACTTCTTCTATTATTCAACAGTTTACTTGATCTGATTCTACACTGTCAGTCCTTGTATTATTTATTTATGGACTTATGAGATGATATGTGATTTCAAATAGTCCCTCGCAGTGCTTTCCAGGAACTGGAAGGTGTAAATTGAAAACTATATTACGCAGGATTAAAGATGCAATCTTTTTCTCCTCCTCTCTGCTCCACTCTATCCTGCCTTCTGAGCATGGACTCTTTAGCTCATGCCATTATTTTGCTGTCATGGCAATCCTCGAGCATGACAACTCATTTTCCAGGATGTCATGGAGCAAATGTTGACTGCCTGCTTTCATTGAGCTGCAGAAGGAGAAGGGGTGTAGATGGGGAGGGCCGTAGGAGGTTTGTCCATTCATCTGTCGTTAGGGAGAGAGTGAGAGAACCCACCCTCCACACCTCCTTTTTGCTCGACTAGACGAGAGGGTCGCCATAGCAACCACTTGGCATGCTCACCGCCGCTGGCAGGTGAAAACCTCACATCTCCAAAATGTCATAGTAGCAAGAGCAGAGAAAAGGAAACTTTGTGAGCATTTAGTTTAGACTGTCAAAACCACAAACACTTTTTTTTATGTTAATTTAAGGTTTTCACCCAGAATTCTTCCCAGAAGGTACAACTGTACTTATGAGGTTTCTACATGGAAAACTGCCTCCAGATTCTTTGGCTGCTCAGCGTTCCCAGATAGATAAATTGTGCTCCTTGTCCCCTTTTTTTTCTCCTCACTACCCCCCTCCTCCGTCCATAGCCTCCTTTCAGGCCTCCCGTGGGGAATAGCAGGGATTATATATTAGGTGACACCAAGCTGCAATCTCTACTACACTGTATGTACATTATGTTCCAGTAGTTTGTCATATAAATATAGACAAGTAATCTTGTTTTTTTTATCCTCTATGTTTTATTTCCTGTGTTCTCATTTACTCTTCTTTTGGTGTTTTTATTTATATATATACAGTATATATATATATATATATATATATATATATATATATATATATATATATATATATATTAATACTTTATTCTTTGCCTATTCATATTGTGTTTATTTTATTCCATTACTGCCTTTATTTGAAGTGTATGTATGATTATATTGTACCCTGTACAGCATTTTATTCAACCGAGGTTTTCAGAAAGGTGCTTTAGAAATGACTTTGACCTGACTTGATAAATAGAAATACTGAAATAGTCACAATAAAGCATCCAGTAACATATCTAACTCTCCCTGGGATCAAAGTAAATATGTCAGTAACTAGACAAAAAGAAGGTTTATGTAAAACATCTGGGCTGATAATATGCACATTTTTATAGATAAATCATTGTTTTTTTGTTTTTTTGTTTGTTTTTTTGTTTTCCAAAAAGAGGTGTCTGCTGGATTTTTAAAACTAATTTGCATTATAGGAGTTTGTTAAATATTACCACAAAAAAATCACCTCATTTGACTCGTCAAGTCATTTTTCACCATACATGTTGTGACATCTGCATATCACCCTTCTCAGACTTTGTGTCATCTGTCCTCAAAGCCTGATGGCATCATTCTGTGTGAAGGGTAAACTATAAAGGGTATATGTTCTCTTTCACAATGCTCCAGGATCTCCTCATTACTTCACTGCCTCCTCCTTTGAGGAAGCTGTCCTCCAACTCTTAACTGCTCTCTTGTCTTCTTGCTACATACCGTTTTAGCTCAAGACAGGAACTGCATCACACCTTCCCCCCTCCTCCAGCTTCTCCTCCTCGTCTGTCACTCTGGCTTTGCTTTACTGTGTTAATTGTCTAACATGCTCTCTGTCTTCTTCAAATAAAGGTCCCTTTAAGGCTTGCGGTGCCAGGCTGGCTGCTGCTGGGTGAGCCTCTGGAAGTGAAGCTCTGGGACCTACATCTCACTGCCGCCTGGATCCAGGGATTGTCTCTCCTCACTGGGTTTGAAAGCAGACCTCACACCCCCCCACACCTCCAGCTTCTGTCCAACCACTCACTGAAGATGAGGACAATGTGACTACTGGACCCTACCAGAACCATGTGACCTGCTATTATGGATCTGAGAATCAGCATACATTGAATCAACACTCATCCAGGTAATTTAGCACAGAGTGACATGCATACATAACACTGCATGAATATATTTAGCAGCTGATATGAGCTTTTTATGAGTTCAAACTTGAGGTTAGACTCTCGGGGTCTTCTTGAGGATTTCTCTTTCACACTTTGAGTTGCACAGAGCTGTTTATTTTGTTTGTGTTTTGATCAGACTTTTTTCCTGGCATGTTTGTGGCCACTCTATCACTTCCTTAACCTGGAGATTCATGGCTTGAGCTTGTTTTGTGTGTCAGTTCGTAAAAAAGGACCAAGAAACAGGAAGGTGGACTTCACAGTATTATGTTCACTCATAAAACTGCCATTAACTTAGCTGTGCATCTAAATCAGTGTTATAGTTTGGAATATGAAATGCTATGGTTTCTATTTGGATTAAGTACACTATATTAGGAGTCAGTGCTGATCAGTGACCTTTCGTATTTTTCTGTATTTTTTTTCACAACTTTAAGCCTCATCTTAGCATACATTGCACCTCGTCTAAATCTGGTAAAGGGAACATACAGCATCATGAAAAGCTCTTTTTCCTGTGAACATACATTTGGTTATCTGAAGTGCCTACCAAACCACAAACTGTGATAAGAAAACATGTGATTCAACAACCCATTCAGATTTGGCTCCCCTTCCTATGTCACATGCAGGGCTTGTATATCACCCACAGCTACTGGTCTGTATATTTTACTACGGATCCCTTTTCCTGTTATGTCAACCCTTGCAATGGCTAAGGGGAGATTTTATGACTGCTAAGGCCTCTGAACACCCATGCTTTTGACTTTTCTTGTGCTTAGAAATCCCTTTCATTGTTGTGCATATCAAATATGTTCTGGTTATTGACTTAAGGAGGTCTTGACCATGCAGCAATATCGGAAAAAAAGGAGCATATAGTAGATGGAGAGGACTGGAAGACAAAAGTCTATGACAGAAGGAAAGAGAAAGGAGAGGAGACTGTGTTTGTGTTCAGCCATTGTCTATGTGTCCACATGTGTCTGCATCTGTGCGTCTCTTATCCAGGGTCTCTGACAGGAGTGTGTGGCAGTCTTGTTCCCATTTCCGCTCTGGAGCAGAGCGGTACAGGAAGGCTGGCTGGTTGGCTGGCTGCACAGGAAAGGAAACAGTCTCTATCAAACAACAGATGGAGGACAGCATGTGCTTACACTGCAGAAACACACACATGTACATGCACTCATAAGGAGCTATGTGCAAGCTTTTATTAAGACTGTGACCCAGATTGCACATCGCCGTCTGCTGTGGAGAATAAGAAGTTTTCACAGGTAGATAGAGGACACTGTGACATTTCAAATGCACTTTTGAAATGTTTCCATAATAGCCAAGACATTTTCTTTCTTCCTGTAAGGTTGTTTTGCCCTCTCAACTTTTCTAAAAAAATGTCTTTTTTCATATTTATACTTTGCATAGTGCTGCATAGCTCATCAACCTTCAAATCTGTTCACCTCTGCAAATCAAACCAAGAGCTTCATTTGCAGTTGAGTGTTGGCAGGGTTTCGTTCACCAAACTGCAAAAAATCAGGTGACTTTCAAATGCTGTCTAAACTTTTTTTTGCTGCAATAACAGTCAAATATTTCAATTTATTTCTACAGTTTAGTTGTCTAGTTTCTACCCAATATGGCATCACCTCCTGACCCCTGTCTGGTGTGTGTGAAATGATTTCTGATGGCCTGTCATGGCTCCATGCCTCTGTCAGGAGTTGTTAGTGGTGGTCCAGGCCTCTCTTTCTCTGAGCCTTCTCACAGAGCTTTTGTCAGCACCGTGTGAGGACTGGATGTTGCACTTCCTTTTCCTCAAGAGGCCAGTGAGTTCTCTGAGCCGCCGTCGATGTAGAATAGGTGTTATTCATGTGTAGCAAGCCTGCTTAGGAGGGATGACAATGTTGCTCACTATGGTTCCCAAGGCCCCCACTGAATGACTCATATTCCTATAGAATTCAGGCAGAGACCAAACAACATGGTTACACAATCTTAATCAACAAAGTGCTGCTCATAGCAAATGCTCCGCAGGGGCCATGATCCTGCAGAAAGAGGATTGTGAAAAATGTGTTAGGTTGGGTTTTGGGTAACATAATTACAGTGTTACCACTTCCAGTTTTTCCTAGTTTCTGCTGGAATCACTGTGAATCTGGTCTGTGCCAGTTTTTCTACTTGTTTATCAAACCTGTTGTCGCCGGCTGTGCGATAAGGTAGAGTTATTCTGTTAAGTGGCTGTTATTCTGGAAAAATGAAGTGTGATACTGCGGTTTTGCTATTGAAACCAGAGCTGTTCGACAGATTGCCTCCCGCGCAGACAGTCTGGGGACATGTCAAGAACCAGTCGTCACATCCCTTTTTAACTGAGGGGTTTTATAGTGTGCGTCTGCTCTGAGCAGACAGGTCTGCTCTATCTCTGCAGAGCAGCAGAGGCAGACTCCTCATCCTCGCAGCGTGGGCCGCTCATTTATCCCCTCTGGTCCCACATCTCCTCTCCTCCTCCTTTCCTCCCCTCAGAATCAAGTGGCTTTTTGTTCTCCTGCAGCAGTGCTTATCACTTGTTTCTCCACCGCTGCCCTCCCCATCTCCTCTCTCAGGGAATGAATGGATATTTTGGGGGGATAAATCTTGTCTGTTGTGCACAGATCCTGAAGGACTGTGGTTATTGCTGTCTCTCTGTGGGTTCTATGCAAGATCCCCCTTTCTCTGTTTAGCCCCAGTCTCTGCCTCAGCTCTGATGTTAAATAAATCTCACGGTGGTAGAAAAGCTTTGTGGATCGTCATCATTACATGCACTGACACTGTGATTTATTCTAATTCATTTGAATGAAGCAAGCTCCTTTATCCTGCCGGATTTTTCAATTGCCTGTTATTTCTACGCTTGAATAACATGACATAAAACTTACATTCCCATACATTCCCAGCGGAGGCAGTGTGGTTGGTTGTAATGCTCTCTAAAACCAGGCTCTCAGACACCATCTGACTCAGCCATTATAATTCTGCATAGAACCACATTCTAATGTGTTTAATCCTTTTTTATTGACCATTACAACTTTCTAGAAAGGAATGCTGATGTATTTTTGGTCAGTTCTAAGAGGTGATTTACCTAAAAATGTGGCCACCAGTCATCGTTTTGTTTGCTGTTATGGATTTATTCTGACGTATCATTTTATAATCAGAAAGCCTGTGGTTCCTGAATGGCTATTGCTTTTGCATTGAAAGAACCACACAGTCTAATTAAACTCATATCAGAGTCCTGAGAAAGTTCAATGTTTTTTTTTCTTGATTTAGGTCTCATTTTCATGTCTTTGACAATACTTTTGCCAAATTCTGAAAGTGTAAAGTGGTTGTGAATACAATTTGTTTCTCCAGATTGCGCACATAAAATGAGTACAGCACTACAGTCTGGTTTTTATTGATTGCTTCTGTTTGATTTGATAAAAGGAGACGTGAGTCGAGTTGTGTCTAATTGTGCTACAGCTGCTCTGCAGCTACATGGATTGTCAGGGGACTACTTTCTGTGTTCGTTAGTGTTTTTTAATGGCTTAGTATTTGAGAGGATTTCTGTTAAATTGAAGGTTTTTTTTACCACATGTCATAATCATAAATCATGAGAATAACAGCACCTTCTCAAATACCAGAGTTATCCTTTAAATCACTGAAGAATGCAGAATCAGCACATACTTAAACCTCCAAAAAGGACTATCGCTGTATATTGAATAGCCTAAGAACTCATTAGTTTACCATTGTGTTACAAGTTTGTCCAGCTCTTAATTATCCTACACGTTGAGCAATAAATTTCCCATGCATCACCATGCTGACAGGCTATTGGCTTTACACACAATCCCTTATTCTTCGGTTTCTCTCTCTTTTCCTCTTCATGTCTCTCACACTAATTCGTGCTCATACACAGTGCTGGTAATCATAGAGTTCTGGGTGATAATGAGAAGTGTCACAACGGCGGTCTCGTCATTTCCAGCCCAGCTGCCGCGCATTACGCTGGCTATCGATGGCTCTGATTCCAGGCCATAATTGCTCTGCCTCTGAATAATTGAAAGAGGGTGAGGAGGTAAATCCCAGAGGTGTCATGGTGGGAGAAAGATGGATGCTGCAGTGTTCAGTGCTGTCAGGTCTGGAGGTGTAAAGGGGCCTGGAGGACATGATGAGACCCTCAAGGGGAGATTGTCCCCGCACACATGATGGACCGCTAGAAGAATGATTTCTGGCACGGTGGTCTTCAACATGGAACATGTTATTTTCCCAGATCCCTGCTGAAGTGTTTGTGGATTTGAGGGTATGCTTGTGTCCTTGTGTCTGTGTTTCATGCCAAAAAGCCAGACAGTATAGCTTTGCATGCCAAATGTTTAAAGAAAATTGGACAGAAACGTATGCATGTAGTGTGTTTGTGCAGGCGTGCACAAGACGGCCAAGCGTTAGCTCAAATGTGGCATTTACCAGTGCAGACGACAGGCTAGAGTAAGCATTTATCATCAATCACACCCTTGGTTTTGATGCATCACCAGAATATGACAGTAGCTTGTAAAAAAAAAAATAAAAAAAAAATCATACGCTAAATGAGAGCTGCTGTCAGATGTTATGGCTGGAATGTTTTTAAGAGGATTATCAAATAATCGCTCCTCATCTAGCACTGTTATTTTTAACTAATATTCAGCAGCTAAAAGCTCTTACCTCCACCTAATGGTGGTGCTTTCAGGGTCAGACACATTAGCCACCATATCTCAGTCAACAGGATGTTTTGGCCTGAACCTGGCAACCAACCATGGCTTTTTTTTCCTGGCAGTGACCAGCACGGTTTTCCTCTGTTCTTTTATTCAGTAAATGTTTCTCCCCTGCATACAAACCTAACATCAGCCACACATATGCATTTTCTCACACATTCGCTTGAGATCTCCATGGGTGAAGCTATGTTTGTTCCCATAGAGGTGGAGGGCTGACACTGCAGAGCAGAGTCAGCGGGTCTCTCCAAGGTCATTACCACTGCCACAGCGTCTGGGCGCCCTGGGAAGGAGGCAGGAATTGATTAATGGCATAGCAAGGTGGAGCGCAGGAGGGGAGGAGCCCAGATTGGCAAGAGAGCAGCACCGCAGAGTTGTGGCTGTATAGTGGTGCTAAAGATAGACAGTGCTAGTGTGAGATACTGCAGAGTGTGACAGAACTACAGCTACTCCTGGTCATAATAGTAGTCGTGTTCTTAATGCACCGAAGTTAAACCTTCAATAAAGACAATAAAGTCGATGGATGGATTTGGAAATTTGAAACTGACATTTAGTTTGCAGCTTTGGACAGTGAAGTTACTTTAAAAATGAAATCAATTACTCTTTACTAATTAAATGACTAATTGTTATTTCTCAAAGGTAATTAGGTATGTAACTCATTACAATAGTTATACTCACTTATTCTCTTAACTCATTGAGTGCCAGCTGTTTTATAAAACAGAATGTACCTTGTGTCATCTTTTTTTCGCATTTTGAGTCATATTTCAAGACCCACAGAATATTTTGTACTATGTCTCTGAAAACACTGAATAGCTCAAATAAACGAAGAGACTCTCTATTTCAACATGAAGTTACATTGTTTCATCAGAGGTAGAGTCGAGGCCACTCCTACCCTAAATGCCACTTTTTCTCCAAAATCCGTCCATTTTGCTCTCTAATCACAATCGTCTCCACTTCCTACTTTGATCTCCGTGGCGTATTCTTTCTCTTAATGCTCTGACTACATCTCCCAGAAGCCCCAACATTACTCACAGGCTGCGGGAGACCGCAATCGGCAACCCGCTGCTGAAAAAACACTTTGACGGTGAAATACGTCAAAGGCACTCAGAGAGTTAAAGGCACTGAAAAGTGGTCCAGTATTGTTGGAGAACGCTCTCTCTAAACAAAGTGCATCGCTCGAGGCAACATGAAAAGGAAAAATGAAACCAATTGTTTCACTCAGGTTTTCTCTGTTGTCTTCCAACAAGTCACATGACATAATAAGAAACACAGAACAAAAGGTAGAGTTGGAGAGAGGAGTACCACTGTTTTCAGAAAGCACACCTTAGTCTTATCTAAATGATTCTCAGCGTCATGGCTTAATATTTAGCTGATTTTCCAAACATGCAGGTGTCACGCAAGGTTTCAGGATGAGACTTCTCTGAGCGGGACACGCAATAACAAGCAGATCGCCAACAGGAAAAAGGAAAAAAAAACATTTCATTTCTGTCTAATAACAATCTGAGCCTCTCAGTTGCAGCAGCAAGCTTTTTTTGTGTGTGTGTCAGCGTTCTCACTCAACACTGCACCAATTTATAATGTTGTTGCCCCCATTAGTCACTTGGACACAAAACCATGTTGGGTTAAAAGTTACCCTTAAACAAAATCAACATACAAAAATCAAAATACACCAAACACTCTCCAGTATTTTCCTAAATATCCCTGTTCATCAGGAGCTCTTAACTCAGACTAAAGGCTGGATTTACACCATACGCTCTCAGTTTTTCACTGTCTGTGTGCTCAGTTTTCTTTTTTTTTTATATCTTGATAAAGCCAATGTGTTCAACATCCCACAGGTGCCGCCACATTGGTGGCAGTACTGCTGGTCAAGTTACCATGGGAACACATTGTGAAGAGCAGTGGTGTATGTGTTAACACAAATCTTCCACAGTGTACTTTTTGAAAGTCATAGACTGGGTAATGAATAGCGAGTCACCGGTGGTGACAGATGGCTCCTGTAGTTTCATTTTAAATGTCAAATGAGTGTTATCTGATGAGGTCTAGACTGTGGATGAGTTTAGAAACACTGATCACCTTGTCCAACTGGGTTACACTGCATGGGAAGCAGTGGCACATCTGTGTGAGCAGATGGACATCCAGCTTCATCTCTTCAGTCAAGACTGAATGTAGTTCGCTGTCCTTTAAATAGCTAACCCAGCCCAGGTTTACACACTGCAGCTCCCTAAAGGCAGAGAGACACAGAGACAAGGAGACATGGGGACTGGACAACAGAAATAGAAAGCTAGAACTTTTGAAACTTCCTGCAGTCTTCAAAACTGACTGATTTGAAACTTCACCCTGTTCTTATTTCCTTCACATTAGATATCAAAACACTTCTAAGAATGATAGCTTTGATTTGCTTTTTAGTAAAGTTGGGACTCAGAGGACTCTCATTTCAGGAAATGATTTTCAAATCAGTGCAGTATAGGGTGAGGCGTCCTGACTTTTAGTCCATGAAATGGGTCATGTTACAAAAAGGATTTTATATATATAGATATACATATACATATATAGATATATACATGTATATCATTTGTTTGGGCTGATCAGTTTAACATGTTTTGAACAGAGCAGTGAAGAATTGCACAGATGGTTTTAGCTTAGTGTTTGTTTTGTAGGTTCCACTTATAAAAAAGCAAAGCTTGTCACCTAAAGGTTAAATAGTGTGGCAGCTTTTTCCTCAGAGGACACAATGTACCTATTGCCCGCTGTATCGCCCCTACACCCACCACCCATTTTCCAAATTCTCCAGCTGATGTATTTGAAGAGACAGAGCGACTCTGTGCTCAGAGAAACCGCATTCAGTGAAACTGACAGTGCTCTGTCTACAGGAGGACACAATACCAGGGAACACAGCGTTTCCTGTCAGAGGAAAAGACAGACAATTTCTCTGTCTTATCTTCTAATTGTAACAAGCTTGTCCTTTTTTGATGGTTAGGTTTCTGGGGCTAATTAGTGAGACAATGGTGGAGAGCTGCAAGGGTGTCATTATGTCACTTTTCACACAGACTGAAGGAATGACAGAGCACACAAAGAAAACACAAGACCGCAAGGAGCAATATAGCTCATCCTTCAAAACAAAACACTGTCAGGAAGAGCATTTATCATCTCTCTGTTTGGAACTTGGAGTCAGTTTATACGAGTCAAAACTCCCACATTGCCTTTTTTATGTTTGTAGCAATAAAGTCGCAAAGGAGGCCTGCTTGTATTCTCTGTGTATTATGATGTGTTGATGTATGTATGTGTGTGTCCACATTTCTGTTTGCATGCTGTCAGGATTGAAGGTATTCAGAGGTGGCAGGTTATAATCAGTGGAGACAGACCTGTGAGTCACACAGTGCGTACCAGATGCTGGAGGTCTGTATGAACACATGACAGCAGCTGAGGTGTTGTCATGTACAGTATGTAGGCAGGACAAGGTGATACTTTTCTGGCATGGCACAAAAAACAATTCACACATAAAGTTAGTGTGTCCCTGGGAAAACACCATGTATCCTGTTTGCCACATTGTCATGCAGGTTGGTATTTCAAATCCTATAAATCTCTACTTATGTTTTGCAGAAGGCTGATGTTTGGCTCTTATTCAGTGTATCTATTTATTGCTGCAACATTCAGTTTAGTGAAACATTTTGTTTGGCTATATGAAAATAGCGTAGACTAAGAACCAACAGCATGCTGACAAGCTGTACCATGAAACAAAAAGTATAAATTTATTGTTTTTTTCATGCTGAATTTTCTTAAAGGGAAGCATAGGACATGATTCATTGATCAGAAATGTAGCTGTAGCACAAAAACTAGCAAACAATTTGATTTCAGTCATATATGACATAAAGATCTACTTTAGTACTCTACTCAAAGATGAATGAACTATTGTAATTTGATTTTGGCGGTCAAAGGTCACTGTGACCTCACAAATCATCTTACTAATTATGACAATTTCACACAAATGTCTCATGGACTGTAAACTTGTCTGCTTGACAAAGGCATACAACCACATGGTGGTAATTCTAGTCTGCTCCGTCCACACTGCAATGATAACGGCACAATAACGCTTGTCGCAAGTATTTCCGTCTACATGGCCATCTACTCGAGTGACAACGAGTGACAAGGATGTAATGCCACGCCGATTGGTGGCGCTGCAAAGAAACAGAGACCCACAAAAAACAATGAAAGAATGCAATGAGCATGCACACGAAGTCCTTGTTATTTAAGCACGCCGAGTGCAAACATAAACACAACACCAAGAAGAAAAAAGCAAAAATGCTAATAAACTTCGCAGCGCTTGTATCACATATGCTACTCTGTAATCTGCCATTGTAATCCAGCAACTTGTTGACAGACTGATGCGCCCTGGATTTTATGCTCCTACTTCTGGTCACGTGATGATGTTGGGTACACACTGCAACTCAACGACATTGTCAGATCTTCTCTCTCTGGAACCCATGTCAGAAAATATTGTTTTGGGTGTCCGACAATGCTGTTGTCGTCTGTACGCAAGGCAGAATCGGTATTAAAGTTTGACGGATTTACAGAATTCTGTTGCTCTGTGGACGGCACCTCAAACAGAGCAAACTCCATGCTGTGTAACCCGGGACACACTTACCACTGAAATAACTGTCTTTCCTGCTGGCAAGGACAATACCCTTCCCCACAGCTACTTGCAAATGTCTCCTATCGGAGAATAAGTACAACTTAGAACTTCCCCCAAGCTGACATCTCCCATGACCTATTTTCATTATGGCTGATGGTTGGTGGCTCACTGCAGAGTGCTAAATGGAGAAAGGACAATAGGCAGATATCAGTGCACACAATATGATGATAGCTGTTTGCCCAGAGTCTGACCTTAAAAGATGGCTAATACTATTCGTCTAATTTGAGACTTGTGGGTGGCTGGTTTATGCTGAGTGAGGAGAAATCGGAGGAGATTGGATGCCCTGGGGAATAGGAAGCAGCATTATTTATAGTTATGTGAGTGATTTCCCCACAAAGATGGAGGAAAGGAAGTTGCTGAACTCCTCAGAGATGCTGAAGAGGTCAGGCTAGAGACCACTGCAGTGACAAGATGGGGAAAAAGCTAGAGAGCAGGGGGTGAGCAGCCTGTGGTCCCCCGGGAGCAGTTGAGTCACCCAGGGCCTGGAGGTGAAGGAGGGGAAAGAGGCAGCCAGGAACTGGGAGACGCTTACAAGAAGCAGCAGCACTTAACCCACAAGACACAGCCTTGAGGCGAGCTATGAGCACTCCACTGGCTGTCCCTGCTGAGCCGTAGCACGTACAAATAAACACACATATCATACGTAAAATGCAGCTTGTGTAGTGGAAAGTCCCAAGCAACTCCTTGAGTGAATTTCCACATCACAAAACCTCAGGTCTTCAACCCAGAGTCCCATCCTAAGGATTCACACACTGTACCAACGCAGATCAATAACCTCCCCCTCATCCAGGCTTGTGACATTTGTAGAGAGAGAGCCTCAAAGAGGGAGGAGAGCTCGAGAAGGGGTCTTCTCTCATTAGAATTCCCTCATCAGTCTTCCTCCTGGAACAGGAGGGGGTAGATGTCAGGGTTTATTAATCGCTCCAGGAAATATTATTGACCTGGACCTTCTGCTCCCTCTCTCCCTGCTGCAGTCAGTGTCTCTGCTCAGCTGCCTCCACATTCCTCCAGTGTCCTGTCTGGACACATTACAGGACACTGCGGCACAGCGTGGAGGCTTCAGCACACAGTGTCTTCATTGACTATGCACTTGGCCTGGGCTTTTCTTTTCACCGCAGCTGCAAAGCTCCACACACACACACACACACACACACACACACACACACACACACACACACCTGCAGCCTTGGGGAAACAAAGCACACTCTGCTCTGCTTCATTATGGGGTGATAGCAGCTTTGGGCGGGGGAGCATTGCTTGGATTCCAACTTTTGTGGAAATACAAAAAGCGTCTTTTAAAACCGCGAACATTTTAAGACGTATTGGTTTTGAAGCCTTACCAGAAGGTTTCAAAAGAGGTGCTCAAATTGATTTGATGTGAAACCCATTCTGAATGCTCAAACACCAGAATCGATCAGAGATGCTCCTCTATCCTCCCCCCTCTGCATTCTTCTACTGGGAGAAAATGAAGGAATGATCATTCAGTCAATCAGCTGAGACTGCTGTCCATGTCGGCGTGCATGCTTGTCTTCATGTGAGGGTGCTGGGGGGATGTTATCAAAGGGGAGGGTGGAGGTGGCAAAGAGCTGAGCATGAGGGTGTTGGTGTTAAGCCTCTTACAGCTTGACTCTAGATTTCACTCCCTATGATCTGATACAACCAGTTGCGCTCGGCTTAGCCACTCATTCGTGGGTTCAATATCAGCTGACATCCAGGCCTCCTGTTGGCATGCATGTTGTGATTTCTAACGTATAGCACGCTAAGACCCTCCACATGCCATATCCTGGAAAGCACACATTTCAGCATGGCATTGTCACGGAAACAGCTGAAGGAAAACAACTGTTTTCAGAGCGGTATTTACTCAAGATCTCTTTGCTCAGTATTGTAATGCACTGATTAAAGCATGAGCATATGCCTTAGTAGAGTAGTAAGGAGGACTGCTTTGGGTTTAGGTTGGGATGTTTGCAATAATATTGTGTGTGGATACAGATGGGGTTTTCTTTTTTTTAACTTTTTATTTATTCCATATAGGTAAAACACATGAAGATGTACAAAAAACCCACCTCAGTTTACAATTTACTCAATCCATTTCACTAATAAATACATGCAATACCTCCTTTCCATACAAGTCAAATGTCATAAGTCAGGGTCACACATATTTCCACCGGCACAGATAACTGTTTTTGCAATACCAAAACAGGCGCTTAAAAAAACAAAAAAAAAAGTAATTAATCAACCAGAAAATGACATATGTAAATAAAAGAAATACAATTTTAAAAACAAAAAGGTATTCAGAGCTCTATATTTTGCGGTGCCAGTTGGGGTGTTAAAGTAACACATCTTTACGTCCCAATCAGGGATTTTCTTATGATATACATTTAAATGAGAAATGTGAAAATTACAGCTACCTTGGCATGGATGTTGTTGCTGAAATAGTTTTTTTTCTCAATGGGTTGGTGAGTGTTTTGTCAGCCTTGTTTTTCAAATATTGATGTTTTGTGCCTCCATGTGGAAGGGTTAGGCATTACACTGTGAGCTTTATGACAGGACTAATGAATGACCAGGATATGAGTGTGTTGTTCCATTGTGTCTCCATGAACTTTGCACCGATGAGCACATTCCTGAAAGCAACAGTCATGAATAAAGAAACATGCCTCGGATCTGTCATGTGTTCTCTAAATGGTGATATTATCCAGCGCATGAGTCTTGACTCTGCAGACATGTCTGCCGCTAGATTTAATATCCGTCTTCATTTTGTTTTTCTGCAGACACAATGGTCCCACTTCTGTTTTTGGTGGCGACAACAACAACATCCAATTCCACCGGCAATGGCAACCACACACAAGGTAAGAACAATAACAAGGGTGACATGTGAGAATTAACTATCCATTGCAGTCATCACTTTTCCTAAGATATGATTATGATGACTTCCACAGTGCATGCCTCTGCTTGATAATAGCCTTTTCTACAGCCTTGTTATTACCAGATCACAATGAACTTTCAGCAGCCCTGGACCATCATTTACGGCTTATTGTCCCTCTTTATAAACATGGCTAATAGCGGTCTGGGACTGTTGGCTGAGTCTGAGCCTCTCATTTTCTGTCAGACAGACACACTGACAGGACGAGATGAGCTGATGCTCATCTCTGTAGACAAAACACTACAGAAGCCAGTTATTAAATCAGACCGCCAACCGGGCGAGAACATGAGGGGCGCCAAGTATTGATTTTAGTTTATCAGTTAATACAATTTACACACAGGGCAAACATATTAGGTCTTTCTCCCTCTTCCTGCTTCTTTGTTGACGGTGCTCTCTGACCCCCGGCTCTGCCTCTCCTCCTTCCTCAGAAGACGTTACATCCCCCAGCCACCACGTCCTCCCCACCGTGCTGGTCCTGTCCCTGCTGCTGCTCATCATCGCACTACTAGCCTGGTACTTCCTCAGGTGAACTCTCCCACCCCTGCAAGGACTCACCCACCTCTGACTGGCTGCAAGCCAAGCTCGAGGGGCAGAGCTCAACGTGACAAACACTTCCTCCTTTAGTCATTGAGGCGGAGTCCAGTCAGGAAGTGCTGCTAGCTGACTCCCTCTCATGCATAGTGAGAAGAGAGGCAGTCTGGTTGTGACAGTGAACCTAAAGGAGCAGCAGAAGAGAGCAGAATTCTGCACCACTTTCGAACTAGAGCAACGTTTTTCCAAGAGTTCAGCTAATGAGAAAGAATAGCTTCTCAAGTTTCAGATGGTAGGATGGATCTGCATGGCTACCTCGCTCATTTGGGAGATCTGAAGTATTTTGTTACTATGGTTTAAAAAAGAAACTTATTTTGCCACGGCATCATTAAATGTTCTTCTGATTTTATTGTATTTTTTTTTCTGGCAGGTTAAAAAACCAGAGAAAAGCAGTCGTCACAACAGTCGACAAGAAAATACCAAATGGCATCCTGGAGGAACAAGGTATGGTTGTTGTTAATTGGACGCTGTGAGAAACAAGGAAACAGATTGTAGATTGTGAGAGAGACAAGGTGGCAGTCAAAAAAGTATGCATAGTGAGAACAAAAAGGAGACATCACAGAAACAAGAAGAGAGAGGTGTAAAAGAGGAAAGCATCAGCTTTATAACTATGCTTGTTGTCCCACTGCTTGTGTTTGTGTACTTCCTGTGGTTAATGTGAAGAACAGAACAGTGTTATCATCGCCACCTTATAGATTTTAACACCGCATGTTTAATTAGCACACACCATTATTTGAGCTGCATTAAGAGCTGACATGTGTGAAGAGTCCTTACAGCTCGTGGGCTTTACAGGAAGCAGCACGTCTTGAGGAGCTGAGGGTGTTCTTTAGGAAGTATTATTCTTATCTGACATTACAATGGAAAGCACAGAGTAGGTTGCATTCTTGCTAATAGGAATGTAACTATTATTATGACTGGGAAAACACAGAGCACACCCAGAGGTAGCTGTAAGAAACACTGAGCAAATAGCAAGGTGTCAGCTGAGCTGCTAATTACTGTGATTGCAAACATGACACATGGTCCACTTTATTATATGAAATTAAATCAGATCAGGTTTCTGGTTTTATATATATATATATATATGTATATCAGAAGATGTCTTACGAATATGATGTTATCAAAATGAATGTAAATGCTGTATTTGATGACAGTGTTGTGACTTTGTGACTCTGTACATACGTGTGTTTATTTGACATGTGTTGTGTTTTAGAGTTTGGATACAGTACTGAGTCGTTATACACCACTGTGCCACCAGGTCAGGTATCCAGGGTGGTGGTATATCGGTTACTAACGCTCTTCTCAGTACTTTTTCAACCTATATTTTTCCAAAATGTGAGCGCTAACAGAATGCCAAGCCGGGTGTTTTTTTTAAAGTGAGGCTTCATTCAAAAGGCTGCCTACAGGCTGCTGTAAATGGCTTCTACCTGGGGTCCTTCAGTTCTCTAACACCTGTTGATTTTTGATGATTGTTCAGTACTCACACTCCTTTTTTAAAATTGTCAGATTCATGTCATAAAATTTCAGACTGGTCACATTTTTGGTCTTTTGATAAGCTGTTTGTAGAAATCCAGAGTAGTTTGATATGGTTATTTTTTTTTATTCAGTGATTCCCAACCAGTATATATTTCCATGTATTTAATTATGACTGCTATGGGTTGCGACTGAGACTATTTAGCAAGTGGACAGAGAGGTCTAAACAGAGAGCTAACAGTCATGGAGACATTGTTGAAATGATCATTGAAAGTAGTTAATTATCTAAAAATTAGCTAAAATAAATGAATACATAGTTGACACATCTGACACTCTAAGTGGTAGTAGTAAAAATTAAAAACTGACCGAAAAGACTTAAACAGTAAGTGAAACATCCTTATAACAACATACACTTTCATATAATTAAACAACAACAGGTGGTGTTGTGTTCATATACAGGACTTTGCGGGTACTTCTGGTTGGGAACCACTGGTCTAATGAAACCTAATCCTCCTCTGAACCCGTCATTTAGTATCATCATACATTTATTAAATCTGTCACAACAACACAACAAATAATTCACCATCACTGTGATAAATCAGCCCAGCAGGGTTGATAAACCCACTGACTGTTCTCCCAACAGAGCAACAGACGGTGGTCCTTCTGCCCAGATCCCCCTCAGCCTCAAAGACCTACGTCCCCATCCCAGTGGACCACCTGGAGGAGGAGTACAGGCTCCGCTCAGCTGATGATGGCAAGCTCTTCAGGGAGGAGTACAATGTAAGAATCCCTTCTTCTTTGCCTGGAGGTTGGAGTAACAGGTGGTCATAAGGCAGCCTTCTCCTCACCGACTTATTTTTGCCAGAGGCTCGTACTGTTGTTATAAGTGTCTGACAGCTTTATGGAAAGGACCTTCCAGAGAAATACAACCTGTTTCTCCACCCAGAAATGGATGTGCACTGATGAGGAGTTCAATCCTGGCACATTTTGAAAAATTGTTGAAAAATCAACCTATTTGTGTGGATAAGTCACCCTTTTATAAAAAGATGTGGTGTGCCTTAAACTGTGGCATCAATGTCAACAGAGTTAAAGGATTTTCATACTGGAGTTAAATGTGTCACATCGTCTATGACACACACTGTACACACACAAAACCACACACTGAAAAATACCCTTTTGGGTATTTGAGGATGTGATTGGGGATCTGAGTCAAAATATAGTGTATGACTCATGGTTCAATTACTCATAAAAGTATGATCATTGATTCAGACAGTTTGTCAGCACAGACAGAGGAAGTTGAAGGTCTCTGCTTTTAATGGAGGACTGTTTACTGTAGGTAACAGAGGAAGTGCCTATGTTGAGGCTGAACAAAGCCTTGCATACTGCCGAACACAATGCACTGGTCCTGAGCAGTTAAAACTCATTTTTCACTTGGAATCTAAATGTAATTTTGCTCTGCAGTCTTTGCCAGGGGGTAATGCCCGCGGGACATATGAGGAGGCAAACAAGGACGACAACAAGGAGAAGAACAGATATCCCAACATCCTTCCTTGTGAGTTTACTTTCAGTTCTGTAGCAACTATATTTCTTTTGACTCATACCCAGAGCGAACAGTTTCCTTCCTGAGTGTGCACGTGTCTTTTGAGTTTTTCTTTGCAGTTCACAATTCAGCGGAATGAAACACCTCAGTGTTGAGTTTCTTCGTTTCTCACCCTTTTTACTTTATATAGTTCCCATCACTCATCTCTGTCAAAACGTTGCTCATTATTCTTCTTAACCTATACACTGTAATTCTCAAAAAGCTTACATAAAATGAGTGATACCACTCTCTTGTCTGTACTGAAAACATGTTCCTGTGAGAGCAGCACATTAAAAACTGGAAAAAAAAGAAAATTCTGCCTACTAAAGTTCACTGTTTATTAACATGTTATATTTATTTGTTGTTTAATCTGTACAAAAAATTGTCAGTCTTCCTTAAAATGAATGATTATCTGCCCGATTTGGTTTGTAGGGCTGCAACCAACGATTATTTTAATCTATAAATCTGCAGATTATTTTCTCAATTCCATTAGTTGTTTGATCTATAAAATGTCAGAAAATGGTGAAAAATGTTCAAGAAAAACCCACAACAGTGTCCATACATCTTGTTTTGTTCAATATATTCACTTTACTGTCATAGAGGAGTAAAAAAACAGAAAATATTCACATTTAAGAAATGAATCTGAGTATTTTTACTTACAACTAGTCCCTGAATCATTACAGCTCGTATTTGTTTGCCCTGCAACAAGCGGAGACTCGTGTTCCTGATTATTTCCAGTGTTTATGGTGGTTGTAAAATTAATGTATAACCCAAGAGTAACACTCTGTGTTGTCATTCTGCTGTAAACCTCTAAATGGCCTGATGGTGTTTTCACCAACAGATGATCACTCCAGAGTGGTGTTGACTCAGCTGGATGGAAATCCCTGTTCAGACTATGTGAATGCTTCTTACATTGACGTGAGTGATGCTTTATTCTTGGTACCTTTATTTGTACAATGACAGGTCTGTTAATATTTAGCTTTCTGTTGTACTGGTCGAGTTTTATATAAAAATTCTTGATTGACTTAATATTCGCTTCCAACAGGGTTACACAGAAAAGAACAAATTCATAGCAGCACAAGGTAAGATATAGTGCGCTTGGAAATGACACACATGCTTGTGTTTGGATATGTCTTTGATAAATCATATATTTTTGTAATCGTCATAGGTCCAAAAGAAGACACCGTAGCAGATTTCTGGAGGATGATATGGGAACAGAAAATAGCAACTGTTGTCATGCTGACAAATCTGAAAGAAAGGAAAGAAGTGAGTTTATTTTCTGCTGTTATTGCTCAGCCTTCCTCAGTAACAATGAGAGAGGGAGAGAGGCTAAAAGGATCAATAGGAAGAGAATTAGCGAAGATTTAAATCAGCATGTGGACTTTGAAATCGATGGCTATATTATGTGTGATAAAGTCGTCTATGGCAGTATCATAATCTCCCATCAGTCTTACATTGAGGTTTCTCTCCTCTCACTTAATCTGGACTGACTGGCTGTGTAAGTGCCTTTAATAAATTTTATTAAAGGAAGTCATGCATTTGACACAAGCCTTGTTTCTTCAAAGGAAAGCCCTTTAATATGTCCCAGAAGAACAACTCATTTACACAGTAGGTGTTTAGCATTGACT
Source organism: Synanceia verrucosa (assembly GCA_029721515.1). Classification (NCBI taxonomy): domain Eukaryota; kingdom Metazoa; phylum Chordata; class Actinopteri; order Perciformes; family Synanceiidae; genus Synanceia; species Synanceia verrucosa. Next base: position 21,680,235 of record CM056550.1, on the reverse strand, counting down.
CGTGGCTGTCATCTCTCCCCAGGATAAGTGCTACCAGTACTGGCCAGACCAGGGCTGTTGGACCTATGGGAACGTGAGGGTGGCAGTAGAAGACTTCACTGTCCTGGTGGACTACACCATACGCAAATTCTGCATTCAATATGTACGTCTAAAGGAGTGTTTGTGTCATAATTACTGTGCAGAAAGGGATATTATTATTAGAAGTTTGGAGAGACGGATAGGAGTGCCAGCATGGGAGCAAAGCAGTGTACTGCTGTGGATGGGACCAGCGTCAAAATAAATAAGTATCAGTTATGAAAATATTCTAAGTGTGCACTTAAACTAATATCTAAAATATGTTTAACTCCTCATACAAACCCACTTTAAAACAGGAACATCACTGCATGTGTAGTATCGTGTGTAGTTCAGTTCCTTTTTCATAGTAAGACAACTTGTTAGTTTCTAGAAGAGCAAGATGTTTTTCAGATGTTTCCAGTAACTTTTGAAAAACATCTTGCTCCTGGCTACAGAAAATGCATCAGATCATTAAATCAAAGCTGCTGCTGCTGCTTTTGATGAATCTCTGTCTCAACAGGAGCTATTACCAAAGATTACCCTGGAGCCAGACTGGGTCTGTTGTGCCTTTTAATTTTACTGTGCAGGTGTCGCTAACACTGTCACTTGTGTTTGTGTTTCTATGCAGCAAGCCAGCGATGCCGCTAAGACTCCCAGGCTGGTCACCCAGCTTCACTTCACCAGCTGGCCTGACTTTGGAGTTCCTTTCTCCCCCATCGGCATGCTCAAATTCCTCAAAAAGGTCAAGTCGGTCAATCCACCCTTCTCTGGGCCTATTGTGGTCCACTGCAGGTACCAAAGCGCTGAGCTAATGGGTCTTTGTTTATTATGTAGTTATTCACTTGAATCTAATTTATGCACCTTTTGCCTGAGCATGACTTGTGGATGGTTTTGATTATCCAATTTGTTTCTATGGAGTTATATATCCCCTGGAAAACAAACTGTCTGGAAACATTGTGAGGGACTAAAGTAATACGTGTTTACAAGCACAGACATCCCTTTGTTTCCCTGCTGTTGTCTGCTAACATGCCTCAGTCAGCTGAGGATTGTGGTTTGTTTTGTCTCCGCAGCGCGGGTGTTGGGAGGACAGGAACCTTCATCGTAATAGATGCCATGATCGACATGATGCACGCGGAACAGAAGGTTGATGTGTTCGGGTTTGTCGCTAAGATACGAGAGCAGCGCTCACAGCTCATTCAGACAGATGTGAGTCAGAGACAGGAAGTTCCCTGTTGTTTATCACACTACATGACACCAATACTTTGTTCACCCTCCTCAATCATCTGCAACATTGAAGTGCAGCTCATAATATGTGTGTTGGTGTGTGTGTGTTCGTCTGTTTGTGTGTATTCTCACCACAGATGCAGTACTCATTCATCTACCAGGCCCTGCTTGAATACTACCTCTATGGAGACACAGAGCTGGACGTGTCGTCTTTGGAAGGACATCTACACAAACTGCACAACACCTTTACAAACGGCGACCGGGTCGGCCTAGAGGAAGAGTTTAAGGTAAGGATGTGGGATTTTAATTTAATCAAATATGAGAAATGAGAAATGGCTTAAATACCCGGAGTAGTCTGTTTAAAATGACATTTCATAATTTACTAATAATGATAGAAAGGTCTATATTGTAAAAGTTTTCAGATTTAATATAACAATGATTCTTAGACATTTTTTTTTTGAACACGTATTGACAGAAAACCAATTCAAGCTAAAGCAGAGCTGATTTGTATCAACCTTTGCTACTTTTCTGCTGTAGTCTTCGGCAGTTAGACACAAAAACGAAAATATACACTAAACAATAAGCAATATGTATCATTTAATAATTCCAGAGTCATATCAGTATTCACAAAATAGTCAAATTAGCATCATCTCCGTCATACTTAAAAAGCACTTATTTTTGAAAGGTGTTGTGCTTTATTTAATTGTGTCTTATGTCTTTATTTATGAGAATGAGAATAAGTGACATTTTAAGAACTGAGGAAGATGCCAGAACCTACATTATGCATTCAACCTCTAAAATTTAAATTCAAGCCATGATAAAATATCCTGTTTTGCTTCCAGAAACTGACTAACATGCGAATAATGAAGGAAAACATGAGAACCGGGAACCTTCCTGCCAACATGAAGAAGAACAGAGTTCTGCAAATTATTCCATGTACGTAAAAAAAAAGACGGAAACCCATGGAACAAAATAGACTGGATGCCCTTTCTATGAGTTAACTGGTGGCAGATTTTGACCTCCAGATTATATTGTCTGTCTATGTTTAGAATCGGAACATGTTTTTTCCAATCTTGTGCTCTGCAGCATTCATTTTTTTCTCAGAGCCGCTCGGGCCGCTGTGTATACGTGATACTCTGTGAACATGTTTACAAGCTGCTTCATTCCAAATGGGTTTGAGGAGTTTCCTGTTCTATTCCCATTTCAGATGACTTCAACCGAGTTATTCTCTCCATGAGAAGAGGTCAGGAGTTCACCGATTACGTCAATGCGTCTTTTATAGATGTAAGCACATTTTTATTATAGAATGTATTCCAGCTTGCATTTATATGTGCAATAGTTCGTGGGTATTGAGGCATTATAGGGAAGTGAAAAAGTGCTTTTTGCTGCGACTCAGGGCTACAGGCAGAAGGACTACTTCATTGCCACCCAGGGCCCTCTGACACACACAGTGGAGGATTTCTGGAGAATGGTGTGGGAATGGAAATGTCACTCCATCGTCATGCTCACTGAGCTCCAGGAGAGGGAGCAGGTAAGCTGCGATAACTCATGACTGCAAACAAGCGAGGTTTCATGGCTGCATTAACCATCTATGCTCCAACTTTCAGCTTCACAAATCTTTACCTCTGTGTTTTTTCACTATTTCTGATTTCCATTCCTTTTATTAAACTATAATTTGTGTTTGACTGTTTATTATAGGACAAGTGTTGCCAGTACTGGCCCACAGAGGACTCTGTCACCTATGGAGATTACACTGTAGAGCTGAAGGGAGACACCTTGTGTGACACCTTCAGTCTACGAGATTTGGTACTCACCTTTGTCCCGGTAAGTTCATTATCACTTGAGCTGTCATACAGCTGTTAATGAGGCAGTTAACGGCACAGCACATTTACAGGTCATGATAACAAGTCATTTCTTGGCTCTGTGACATTGCATAATGCAACTAAATGTTTTGAGCAAGTAAGACTAGTTTTGCTCTAATTCATAATACTGTAGTGTCACTTTTTTGTTTTCACTTTCAGTAGTGGAAGAGGTATTGACATAATTTATTAACTTAATAAAAGTGCAAACATTTAAAAGCTTATTTAAGTAAAAAGTGAGTAGAAAGCAAGAGTATTAAGAAAAAATAAATTAGGTATCAAAAGTGAGTGTTTCCACCCTAGGTCTTATTAATGAGCATTTATAGAACTCTTCTTTGTTTTTGATCAGATTTGATCAGGTCAGAGTTATGGAGTATTGATTCATTCCAAGAGGTCCCTTCTTCATCGTCCATATTCCCACAACTCTTGCAGCTTGTTCTTCTCAACATTTTCACTAATAATGCTGCGACAACTCCACCCCAGGAATCACTGAACGATAATTGTCTTGTAGCGGAGCAAAAAGCCAAGTGAGGAGTACATAAAACTCTTTTGGCTGCCAGAGAAAATGTGATAGGCAGGATGTGTTTAGGATTATCAAGTAAGAGCCTCCCAGCTCATATATTTCATTACATTCGACCCACATTGCCTCTCAGAGGCTCAGTATTACGTTCCTGCCTTCTGAAAGAGCAGCACCATCAGTCCACCACTAATCTACTGCACACTTAACCTACACGACATTGCACTTGCCATTATGCTTTCATATACTGCTAATACATTATATTTGAAAGGTATTATGGGCTCTCGTCTGCCTGTTCATTTCTTTTCAAAGGAGAAGCAGACAAGAGTGATCAGGCACTTCCACTTCCACGGCTGGCCGGAGATCGGGATCCCAGCTGAGGGGAAAGGCATGATCAACATCATCGCCTCAGTGCAGAGACAGCAGCAGCAGTCTGGGAACCATCCCATCGTCGTGCACTGCAGGTACCTTCAAAACAGCCTTGAGTCTTTTTTATATATTGGAGTTGTCATATTTGTTTTGTTTATGTAAACCACTGTTGTTTGAATGAGTTTTGACCTTCGATATTTTGTTTGCTGCAGTGCTGGTGCAGGACGAACAGGTACTTTCATTGCTCTGAGCAATATCTTGGAACGAGTCAAGGCAGAAGGCCTGCTGGACGTGTTCCAAACTGTGAAGAGTTTACGCATGCAGAGGCCTCATATGGTCCAAACTGTGGTAAGTATCAGCACATGTGGATCCTAAATAAGTAGAAATGCCACAGAAATGTATCTCATAGAATCTTCTGGTGCCTCATGAGTCGATTTAAAATAGATTTTTCAGTCAAAAGGATTCCTGATTCAGTACATAGCTGTGCTATTTTCAGCTCTTGCTCCTGCTGTGATACAGTATAAAGGCGGTGTGACAAATTATCGCACGAATACATAATAAAACAAACACAAGATTATGGATTTTTTTTATATTTTAAAAGCTATCAGCTGATTGCTAATAATAATGTAAACTCAAAAGCGAAATGTCAAATGGTTTTTCAGTAGTTATCAGTGATTTTAAGAATAACAAATTCAAGTTATACAAAAATAATAAATCTATGCCTGTTTCATAGATAAAGAGTGGCCGCTGCTTTTTTATTTCTCGGTAATTTTCAAAAATAAATTGGAGAAAGAATTATACTGGAAACATTACGGTTGTTGAATTATTCCTTGTTCAGCTTGATTTAACATTACATTTAATTTCTACTTAATGAAAGTCATTTTACAGACCGACGCCTCAGGCTTTCTCATTTTTCTCTGTTTTCTCTGTTTAGGAACAATATGACTTCTGCTACAGGGTGGTACAAGACTTTGTTGACATTTTCTCAGACTATGCCAATTTTAAATGACGAGATTTGCCTTAAACATGGTTTTTAATGTTGTTTTCTAAAGCTGTTTGTCAGTTTTATGTGTTTCTTTAACTTCAAATGATCTATTTTGCTATGCACTTGTCCTATCATTAACTCCGTCCTCGCTGTAATATACTGTATGTCAGTGGATGAAAATTGTAAATGAAAAACATTTTATTAATAATGTATATTTCACCTTGTGTATGATAATAATTTTGTCATTAAGTGTTGTTACAAACTTGGTCTCTTTCAGTTTTGTTGTATAGTACCGTATTTTAAATGTTTATCTAAGTGTTATTTTGGATTGACCACTTAATATTTTTAAAGTTGTAGTAATTGTAAATGTATTTATGTAGTGACGATGACATTCCAATCTTGAGTTTGGAGAACACAACAGGAATGTTAAGATTTGTTTTTGGGGTTTTTTTGTTATGTAAACACACCGTACATCATTTCATTTATTGTTAACTTCTATCTGAGATTAGAGGCGATATTGAAACTACATGCCCATCACAAATGTGATACTCTTTCCAATGGAAATATTGTCAGAAAAATAATGAAGCACCTCAGCCAGAATGCACAGAGCATCAAGTATGCAACAGAGGCAGAGATGATGACACAGGGGTTGATTTCCATGATGGATTGAGGCGGAAGTTTTACAGTTAGATGTTTCACAGTCATGAAATACCATTACACTGGTTTTGTACCTCAGAAAAGTGGTATGCAAGTTGAACTGCATTTAACATGGATGTAACAGTCTGCCTTTTGTCAGGAGACAGCAAAATGTATTTTGCTAAAATGACTGCACATTAAAAAGCACATAACAAAGCCTTTTGCCAAGAACTTGCAATATTCAAGTGTATATTTGCTTTATTTGTATTATAGCTTTTCTGCAAATCAGTGCCATATGTAATTTTTTAAGACATGGAAAAGTGGAATAACCCTGAGGTGAAGGATGAGCATTGAGAGGTGATCTTTAGATAAATGTGGTTGATAAATGCAGTAGAGTCAGTACAATTTCATGACAAATGATGTCAGATGCATCGTTAACACACAGGAACATTTAAAGTATAACAGATGAATCCTGTAATCGCAAAAACCACAGTACACACGTGGTGCTTCAGTGCCTGCTTAATGCAAGAACAACAAGACAATAACGCCTCATATTACCCATGTCTGATTATATCTTTTAGAATACATGGATTTGATTTTCACTTGGGTCAAAACAACTGACAGCTTTTTTTGTGCTTGTCTTGTGTGACAGAAACCCCACTCATCTGGTACTCCAATATATACCCAAACATTTAGAATAATTTGACCCAGATCTGCTTTAATCCTAAATTAAAATATGTAATGCTGTATGTAAATATTACATGCTAACATTGTGAAAGTGGCTGAGCAGCAAGGAACTGTTAAGTGGTCATTTTTTGTCTTTCTGGAGTTGTGAGGTGTAGTACAAGAAGAGACATAAAAACAACCCCAGTCTACTTTCCCATGGCTTCTTCTCTGTCTGCCTTTCTTTTTCAGAATATTTAGACTACGACTGCCTTTGCTCTCTGTGGTCTATCCATTTTTGGATTCTCAATGTCATTCAAATGCAGGTTGCAATATTAAATTCATTTGAAAATGCTTTGGGAGCAGTGAATGTTTTCTTCCAATGCCTTTTCTGGGGTAAAAATAAAATCTTCATTTCACTGTCTTAGTTGAAAATATATAAAAATGTTCATAAAAAGGTCACAGTTCATTGTGTAGTATATGGAAATAGTCATAATCATTTGCCATAATTTACCATGACTAAAAATTTTAAAAAAAAAAAAGTCATCAAAATGACTTATGATAGCATTTTCTTGAAATAACTTGGAAATTTGCCATATTTTAGGGTGTGTAAAATTTTGGAAAAAATGCCATAGTATAGCATGTCGAAAAAAAAATATCAAATTTTCAAATGTCAAAAAAAAAAATCCAATTTAGTAGTTATATCATTTTTAATGAAATTGTGGTATAATTTCTTGAAATAACTTGAGAATTTGCCATAATTTACCATTACTAAAAATTTGGAAAAAATGCCATAGTATAGTATGTCAAAAAAAGTCGAAAAATTCAAATTTTCAACTGTCAAAAAAAGTCATCAAAATTACTTATTATGTCATTTTGAATGAAACTGTGGCAAACTTTCTTGAAATAATTTTGAAATTTACCATATTTTAGGATGTGTAAAATTTTGGAAAAAATGCCATACTATAGTATGTCAAAAAAAGTCAAAAAAGTCAAATTTTCAATTGTCACAAAAAGTCATCAAAATGACTTATTATATCATTTTGAATGAAAATGTGGCATAATGTCTTCATATAACTTGAAAATTTGCCATATTTTAGGATGTGTAAAATTTTGGCAAAAAATGCCATACTATGGTATGTCAAAAAAAGTCGAAAAAGTCAAATTTTCAAATGTCAAAAAAAGTCATCCAAATTAGTAGTTATATCATTTTGAATGAAAATGTGGCATACTTCATATAACTTGAAAATTTGCCATATTTTAGGATGTGTAAAATTTTGGAAAAAATGCCATACTATAGTATGTCAAAAAAAGTCAAAAAAGTCAAATTTTCAATTGTCACAAAAAGTCATCAAAATGACTTATTATATCATTTTGAATGAAAATGTGGCATAATTTCTTCATATAACTTGAAAATGTGCCATATTTTAGGATGTGTAAAATTTTGGAAAAAAATGCCATACTATAGTATGTCAAAAAAAACTCAAAAAAGTCAAATTTTCAACTGTCAGAAAAAGTCATCAAAATGACTTATGATAGCATTTTAAATGAAATTGTAGCATAGTTTCTTGAAATAACTTGGAAATATGCCATAATTTACCATTGCTAAAAATTTGGGAAAAAAGCCATAGTATAGTATGTCGAAAAAAGTCGAAAATGTCAAATTTTCAAATGTCAAAAAAAGTCATCAAAATTACTTATTACAGCATTTTGAATTAAATTGTTTCATATATTCTTGGAAAATACTTGAAAATTTGCCATATTTTAGGATGTCTGAAATTTTGGAAAAAAAATGCCATACTATAGTATGTCCAGAAAATGTCGAAAAACTCAAATTTTCAACTGTCAAAAAAAGTCATCAAAATGACTTATTATATCATTTTGAATGAAACTGTAGCATACTTTCTTGAAATAATTTGAAAATTTACCATATTTTAGGATGCGTAAAATTTTGGAAAAAATGCCATACTATACTATGTCAAAAAACTCAAAAAAGACAAATTTTCAACTGTCAAAAAAAATCATCAAAATGACTCATGATAGCATTTTAAATGAAATTGTAGCATAGTTTCTTGAAATAACTTGGAAATATGCCACAATTTACCATTACTAAAAATTTGGGAAAAAATGCCATAGTATAGTATGTCGAAAAAGTCGAAAAAGTCAAATTTTCAAATGTCAAAAAAAGTCATCCAATTTAGTAGTTATATCATTTTGAATGAAAATGTGGCATAATTTCTTCATATAACTTGAAAATTTGCCATATTTTAGGATGTGTAAAATTTTGGAAAAAATGCCATACTATAGTATGTCATAAAAAGCAGAAAAAGTCAAATTTTCAACTGTCACAAAAAGTCATCAAAATTACTTATTATATAATTTTGAATGAAACTGTAGTATACTTTCTTGAAATAACTTGGAAATATGCCATAATTTACCATTGCTAAAAATTTAGAAAAAATGCCATAGTATAGTATGGTGAAAAAAGTCGAAAATGTCAAATTTACAAATGTCAAAAAAAGTCATGCAAATTAGTAGTTATATCATTTTGAATGAAAATGTGGCATAATTTCTTCATATAACTTGAAAATTTGCCATATTTTAGGATGTGTAAAATTTTGGAAAAAATGCCATACTATAGTATGTCAAAAAAAGTCAAAAAAGTCAAATTTTCAACTGTCAAAAAAAGTCATCAAAATGACTTATTATGTCATTTTGAATGAAACTGTGCCAAACTTTCTTGAAATAATTTTAAAATTTACCATATTTTAGGATGTGTAAAATTTTGTAAAAAAAAATGCCATACTATAGTATGTCAAAACAAGTCGAAAAAGTCAAATTTTCAAATGTCAAAAAAAGTCATCCAAATTAGTAGTTATATCATTTTGAATGAAAATGTGGCATAATTTCCTCATATAACTTGAAAATTTGCCATATTTTAGGATGTGTAAAATTTTGGAAAAAATGACATACTATAGTATGTCAAAAAAAGTCGAAAAAGTCAAATTTTCATCTGTCAAAAATAGTCATCAAAATGACTCATTATGTCATTTTGAATGAAACTGTGGCAAACTTTCTTGAAATAAATTTGAAATTTACCATATTTTAGGATGTGTAAAATTTTGGAAAAAATGCCATACTATAGTATGTCAAAAAAAAGTCGAAAAAGTTAAATTTTCAAATGTCAAAAAAAGTCATCCAAATTAGTAGTTATATCATTTTGAATGAAAATGTGGCATAATTTCTTCATATAACTTGAAAATTTGCCATATTTTAGGATGTGTAAAATTTTGGAAAAAATGCCATACTGTAGTATGTCAAAAAAAGTCAAAAAAGTCAAATTTTCAACTGTCAAAAAAAGTCATCAAAATGACTTATTATAGCATTTTAAATGAAATTGTAGCATAGTTTCTTGAAATAACTTGGAAATATGCCATAATTTACCATTGCTAAAAATTTAGAAAAAATGCCATAGTATAGTATGGTGAAAAAAGTCGAAAATGTCAAATTTACAAATGTCAAAAAAAGTCATGCAAATTAGTAGTTATATCATTTTGAATGAAAATGTGGCATAATTTCTTCATATAACTTGAAAATTTGCCATATTTTAGGATGTGTAAAATTTTGGAAAAAATGCCATACTATAGTATGTCAAAAAGTCAAAAGTCAAATTTTCAACTGTCAAAAAGTCATCAAAATGACTTATTATGTCATTTTGAATGAAACTGTGCCAAACTTTCTTGAAATAATTTTAAAATTTACCATATTTTAGGATGTGTAAAATTTTGTAAAAAATGCCATACTATAGTATGTCAAAACAAGTCGAAAAAGTCAAATTTTCAAATGTCAAAAAAAGTCATCCAAATTAGTAGTTATATCATTTTGAATGAAAATGTGGCATAATTTCCTCATGTAACTTGAAAATTTGCCATATTTTAGGATGTGTAAAATTTTGGAAAAAATGACATACTATAGTATGTCAAAAAAAGTCGAAAAAGTCAAATTTTCATCTGTCAAAAATAGTCATCAAAATGACTCATTATGTCATTTTGAATGAAACTGTGGCAAACTTTCTTGAAATAAATTTGAAATTTACCATATTTTAGGATGTGTAAAATTTTGGAAAAAATGCCATACTATAGTATGTCAAAAAAAGTCGAAAAAGTTAAATTTTCAAATGTCAAAAAAAGTCATCCAAATTAGTAGTTATATCATTTTGAATGAAAATGTGGCATAATTTCTTCATATAACTTGAAAATTTGCCATATTTTAGGATGTGTAAAATTTTGGAAAAAATGCCATACTGTAGTATGTCAAAAAAAGTCAAAAAAAAGTCAAACTTTCAACTGTCAAAAAATTTCATCCAAATTAGTAGTTATGTCATTGTGAATGAAACTGTAGCATACTTTCTTGAAATAATTTGAAAATTTACCATATTTTAGGATGTGTAAAATTTTGGAAAAAATGCCATACTATAGTATGTCAAAAAAAAACTCAAAAAAGTCAAATTTTCAACTCTCAAAAAAAGTCATCAAAATGACTTATGATAGCATTTTAAATGAAATCGTAGCATAGTTTCTTGAAATAACTTGGAAATATGCCATAATTTACCATTACTAAAAATTTGGAAAAACTGCCATAGTATAGTATGTCGAAAAAAGTCGAAAATGTCAAATTTTCAAATGTCAAAAAAAGTCATGCAAATTAGTAGTTATATCATTTTCAATGAAAATGTGGCATAATTTCTTCATATAACTTGAAAATTTGCCATATTTTAGGATGTGTAAAATTTTGGAAAAAATGCCATACTATAGTATGTCAAAAAAAGTCGAAAAATTCAAATTTTCAACTGTCAAAAAAAGTCATCAATATTACTTATTATATCATTTTGAATGAAACTGTAGCATACTTTCTTGAAATAATTTGAAAATTTACCATATTTTAGGATGTGTAAAATTTTGGAAAAAATGCCATACTATAGTATATCAAAAAAAAACTCAAAAAAGTTAAATTTTCAACTGTCAAAAAAAGTCATCAAAATGACTTATGATAGCATTTTAAATGAAATTGTAGCATAGTTTCTTGAAATAACTTGGAAATATGCCATAATTTACCATTACTAAAAATTTGGAAAAACTGCCATAGTATAGTATGTCGAAAAAAGTCGAAAATGTCAAATTTTCAAATGTCAAAAAAAGTCATGCAAATTAGTAGTTATATCATTTTGAATGAAAATGTGGCATAATTTCTTCATATAACTTGAAAATTTGCCATATTTTAGGATGTGTAAAATTTTGGAAAAAAATGCCACACTATAGTATGTAAAAAAAAAAAAAGTCGAAAAAGTCAAATTTTCAACTGTCAAAAAAAGTCATCAAAATTACTTATTATATCATTTTGAATGAAACTGTAGCATACTTTCTTGAAATAAAAAAAAAGTCATGCAAATTAGTAGTTATATCATTTTGAATGAAAATGTGGCATAATTTCTTCATATAACTTGAAAATTTGCCATATTTTAGGATGTGTAAAATTTTGGAAAAAAATGCCATACTATAGTATGTCAAAAAAAAACTCAAAAAAGTCAAATTTTCAACTGTCAAAAAAAGTCATCAAAATGACTTATTATAGCATTTTAAATGAAATTGTAGCATAGTTTCTTGAAATAACTTGGAATATGCCATAATTTACCATTGCTAAAAATTTGGGAAAAAAGCCATACTATAGTATGTCAAAAAAAGTCGAAAAATTCAAATTTTCAACTGTCAAAAAAAGTCATCAAAATGACTTATTATGTCATTTTGAATGAAACTGTGGCAAACTTTCTTGAAATAATTTTGAAATTTACCATATTTTAGGATGTGTAAAATTTTGGAAAAAATGCCATACTATAGTATGTCAAAAAAAGTCAAAAAAGTCAAATTTTCAATTGTCACAAAAAGTCATCAAAATGACTTATTATATCATTTTGAATGAAAATGTGGCATAATGTCTTCATATAACTTGAAAATTTGGCATATTTTAGGATGTGTAAAATTTTGGCAAAAAATGCCATACTATGGTATGTCAAAAAAAGTTGAAAAAGTCAAATTTTCAAATGTCAAAAAAAGTCATCCACATTAGTAGTTATGTCATTTTGAATGAAAATGTGGCATAATTTCTTCATATAACTTGAAAATTTGCCATATTTTAGGATGTGTAAAATTTTGGAAAAAACGCTTTTTTTGACATACTATAGTATGTCAAAAAAAGTCGAAAAAGTCAAATTTTCAATTGTCACAAAAATTCATCAAAATGACCTATTAAATCATTTTGAATGAAAATGTGGCATAATTTTTTCATATAACTTGAAAATCTGCCCTATTTTAGGATGTGTAAAATTTTGGAAAAAATGCTTTTTTTGACATACTATAGTATGTCAAAAAAAAGTCGAAAAAGTCAAATTTTCAACTGTCAAAAAAAGTCATCAAAATGACTTATTATGTCATTTTGAATGAAACTGTGGCAAACTTTCTTGAAATAATTTTGAAATTTACCATATTTTAGGATGTGTAAAATTTTGGAAAAAAATGCCATACTATAGTATGTCAAAAAAAACTCAAAAAAGTCAAATTTTCAACTGTCAAAAAAAGTCATCAAAATGACTTATGAAAGCATTTTAATTGAAATTGTAGCATAGTTTCTTGAAATAACTTGGAAATATGCCATAATTTACCATTGCTAAAAATATGGGAAAAATGCCATACTATAGTATGTCAAAAAAAAGTCGAAAAAGTCAAATTTTCAACTGTCAAAAAAAGTCATCAAAATGACTTATTATGTCATTTTGAATGAAACTGTGCCAAACTTTCTTGAAATAATTTTGAAATTTACCATATTTTAGGATGTGTAAAATTTTGTAAAAAAAAAATGCCATACTATAGTATGTCAAAACAAGTCGAAAAAGTCAAATTTTCAAATGTCAAAAAAAGTCATCCAAATTAGTAGTTATATCATTTTGAATGAAAATGTGGCATAATTTCCTCATATAACTCGAAAATTTACCATATTTTAGGATGTGTAAAATTTTGGAAAAAAATGCCATACTATAGTATGTCAAAAAAAAACTCAAAAAAGTCAAATTTTCAACTGTCAAAAAAAGTCATCAAAATGACTAATTATAGCATTTTAAATGAAATTGTAGCATAGTTTCTTGAAATAACTTGGAAATATGCCATAATTTACCATTGCTAAAAATTTGGGAAAAAAGCCATAGTATAGTATGTCGAAAAAAGTCGAAAATGTCAAATTTTCAAATGTCAAAAAAAGTCATGCAAATTAGTAGTTATATCATTTTGAATGAAAATGTGGCATAATTTCTTCATATAACTTGAAAATTTGCCATATTTTAGGATGTGTAAAATTTTGGAAAAAATGCCATACTATAGTATGTCAAAAAAAGTCAAAAAAGTCAAATTTTCAAATCTCACAAAAAGTCATCAAAATGACTTATTATATCATTTTGAATGAAAATGTGGCATAATTTCTTGAAATAATTTGAAAATTTACCATATTTTAGGATGTGTAAAATTTTGGAAAAAATGCCATACTATGGTATGTCAAAAAAAACTCGAAAAAGTCAAATTTTCAGCTGTCAAAAAAAGTCATCAAAATGACTTATGATAGCATTTTAAATGAAATTGTAGCATAGTTTCTTGAAATAACTTGGAAATATGTCATAATTTATCATTGCTAAAAATTTGGGAAAAAAGCCATACTATAGTATGTCAAAAAAAGTCGAAAAATTCAAATTTTCAACTGTCAAAAAAAGTCATCAAAATGACTTATTATGTCATTTTGAATGAAACTGTGGCAAACTTTCTTGAAATAATTTTGAAATTTACCATATTTTAGGATGTGTAAAATTTTGGAAAAAATGCCATACTATAGTATGTCAAAAAAAGTCAAAAAAGTCAAATTTTCAATTGTCACAAAAAGTCATCAAAATGACTTATTATATCATTTTGAATGAAAATGTGGCATAATGTCTTCATATAACTTGAAAATTTGCCATATTTTAGGATGTGTAAAATTTTGGCAAAAAATGCCATACTATGGTATGTCAAAAAAAGTTGAAAAAGTCAAATTTTCAAATGTCAAAAAAAGTCATCCACATTAGTAGTTATGTTATTTTGAATGAAAATGTGGCATAATTTCTTCATATAACTTGAAAATTTGCCATATTTTAGGATGTGTAAAATTTTGGAAAAAATGCTTTTTTTGACATACTATAGTATGTCAAAAAAAGTCGAAAAAGTCAAATTTTCAATTGTCACAAAAAGTCATCAAAATGACTTATTAAATCATTTTGAATGAAAATGTGGCATAATTTCTTCATATAACTTGAAAATCTGCCCTATTTTAGGATGTGTAAAATTTTGGAAAAAATGCTTTTTTTGACATACTATAGTATGTCAAAAAAAGTCGAAAAAGTCAAATTTTCAACTGTCAAAAAAAGTCATCAAAATGACTTATTATATCATTTTGAATGAAACTGTAGCATACTTTCTTGAAATAATTTGAAAATTTACCATATTTTAGGATGCGTAAAATTTTGGAAAAAATGCCATACTATACTATGTCAAAAAAACTCAAAAAAGTCAAATTTTCAACTGTCAAAAAAAGTCATCAAAATTACTTATGATAGCATTTTAAATGAAATTGTAGCATAGTTTCTTGAAATGACTTGGAAATATGTCACAATTTACCATTACTAAAAATTTGGGAAAAAATGCCATAGTATAGTATGTCGAAAAAGTCGAAAAAGTCAAATTTTCAACTGTCAAAAAAAGTCATCAAAATGACTTATTATGTCATTTTGAATGAAACTGTGCCAAACTTTCTTGAAATAATTTTGAAATTTACCATATTTTAGGATGTGTAAAATTTTGTAAAAAAAAAATGCCATACTATAGTATGTCAAAACAAGTCGAAAAAGTCAAATTTTCAAATGTCAAAAAAAGTCATCCAAATTAGTTGTTGTATCATTTTGAATGAAAATGTGGCATAATTTCCTCATATAACTCGAAAATTTACCATATTTTAGGATGTGTAAAATTTTGGAAAAAATGACATACTATAGTATGTCAAAAAAAGTCGAAAAATTCAAATTTTCAACTGTCAAAAAAAGTCATCAAAATGACTCATTATGTCATTTTGAATGAAACTGTGGCAAACTTTCTTGAAATAATTTTGAAATTTACCATGTTTTAGGATGTGTAAAATTTTGGAAAAAATGCCATACTATAGTATGTCAAAAAAAAGTCGAAAAAGTTAAATTTTCAAATGTCAAAAAAAGTCATCCAAATTAGTAGTTATATCATTTTGAATGAAAATGTGGCATAATTTCTTCATATAACTTGAAAATTTGCCATATTTTAGGATGTGTAAAATTTTGGAAAAAAATACCATACTATAGTATGTCAAAAAAAACTCAAAAAAGTCAAATTTTCAACTGTCAAAAAAAGTCATCAAAATGACTTATTATAGCATTTTAAATGAAATTGTAGCATAGTTTCTTGAAATAACTTGGAAATATGCCATAATTTACCATTGCTAAAAATTTGGGAAAAAAGCCATAGTATAGTATGTCGAAAAAAGTCGAAAATGTCAAATTTTCAAATGTCAAAAAAAGTCATGCAAATTAGTAGTTATATCATTTTGAATGAAAATGTGGCATAATTTCTTCATGTAACTCGAAAATTTGCCATATTTTAGGATGTGTAAAATTTTGGAAAAAAGTGCCATACTATAGTATGTCAAAAAAACTCAAAAAAGTCAAATTTTCAACTGTCAAAAAAAGTCATCAAAATTACTTATGATAGCATTTTAAATGAAATTGTAGCATAGTTTCTTGAAATAACTTGGAAATATGCCATAATTCACCATTACTAAAAATTTGGAAAAAATGCCATAGTATAGTATGTCGAAAAAAGTCGAAAATGTCAACTTTTCAAATGTCAAAAAAAGTCATCTAAATTAGTAGTTATATCTTTTTGTATGAAAATCTGGCATTATTTCTTCATATAACTTGAAAATTTGCCATATTTTAGGATGTGTAAAATTTTGGCAAAAAATGCCATACTATGGTATGTCAAAAAAAGTTGAAAAAGTCAAATTTTCAAATGTCAAAAAAAGTCATCCACATTAGTAGTTATGTCATTTTGAATGAAAATGTGGCATAATTTCTTCATATAACTTGAAAATTTGCCATATTTTAGGATGTGTAAAATTTTGGAAAAAATGCTTTTTTTGACATACTATAGTATGTCAAAAAAAGTCGAAAAAGTCAAATTTTCAATTGTCACAAAAAGTCATCAAAATGACTTATTAAATCATTTTGAATGAAAATGTGGCATAATTTCTTCATATAACTTGAAAATCTGCCCTATTTTAGGATGTGTAAAATTTTGGAAAAAATGCTTTTTTTGACATACTATAGTATGTCAAAAAAAGTCGAAAAAGTCAAATTTTCAACTGTCAAAAAAAGTCATCAAAATGACTTATTATGTCATTTTGAATGAAACTGTGGCAAACTTTCTTGAAATAATTTTGGAATTTACCATATTTTAGGATGTGTAAAATTTTGGAAAAAAATGCCATACTATAGTATGTCAAAAAAAACTCAAAAAAGTCAAATTTTCAACTGTCAAAAAAAGTCATCAAAATGACTTATGATAGCATTTTAAATGAAATTGTAGCATAGTTTCTTGAAATAACTTGGAAATATGCCATAATTTACCATTGCTAAAAATATGGGAAAAATGCCATACTATAGTATGTCAAAAAAAAGTCGAAAAAGTCAAATTTTCAACAGTCACAAAAAGTCATCAAAATGACTTATTATATCATTTTGAATGAAACTGTAGTATTCTTTCTTGAAATAACTTGGAAATATGCCATAATTTACCATTGCTAAAAATTGGGAAAAAATGCCATAGTATAGTATGTTGAAAAGTCAAGTCAATTTTATTCGTATAACCCTATATCACAAATTTGGATTTTGCCTCAGAGGACTTTACAACGAGTACAGTATATGACACCCTCTGTCCTTTAAAAACAACCTTCACATCGACTAAGGAAAAACTTCCCAAAGAAACTTTTAACAGGGAAAAAGAAATGCAAGAAACCTCAGGAAGAGCAACAGAGGAGGTACCCCTCTTCCAGGATGGACAGACATTCAATGATGCCATGTGTACAGAGTAACAACAATGAAAAACACATTAACACTCCATATAATAACAGTTAAAACATCTAGAATTGTATTTAAGTGTCCAACGCCATATAACAACAACTAATACATATAGAATTGTATGAAAATGTCCAACGGGATGAAAAGCATCATCAAGCTGTCGGCAATGGATTCTGAGCATGTCTTCCTCCCCACCACGCCAACCAGATGAAGCCTGGGTAGCACATCTTCCTCTCCATAATGCCAACGGATGAAGCCTGTGTAGCACATCCTCCTCTCCACCACACCAAACAGGAGAAGCCTCAGCAAGATGTCCTCATCATCACCATGTCACTCAGTACCAGAAGATGAAGCCTGGTCTGTCCAGACTCTACTCCACCAGGTAAACTGGAACCCTGGATACCTGTGAGATAAGAAAGCACAGGGACTATGAGGCATAAAACTAATTTGCAACATGTGTTAAAGGGAGGGAGAGGAAACATCCTCTTCTCCACAACGCAAACAGATACAATCTGAGCAGCATTGGCTCCTGTCCATCTCGCCAAACAGATGGAGCCTGAATGACAGAACCTCCTTCCCACCCAAATGTCTAAAAATTTGAAGAAAAAAAATGCCATAGTATAGTATGTTGAAAAGGTCAAATTTTCAAATGTCTATAAAAATCATCAAAATTACTTATTACATCATTTTGAATGAAATTGTGGTATAATTTCTTGAAATAACTTCAAAAATTTGTCATATTTTACCATGTCTAAATTTTGGGAAAAAATGCAATAGTCAAATATGTTGAAATAAGTCGAGAAAGTCATCAAAATTACTCATTGTAGCATTTTGAATGAAACTGTAGTATTGTAATTGGAAAAAACTTGAAAATTTGCTAGAGTTTTTCCATTTCTAAAATTTTGGGAAAAATGCCATAGTGTAGTATGTCAGAAAAACGGCAAAAAAGTCAAATTTTCAACCGTCAGAAAAGTCATCAAAATTACTTATTATGTAATTTTTAATGAAATTGTGGTATAATTTCTTGAAATAACCTGAAAATTTGCCATATTTTAGGATGTGTAATATTTTGGAAAAAAATGCCATACTATAGTATGTCGAAAAAAGTAGAAAAAGTTAAATTTTCAACTGTCAAAAAAAGTCATCAAAATTACTTATTATAGCATTTTGAATGAAATTGTTTCATATATTCTTGAAAAATACTTGAAAATTTGCCATATTTTAGCATGTCTGAAATTTTGGAAAAAATACCATACTATAGTATGTCCAGAAATTGTCGAAAAACTCAAATTTTAAAATGTCAAAAAAAGTCATCAAAATTACTTACGATAGCATTTTGAATGAAATTGTAGTATAACTTCTTGAAATAACTTGAAAATTTGCTATATTTTAGGGTGTAAAATTTGAAAAAAATGCCATAGTATAGTATGTCGAAAAAAAGTCAAAAAGTCAAATTTTCCATTGTCAAAAAAGTCATCAAAATTACATATTATGGCATTTTGAATCAAATTGTACTGTAATATCTTGAAATAACTTGAAAAATTTTCGAAATTTCAGCATGTCTAAAATTTTGGAAAAAATGCCATAGTATAGTATGTTGAAAAAGGTCGAGAAACTCAAATTTTCAACTGTCAAAAAAAATCATCAAAATTACTTATTATAGCATTTTGAATGAAATTGTTAAATAATTTCTTAAAAAATACTTAAACATTTGCCATATTTTAGCATGTCTAAAACTTTGGAAAAAAATGCCATAGTATAGTATGTTAAAAAAAGTCAAAAAGTCAAATTTTCAACTGTCAAAAAAAGTCACCAAAATTACATATTATGGCATTTTGAATGAAATTGTAGTATAATTTCTTGAAATAACTTCAAAAATTTGCCAAAGTTCAGCATGTTTAAAATTTTGGAAAAAATGCCATAGTATAGTATGTCGAAGAATTTGAAAAAAATCAAATCATCAAAAGCCCTTATTACATGATTTTTTTTTTTTTTTTTTTTTTTTAAATTTTTAGCATGTCAACCCCTGCCTTTTTATCACAATCTTGGTGCGATGACATTTTGACACACTAACCTTTGACCTTTTTAATTACATTTTTTGACAAGCTGTACTATGATTATTCATGTCATACTATTATATGACTGCCTTTGACTGACTTTTTTTTTGATGTTCTGCACTACAACTTTTTTCCCAGAAATCTTCAACATTCTACTGTGACCTTTTCCATTCTAGCTCATATTTTACTCCGATAGTACTGCAAGTTAGGGGTACAACTGTGGGATATTTTGCATTTTTGGTTGAAAATGACTTAATTTTCATAACCATTGTTGTTTCTGACATTAAATTCATCAACTCATCATCACGTCTACTTTATAGTATTTTGGTGTAAGTATTTTAGTTTCAAAACAAATCATTTCTCTGTGGTATGCATTTTTTCCTTTGTTTTTTAATGTCTGGTCAGCAGAGAAAACATGAGGAGCTTAATGTGGAATTAAAAACTGACTCTAACACAAAACGTGGGGGTCATTGCTTCCTGTTTCAATCACTGTTTGCACATTTCCATTCTGTTCAATAAAATGTCACCACAGAAGCGACCTTCTGCATCATCTTCTGCTTGAAGACTGTCAGCAACACTCACTCCATAACATATCACCTCAAATGTGTGAAGCTGTATTTACCTGTGTAGGTAATTCTTTAAGCCAACAGGGGGCAGTGCAATCTGTTTGGAGAGGAGAAATTCTATTAGTTACAGGCAAAATAGCACTCAGTCATCAGTTATTTCAATCCATCCTGGCTTTATATGATGGCCACCGAAGAGTGGCGTTTGTGTGATGACTTAATCAAGATAAGAGAGGGTGCTCTGGTGAATAAGCTAACAAATCTTGAATGCCAGCATAGGGAAACTGTAATTCAAATTATACCTTGAGAATAGTCAAAGTATTTAAATTATGATTGCTCAAAATAAATATCATATGATACACATGACACACAAAAAAATGGATCCCCTAATTCCAAAAACAAATGTGTGGTTGTTTATGAAGCTTTGATTTATGATTGCCACCAGGCAATAACATGGAGTACATTAGAGCTATTTTTGCCAAACAACCATAT
This sequence comes from Synanceia verrucosa, assembly GCA_029721515.1. Lineage (NCBI taxonomy): Eukaryota > Metazoa > Chordata > Actinopteri > Perciformes > Synanceiidae > Synanceia > Synanceia verrucosa. The sequence goes on along the minus strand of CM056550.1, from coordinate 21,659,586 downwards.
TTTATCTTGCTCAAAAACTGAAGTCACAAAAAGATTCTTTGTTGACAATTTCCATTTCCTCTGGGGCCCGGCGCCATGGTAACACTCCATAGCAAGAGGGGTTGTAACCCAAAAGGGTCAACACAAGTGAAGAGGTCATATGAATTATGTATTAACCCTAACTGTCTGTCTAATTTTGACTGACCCTTAACTAATTATATTTCTGCCATTCACAAGGGTTTCCCTTCTTTATCTAATATAATATGGAACATGAGCCATGCACTGTAACCTCTCTGTTGAAATGCTTTTATGTGTGGCTTAGGAAACTAATTTCTGATTACATTATAGAATATGTCTTTTTTTTTTCAGTCACTCTTTCCCCAAATAGGCTCTCATTTCATTAACTATCCCCTCAGCACAATAACGATTCAAAACCACTGAGAAATTCCAAAAGAAAAAACATATTTGAATGATGTTGTTTTGAACAAACTATTGCTGTCAGTAAAGCACCAGTAATCAAAACAGTGTTTTTCACTTTCACTGACGTTTCTTTGGGATAAATCGATCCACACACTTTCTCCAAATTAAATATAGTTTTGAAGTTATTTGCCCATGAACCAAAAAGTGCTTGGGAAGATGTTTACTGAATAATAAAACTATCAAAAAATCCTGTTTTGTTTTCAATTCATTGTGTGGGGAACATTAATGTTTGTACCAAATTTCATGACAATCCATGCAACAGCTGGAACATTTCACTCAAACAAGAAAAGAAAGAATATGCTCTGGGAATCACCTGTCTGTACAACATCTCATGCCAATCTATCTATTAGTTGAGAGAGAGATGGACCAACCATCCATACTGCTAGCATGGTTTAAAAAAAAAAAAAAAAAGAAAGCTAAATGGGTTATTTTATACGATACAAAAGGTTTCTAAAATCTCAAGATGATCATGTTAGCACACTGTTTTTGCTTGCCTCTGTGTGGTTGTGGCTGATAGAGCAAATTGCCATTAACATGAATAAACTGGAGATCACATCTGTCTGTTATTCACGTCTGGCTTCATAATGACCTGCTGTTAAATGTATTTTCGCCTTCTCTCTTCCTCTCCCTGTCTTTCTTTCATAACACAGTGTCTTGCTACACATAAAACATTCTCAGCAGACACTTTAAGTTGTACTATAATTCAATCAGGCAGCTCTTACTGAGAGGCTAATGTGACACAAAACACATTATAAGTGGTATCCTATTCCTCCCTTGTTCTATCATCTAACATAGATGGAAAGGGGACAGCTGATATGCAATTTTTGGAATACGTTTAGAGACTTATTTCTATGCTGCTTAAAGGATAAGCCTGGCGATATTCCATATTGTTATTATTGTCAGCATGTAAAGACCAATCCAATACGTCCGTGCATACTTCAACTTCACCCTCCCTTCCCTTCCCTGTTTGGGGGTCGAAGCCACAAGTCCATTGATTTCTGCTGAAGACGTTCACCTTCATAAAAAGGCATAAAAACATTACTCTTACAGGAGGTAATAATGAACTTGCTGGTAATTATTTTCAACTGATTTAGTGCACAAGTGAGTCGTTATGCCAGAAGAAAACATCTAGTATCTACTAAACAACAATAAGAACAAAAATCAATGCCCATATTCATTGTAATGAATCTTGTTACACTCCACTTATATGTTGAACTAACTGAATAGGTGAAAATGTGGGGATCAACAGCAGATGAAAGGTAAGGGGATCACCGAAATCTTGATTTTAATAATTTTTCATTCAACTGTTAACTGACAATAACAATTTTGAAGATTAGTGCCCTCAGGTAACAGAAATGAGAAGATACTTCTTGAAAGCTAACCAAAAATCACTAAAATGAGAATAGCTGTCCAGCTCAAAGAGGCAGCCCATCTTGATGCTAACTGTGGGACACTTTGTCTTTAATCAGCAGGTAACGAGCACCACACAGGACATTGGCTTGGGTCCAGTGAGCAGCCTAAACTGTACAAACACTGCACTGCTACATTCACAGCTATAATGCTACTGCTACATTCATACTCATTGTCACTGTACTGGTGGCCGCTGAGCTTGCAATACACTGGTGGAAACCCTGACACTATGCCAGGCAGAAACACAGCACACCACCGCACAGCTAAACTAACTGACGTGGGGAGAGATGTAGTAGGGAAGTCACTGCATGTGCCCACAATGATGCATCCAACACTGTGGCTGCTAACTGTCCTGGATGAGTGAACTGCTGTAGGGATTTGGTTGCCTGTTTTGGGCTGGCAGCAAATAATCTTGCTGGTTGACGGTTAATGACGGTTATGGCAGTCCTACTCCAAAGTCATTGGGATTCATCCTTTAGGCATCATTGATACTGCACCAGAGTTCATGGAAATCCATCAAAGTCATTTCAGTTTCGCTCAAAGTGATGGAAGAACCAGTTGTAGCTGGTTATGTATACACAGAAAGTACAGTATATCTGTTAGGCCACAGAAAGTACATCTTGTTTGGTATGTACATTAAAAAAAGGCAAACATTTTATTGCCTTGTCTGGTTTTAATTTGCTTTTATGAAGCACAACAAAAAAATGAGAAGGCAGGATAAAAAGATGTAACAACGGGGATCCAAACTACATCACAAAACACAAATGATGTTTCCCACGAGAGACGCAGATGCATTACAGCATACAATGCCATAGTTTGAATCTATCTATCTATCTATCTATCTATCATGATATACTGTGAAGCAGAGGTCTGACACTGCAGAGTTGTGGTTCTTTTAAAAGAAACAAGTCAGCACATGACGCACGTGCCATAAAGCGACAAAATGAAAGCACAACAATCCTGGCCTGACCAGCTTCACTTAAGCAGTACTCTTGTCACTCCTGACTGACTTACAAAGAGGCATATACAGTAAACATTAATCAATACTTCAACCACGCTGAACCACTTAAAGGGCCGCAGAAAATTACCTTTGATGTGCTTTATAGGTTGCCTCCCAATTAAGTGTGAGAAATGCTGGTGCCAAGAAATAATTTTACCCACAACTGTCCTTTATTAAACAGTGGGGCTGTATCAGCTTTCAGTTTATGAAAATTAACAATCATTGTTGTTTACAAAGTCTAAATTACTGCATTTGGCCAAAGCCACCAAAGTTGACACGTAGTCATTTCCAACAGACATCTTTCTAATAATTGCACGATATTCAGTAAATAAAATAAAACAGAAAATATATTATTCCCTGATTATGCAGCTTGTTGGCATACATGAAACTGAATAATGCACAGGGGTCTTGACAAGGTCAGCATGGATGAACAAAAGACATTAAACATGAAATATAGTTGTTATGGTTGCTTTTCATTAAAGAATTGCTCTCATGTGAAAACCCTCAGAGAGAGAGGCCATGGAATTAAAACTCTGATTTATTGATTGTCATGTTTCAGTGACTGCTGATTGAATATGTGGCCCAGCGAACACCACAAGCTTTGCCTGGAGACTCTCTCAGTTCCCTCTTCTGTCTGTCTGTCTGTCAGTTTCTCTTCTAATTCCTGAGGAACTGTTGGATGTTGCATGAGTTTTCAAAATGAGGAAAGAATGAATTGTGAAAGGCCTCAGTAGACATTTATATTTCTTAAGCACCCTGCCCTGAACATCCTCCGCTAGCTAATGTAATTTCAGATAAAACGTTATGTTTGGTTACTTTTCATGGTTTTTGATACATGGGTGTGCCATAAACATTAAGGGTGCTCTCATAACTTGGTTTGGTTAAAAAAGGGGGAAAATAGAGTCCAGGTTGAAAATAACAACAGTGCTCAGGGCTCATCAGAGAGGCCTTCAGGAGACACTCGGACTATTTGAAGATGTACTCAGACAAGTGCTGGACAATATGGCCAAAATCTATCCCGATACTGGTAACTTCATATTATATCGATAACGATATACATCACATTTATGGCATGTATTCTGGTAAGTCAAAGATAAATAGTCTTTAACATCTTGGTAAAGCCTATTTTTGTACAGGTCTGTGAATATGAATGAATACTAGACAAATGAAAAGTACTGAGGATTTTCTCAATCAAGAACTTTGGCGCAAAATAAATATAAAGTGTTTCAAATGAAATTATAAAGAAAAAACTTATGTGTATATTTCTATATATACACTGTTTGTTAATCACATTTAATGCATTGATTTAGTATGTGTTTGTTGTTACAACATCATTGCATATCAGAATATCAAAGACTATTGCACTGATAGATGATAAACTATCATATTGCATCATCGCCCTGAATTAAATTGAGTTGAGGGACACATGGACCAACTGGAAGGGTACGTGGGAGCACTGAGACTCCCGCCTGCCCTCTCACTGTGCACACCGCTGGATAAATAGATATTTACCATCACTAATGATGATTTTCATATTTAGTGACAGACTGATGGAGCGTTTACAGATTCAAGCTGAACGATAGGACGTTACTGCCATCTTGAAGGAAATATTCTGCATGTCATTTAGAAAATCATTAAATGAGGATTACTGTTGTCATAATTAATGTGCGTTTTTTTCCTCTACATCACAAAAAAAAACTAGGAGTAATGCCTCTGTAGCCCCACCATAAAAACAAAAACACCCACCACCACAACTTGATTGCTCTGCACACATTATGCATACTGATCACCATATATTATATTAACTTTTTGGCAAATTTTTGTCACGCAAGATGCAGTGCTCAGGAGTGGTGGTTTGTTGTTGTGGTTAAAGTGCAGCCTGGTGAATTGAACCCCCCACCCACCGAGACCATGGCTCAAATACAGACAGAGCTTTGTTTTTCAGCCTTGGTAAAAGTGTGTGACAAACACACACATGATAGGTAGCAATGTCAATGCCACAGCCCTGGACTCAAGGTTTCTTTATCATCCTGGACTGAAAGAAATCTTACATAATGGCTCTTAGCACTAACTTTACAGGCTCCATATTTGAGGTCATAGACTTCAGTAGTGTCATTAAGTGAGCAGTTTCTTTTAATAGAGTTAAGATTACATCTATACAAGGATGTGCTGGGTATCAAGGATTTAAGAAGAAGATTAAGTTCACCCAATGTGTTTTCCTCCAATATCCCTCCAGCTTGAGCTCCAGCTCCCATCTAGATCTAACACTGCTTTCATGTTTGACCCACTTATACAAGACAATGACAAAGAGAAGCAGAGGCAGAAGGAAAATGATGAAAAACACCAGTGGAAGAGAAGCAGCGAGGGAGATGCAGAAAGTGGGTAAAGGCAGGAACAGTGAGTGAGCAGCAGCAGAGAGAATGACAAAGGTGTAGAGAGGGAGAGAGAGAGGAAGAGAAAGGGGAAAACACAAGGCAAAGCTAAAGGCGCCTGGGAAGGAGGGGAGTGGGCTGAGCAGGAGGGAGGAGGGAAGGGATCTGCTTCTCCTAATAAAGAGAGTGTATGTTGAAAGGAGGTGCTGAAAAGCGAGCAGAGAGCTGTGTTACCACAGAGAGGAAGAGAGAAGGTTAGAGAGAGAGGGAGACAGAGAGGAGAGAGGGAGGGAGAGAGAGAGAGAGAGAGAGAGAGAGAGAGAGAGAGAGAGAGGGGGCAAAGAATAGAAAGATCATTGTGTTGCTGCTGAAAAAGAACCCATGCCTGCACAAAGAGGTAGGTGTACTGCTATGACTGACACACACACACACACACACACACACACACACACACACACACACACACACACACACACACACACAGGGCAGGAAATCCTTATCAGCCAGTGTAACCAGAGGCAGGATGTAGCAGAAGTCACTACAGTAAATGTAGTCATCAGGCATCAGGTGAGTGTGTTCTCATCCATGCTTCATTGCATGTAGCAGCAGTGCAGGTGTGTATCACTTTTCCATAGTATGTGTCCAAGAGTGTGTACGGGCGGCATAAACAGGTGACTGTGTGTGTATGTTTGTGATGTGAGTGAGGCTTGACGTGCGTGTGGTTGTGTTTCTGAAGATGTGCCGTGGCACTCTAAAGATCAGGTACTTTATCATGCAAAGTGAATGTGATGGAGAGCATCTGTGCAATGTTATCTGAGTAATTGAAAAGGGATGGGTTAAAGTTTGATGGTAAATATGTCTGACATACATCCACCAGTTGTTGGCACCTGGCTGGTCATGTAAATTAAAGGGTTAGTTCACCAAATTGCAAAAGAAATTGCATGCCATGTACATAATTTAGGTTTTATGTCCTTCTTTTATAATCCAAATGAATGTAATTTGTGGTATTCATACACTTTTTTTTTTTAACAAAAAGTTAAAAAAAAAAAGTTTCACATATTCTCTGGATATTTAGATCCATCAACTGAATGCCATTTAACAATTTTTGAGTAATCTAGAATATGTATACAGAAGTCACATTTGTTAAGTGGTTGATACCTTATCTGCACAGTTAAGATAAGGTATGTGGTTCGTGTATAGATTTTAAGATATGAGGCACATGATTCACGATTTGAAAAATGAAATGCTGAATTCTTAATGTAGAGAATATAAAATGGTAACTAGGACAGCACTGCAGTTTCACTTTAAAAAAAGCATACTTGCAGTGCGGTCATAGTTTTCATTTCCTGCCATCTCCCTACAGGGTCAGTTCACCCAAATTACAAAAAAAAAAAAGATAGTTTTGGTTTTATATGGTGAAGAATTAACCTACATTATATAAAGCAGAAATATCTTTTCTTTGCAGTTTGTGATATATTTTATTACACCCTCTAATAACACCTATATGATTTGTTTTAGGCTGTTTAAGTATCATTGAATTAAGAAGTGTTTTCAAAAAGTTCACATTTGGTCATGTTCGGTGACCACACCTGTCAGGGTCAGTTCAATCACATTACAAAACAAATTGCATATAGATATATTTCTATTTTATGTGCTGAAGTTGTGATAGAGTAAGTGAAAAAAAACATTTTTATTCAATTTTTAGATTTTTTCTTTGCTCCTTTAATGTCCCAGTATCATAATAGGCTCCATTTGGGCCATTTTGGCATCAAAAATGTTTGTAAGTCAGTGCCATATACGTATAGACAGTGTCGAAATATAGCAACTAGCCCTCCATGTAAATATTATCTCATTGTAACCAGGGAAGTTCAGTAGAGCCTTCAGACTGTGTCCCTGCTGAAGGTCAGGGTAGACCAGTAGGGTTAGTGTCAGTCAGTCCTGGGTCAGGCTAGACCTAAACCCATGAGGACAGACCACTTCTCTGTTCCAGGCAGCGATGCTTCATCTCATTTCTAATCATATGACACCACCAGAGGTTCCCTTTTCACAGGATGCGACAGACAAAGCTGTTTTCGCAACAGCTTGACAAATGTATTTATAGCACCGAGAGCTATGGTCGCTTTCAGCATTTAGGACAAACAAAAGTTTTCCTGATTGAATGGAAAAAGTTGACGTCACACACCCAGTGACAACTCAAGGACACTGTGTTCACAGGCACCATGTAGCGTGCCGGGAGGGTGGATGTGTTAATCCTCGAGTAGGATAAATGAATTTATGTGGTATATGCTTATGTGAAAAATATTATGGGACATTTAAGTGCAGGAAATCAACGTATCAAATTGTATGCACTTCCTATGCATCATTGTTAAGTGCTTTCAATTCAATTTCCTGTTGTCTTCTTTTGTTTATTGTAAAAATAGATTGTGTGCATTCAAGAAACTCAATAGACATTCAGTGTAAATTTGCAGCAGTGGTTCTTTACTCAAGTATTTCTACATTGAGACAGATGTTCTCAATGTTCCTCAGATGGCTGTAGTTTGTTTTATTGACTGTTTCAGGCATTATATTTCTAATAAAATATCACTAATATAATCTCTCTTACATTCCATCTCTAATTTTGTCATCACGTCTTCCCATATTTTCCTCCATCTTTCCTTCCCTCCTTCCATCTATTGATCCTTTCTTTCCTTCCTATGGCTCTTACACACCAGGTTTTCACACATTAATGTATTTTTGTCATGAATATTTTCCACACGAGAAAACAACATACTTATGTTCTGAAATGAGGATACTATATTTACTTTGTTTGAGGATTTTAATTGCTGGTATATTAGGTGAATTGTGATGACAGCACCTATGTGACACATGACGTGTTCACACACACAGGCTTAGAACACATTAGAGCCCAAACATCAGAGCAGAAAAACTTACATCCTGCCCACCTTGTTGTTTCGTCTTTCCGTCGTGGTGAAACCACACAGACACTCTCTGACTGTGTCACCCTTTGACTCATCGCTGAGGGTAAAGTAACAACCTTCTCGTATCTGCTGCGTTCTAACACCCTTCTATCTCTTTCTCCTCCCTGGAGGCATACTCCATCACAGGAGAGTTACAAACCTGTGCTTTTAAATCAACACGGGTGGAGACTCTTGTGTCATCCTGACCTGACAGGACTTTTGCCTTACAGCCAGTGTATGAATATGGCACATTATAATAGGCAAACATCTGAACTGCACAACTTGTCCTTAAAGTATACATGGGCGAGGGCCTGGCTTTTTATGTGCTACACTGTTGTAAAAAAAAAAAAAAAAACAAAACTGTTTGAACTTGAGAGTTCTTTTTTTCCTCACATGAGGTCATTTTATTTTATGTAGTCAGTGAGGATTTAGTGAAGGGATCAGCTGAGGATTTGGTGATCAATGATCATCTTGAGACAAGAAGAATGTGTGCTAAAGGCCGTAAAATGGCTTTCTGCTGTGACTGTTAGTTCATGTGTTACAGTTGTGGAGCTGCTAATCCAAACAACACTCAATTCTACTGTGGTTAATGGTAAATTTTGAATCTCCCTGCATAGATATTTTTTAAACTTCCTGTTTTTTTAAAGTCAGCTTGTGAAAGCAAAGCTTAAAATGTTCGCACTGCACTGTAGGAGAGTGTGTCGCAGTTATTTTTCACCACTTTGTCTTTCCTCATGTCATAATATGAACCATCCTCACTTTAAAAGTGTGTGTGTGTGTGTGTGTGTGTGTGTGTGTGTGTGTGTGTGTGTGTGTGTGTGTGTGTGTGTGAAGGCAGTTTTGGAAACTTTGGTTGAACCTCAAGAGGGTTGAGCATAGTAAAGTAATATCCAACTTTTAGAAGTAACTCAACACATAACTATTAGGATATAAGTGTTCTTATTATATTTAGTTTGTCAAGTCATGCACTATAATTAAGCCTTTGTTGTTTTCACTGCATTCATTCAGCCACACTTAAAAAATATATCCCCTGAAGCATCCTGCTACTCAGTCATACTTCTACACAGATGGTAATATTGTAAAGTAACTTATTACTCTCAAATGAATGTAACCAGCGCTAAAGCATGTGTTACATTTTGAAAGCAACACTGGTCCTGCCACAGATTTAGGAGAGGCACAGGGTTGAGGCATGCGTTGAGATAATTAGGAAATTAATATCATAAAGTCAGTAAAATTCCTCACAAGTACAAACACACATCTGTTTTGTTCCAGTCAGTGTTGTTTTTTTTTTTTAAAAAAAACTACCCATCCACTTAATTTGTGTCTCAGATGATCCCAGTTTTCTGCCTCAACGTGTTTGTGGCTATGTGTCTCTATTCTGTTAAGCTGCCAGCATAATCAGTAAGTGGTTACACAATGTACTCTTCAATACTTTATTTTATGAATTTGACTGGAAGCTAAAGGGTGGATATTCCCCTCACTAGCAGGAACGTTGCAGCTGGCTTTACACATTCTAGATGAACATCTATAATGATGGCGATATAAATCAAGGCATGTGCGGACGTTATAAAACAAGCAAATATATGCAGTAATCACATGTGGTTCCATTCTTGCTTCACTGTGGTTGAATTATGCCTTCGAGGAAAGGTTTGACGATCCCGTAATACCAGGGAAACAACAGAGATTCATTCTATGACACAATACAGAAAGTCATGCAGTTTGAGTTAGTGTTTGGACCGCCACTAGCATCTGCACTGCATGGGCCTTTGATGGTCGACATCAGAATTAACTTTAATATAGAAGCTGAATGTCTTGCATTTTGAGGGGAGTAACAGTGAACAATGTGTTCCTCATGCCAACTGAAAGCAACAGCATCAGATGCTTCATTGTTAACTCATCACAGTTACACACAGACTTCTTCAGCTTTGCACAGATTTTGTTGAAATCCATGAAAGAAAAATATTTCACTACAAGTGTGACTTTTTTTGTCAGAGGGTCACATTTGAGCCTAAAGCAATCAGAAGTCAGTCACATGCATTTGAAGATGTCTTCTGACTCTGAAGGCGCTTTATATTTACTTTTTGAATTTTTGCACAGAAAACTATCTGGCTTTAATTTCGGGTCATTTACAGAACACATTGTAAAATGATAAATGGCTACTGATCTGAACTACTAGCAGACTATATCTGGTTTAGACAGCCTCTGGATAATGTTTTAAAAAGAAGTAAAATAGCTGTGAACTTTGGCTGTTTGTTCAGTGAAATGGCACAGTCAAACAATTACAGGATGCCCTGCGGTGGGAGGCTTTGAGTCTCTCAAGGAGAGGGAGGTTAGGGAAGGATAAGAGAAATAAAATAACAGCAACGATCGCCCTTTGAACAAGTTTGTTCGTGTATCCGCATGTGTGCAACAAGAGAAGAGGGAAGTAAAAGAGTGGATCTGTGAATGGATCAGCACATTTGCAGGCAAAACATGTCTTGGTTCAGCACACACACCAGCCCACAAGCAAGACCTGTTCTTCCAACACACACACACACACACACACACACACATACACACACATACACACGGACAAAAGTAGGGGATTCCAATCCGTCACAGAGATGACATCACAGCCTGCCAGTAATAAAAAAAAAAAGCAGCAAAACAAGGGAGTCCCCACTTCCCCTCTCTCCCACACATCCCACAGAATGTCCAGAGGGACGAGTAGTGCTGGGTCGAGTGACCCTCAGCAGTTCACAGAGAGAGAGAGAGAGAGAGAGTAAGGGGGTCCACAAGCACACAAGAGCGCACCGACATACAAACACACTTTAGCTGCGTCTCCATAGTAACTAGCTTTGCTGCCCCAGCTTGGGGAGGAAATGCCAAACTCAGTGCTTCAGGGCCGCTCCACCAGGAAGACACACAGCTCTATTCTAATCTTCTGTCCGGCCACGACGGAAAAACCTCTCCTCATCTTATCACTCCGTTACCTCCCTCTGTCCATTCTCTCCTCCCCATATTTCCCTCTCCTTTCCACTTCTCACCCCTCCCTCTCTCTTGCTCTCTCTCTCTCTCTCTCTGCCTCTCTCCCTCCCCTGTCAGTGGTAAGTTCATTGAAGTAGACAACAGAGGTAAGTACTCTCTTTCGCTCTCTGTTCACCATTGGCACACTGCTTTAATGTGCTTTAAGTTTTTTTTGGCGTGTTTTCCCACAGTAGACAAAGGTCAGGTTTATCTGATGCACTTCCTGCTGATGCAGCATGGTTGAAAAGCTGCTCTGTGTGTGTTTGTGGCTTTCTATGTCCTCATGAAATGTGTACTGTGCTCTAGTCGGGTCAATTTTGTGTGTACTCTGCCAGCTGTCATGTGTCAGTTTACTTTTCCTGATAACTGGCAAGCAAACATGTGTGCGCATGTGTGTGTGCACGTTACAATTCAGGTTGGTGTCTTATTCATGATGCTTTTCCATCACAATAGCCTTGGGAACACAGACAGCTTGCTACGCCCATTTTTGTCCCTTTATAAACTGCGAATATAAAAGCGTACAGTGTGTGTGTGTTTCAAATCCCATTAGTAAACAGTGGAAACTCAATGAGTGCTCAGGAAGGAATGGGAACCAAACAAAGCATTAGCAGACAGAGCGATCAAATATATTCAGGATTAAAATAATACCTATAAAAGGATGTTGAAATGATTCATTATTGATGGATTTAAACAGCTTTAATCTGAACTGGTCATCATTTTATGACGGTATCCTTTTGTTTTGTGTAAACATTGCAGCTATTTCCATAATAATGAGTGTGACATTGGTTTCCTTTCAGTCATTCTAGAGGGGAAATCTTGTTGATCTTTCAGCTTTAGATAAGAGCTTTGGTGGAATACCCGTTTGAGCTTGCTTCAGACAAAATAACAAACTAGAACAGCTTGGCATAAGTTCAGACGTACCGGTCCAGAAATCTAACCCTTGGTTACAAAACAACACAATTAAAGACAAACCCCTGGACAGGGTCCCTCTCATTTATACAAAAACACACATGTTGTGACATCATTCACATCTGGACGCAAGATTGGCTAACGACCCTCTCTCGCTCTCTCTCTCTCTCTCTCAACGTGTCCCCATCTTCCCCTTTCTACCCTGGCAACCCTCTTGCTTCTCCTTCCTGTTTGTCTGTCTGTCTGTCTGTCTGTCTTTCCGCCCACGCTGTCAGAGATGAAAGGGAAGAACCCCTGGCACAAGCCTGTGACCATCATCATCACTGTGATTGGTGTCATAGCGATTGTTGCCTTGGTGACCGTGGCGGTTTTGCAGAACAGGGTCCTCCACCAAAAGTACAAGGTATGGTAGAGGAAAAAACTGAACTGTTGTAGCCTGTTCTGTGTGGGAGCCCACTGCATTACAGTGGGATCTCTGTCCAAAGTCCACAAGCCAAATATGGTCTCTTAATATGACCTCAACCTGTTCTACTGGTTCTAGAAATCTACAACCAAATAAGGCCAATGCACGTCGATATGAATACTAAATGACCACTTGCAGGCCATGTAAGATCCTCTAAACTATTATTGGTTCCAGTGGATTCTAGTTTACTTATATTTTTTTCTGTTTGCACATAATAAACGTATTGCTGTGTGTCTATAGTCAAACAATACACTGGATGTTTGTATATAAACTGTTTGTCTGGATGGAAGTCAGCCAGAGATAACTGAACTGGAATTGCTCCTTGTGTCTGCACTCAAGTATGGGATTGTGATGGATGCCGGCTCCTCCCACACATCTCTGTATATCTATCAGTGGCCAGCTGAGAAGGATAACAACACTGGAAGAGTTGAGCAGATGCACTCCTGCACAGTCAAAGGTATGTGCTGCACAATGTAGTCACATACACACACTTAGCAACTATTCCATTCTAACGCAAATATTTAAGGAAGTGCATATAAACGATCAGAGTGTGTTAACTGCTATATAGTCTGCACAACTAGAACAATAAACTTGAGCTTTGGAAATACAATTGCAAAAATATAAAGTAATAATGCTAAACATTGGCATTGAAAACACACTTTATAATGTAAATAAGTTATAACTAAGGGATTTTTCATTTTGGCTCTTAACTTTCTGCAGGCAAAAACTATTTATTAAAAACTCATTTACAACTTGACGGATTATTGCACTGCATGAACCCCTTATTAATGATTCACTTACATTTATAGCTGCAAATCAAAATGGTCATTATAAAGTGAGAAACCCAATGACGCTCTGCTAATGACTCACTCATTTAGTGTTTATTGGGTTTGGCTTTCTAATAAGTCATCAAGTCTGTAGTTGTAGATGTTAATAAGGTTTTAAAGGGATGGTTCAGATTGGTGTTGTATGAGGTTTTTTTTTATCCATAGTCAGAGTATTATCTACAGTTTGAAGAAGCAAACATGAGTTACTGTAGAGCAGCAAAGCAGTGTAATGCTGTGGATGGGACTAGCAGCAAAACATATTTTAGCCACATAAAAGGGGAGCTGAAGCCATTTTATGCATCTATGCTCTCACCAAAGTCATCAAACCACCTCCAAAATCACTACTGCCTAGTTAGGTTGTGTCATTGTGTGACTTGGGTGAATTCATAATAACCAAAGTCACCATGTAGGCCAACAAAACTGAGTTCTACGAGGTGAAATTGCTGTTTTTCCTCAATGGAGTTTGGTGGCTTTGGTGAGATAACAGCTGCAGATTTGTGTTGGAAATAACTGTATATCTGTCTCACATCAAGGTAAATTGCATATTACACATTTTTTTAAGTGGCTAAAATACATTTAACTTTGCTGGGTATTTAATCAGGGAAACACTTAATTTTCTCTGAAATCGGTGGTCTTTATTCTTTACAGTGGCTAAATTTAGGTTAAATCACTTTACCCATATCTTGACATTTTGCCTAATTTGCAGGTCCAGGTATCTCCAGCTACGCGTCTGCTCCATTAATGGCAGGGGACTCTCTGAGAGAATGCATGCTAGAGGCCGAACAGCAGGTGCCCAAGAAAAGACACCATGAGACCCCCCTTTATCTGGGGGCCACGGCTGGAATGAGACTGCTGAAGTAGGGCACGCATGTCCAGACACTTTCCCATAATCAAACATAAAAGCCGGCATCTACAAAAATTAGCATTTCATTTCATGCTGACATAGATTCCCAATCAAAGTGCTTTTATTCGTTACCATTTTCACATGCCTGTTTTGTGATTTATCACTATGTGAACTTCACTGCCAGAGCAAATATTTTACTGTCAAATCCACTATAGCATAAAGTCCATTATTTATGGGCTGCTATATTGATTTGAATCATAGATGTTAATCAGTCTAATGAATATGTTGTGTGTGTGCAGTATGGAGAACAGCGCAGCCTCAGATAAGGTCTTCCAGGCTGTGGAGGAAGCCCTGCAAAAGTTCCCCTTTTCCTACCAGGGAGCGAGGCTGCTTACCGGCCGGGAGGAGGGCGCCTTTGGCTGGGTCACGGTCAACTACTTAGACGACCGCCTAAAACAGGTCTGTACCACAGACTGTATTTAGGAAATGGACACAGAGATGTCATCCACTTGTTTGTGGACTTCAAATATTGCATTTTGGCCATTGCCATCTTGGTCTTGCTGTAACCATTTGGGATTTTTGCAACCAGAGGGTGGAGCTAAGTACAACAAAGAACTGAACAAGGGTGACTGAAATCACTCTCATGAACTGAACACAGACTGTGAAAGGGTTAAAGTTGGGACAATTCTGTGGTAGCAACCTGTAAATCACAAGATCACCACACCCAAATGCATCCCCTGCTTTCTGATCTATTTTACATCACTTGGGATCATAATTTACTAAATGATTATCATCATCTATTGAGGAAGACTTGAAACTAGACACTGAGACCATGTTGATGTTTACTGAGGTATTAAATAAATAAAAGTAGGGTCTTTTGCAACCAGAAGAGTTGCTCCCTGCTGGCTGTTAGAAAGAATTCAGGTTTAAGGCTTCGCTTTTCAGATGTTGCCCACAGCTATGCACACGTCTCTGTATACATGTCCATTTATGTTTCACTTTTAAATGTGCTGTGTGCATCAGGCAGTGAGCTCCTGCTGTGCACTGACTTCAATGCCTTTTTGTGTCTGCTGCAGGGCCTGGCAACCACAGGTGCCCTTGACCTTGGCGGGGCCTCCACTCAGATTAGCTTTGTATCCGATAATTTTGACGGTTCAGAGTCACCCAGCGACTCGGTGACCTTTCGACTCTACGGAAATGATTACAACCTGTACACCCACAGCTTCCTGTGTTACGGGAAAGACCAAGCACAACGACTGGCACTGGCACACCAGACACAAGTAATTTTTGTTTTTTGTTCTCTGATGACATTAATGGACTTTTCAAATGCAATCTAATCTGAGATCATTTGAGATTTAATTATTTTTAAGAGACATGATATACTGAAATGTGCAATGATGCTGACTTTGATGTAATTAGCTTCCTCTCTGTGTCTCTTACACCTTTCTGTGCTGCTCTGTCTCCTAGGCTGGTCCAGGAACAGTAGTTGATCCTTGTTTCAATCCTGGCTACTCTGTAGGAAAGGAGTACGCTGACCTCTATGATAGTCCCTGTGTGTCAGAAAGGAAACCCCAAGGAGCTCCTGCAGCTTTCACTCACCTAGGGAGTGGAAACTTCCTACAATGCCAGGAAGTCATAAAACGGGTCTTCAACTTTACTACCTGCAAATACAGCCAGTGCTCTTTCAATGGGGTCTTCCAGCCACTTTTGCAGGGGCCATTTGGGGTAATGTAACACTGTTATTACAAATAATGTATAGATTTTTACTTATGTCTGGTGTTAAGTAGATAATTCTCAGAAACATCCACTTCCATTTCCTCTAAATAATCCAGACTTTACTGTTTGGGAGATTTCCTTTGGACTACAGCACTTGCTCCAAAATAATAATATAAATGAAAATATCCCAGATTAACAAGGGTACTGTGTTGGAGAGAGATGGTGCTGTTGATTTTTGTGTACAGTGTATTCGAGCTTCACACCTACATGTAAATCAAAGACCATCTGTGTCAGTGAGACCAGAAATAAAATCTTAATGAGAATAAAGTATTAAACTTAATTTCATCTCTTCCACTCTCTCTCACTGAAGGCTTTCTCTGCTTACTTCTTTGTGATGGACTTCCTCAATCTGACGGATCCATCCATCAGTCTGGGAGAAGTCACAGAGAAGCTAAAAAGCTACTGTGCAACCCCTTGGAGTCAGGTGGGGGAATATTTATGCTTCAGTTACAAACACAAAGCAAATGCCATATTTATCTGCTCTCTTGTCATCGTCTATGTCCTGCAACATGCCTGTACTGTACATTGATAGTATCACTGCTCTTGAACAGATAAGGCAACAGTATCCAGATGTAAAATTAAAGTATCTGGCTGAGTACTGTTTCTCTGGCACATACATCGTCACCCTGCTGACAGAGGGATACAACTTCACCTCAAAGAGCTACGCCGACATAAAATTCATTGAAAAGGTGAGTAGGTCATGGTCCACTCTTTTCCTGTCTCGCTCACCTTAGAGCATTAACGTCCTGTGTGTGTGAACACAACTGTATCCTTTCACTTCTACCTGTTTGAGTCGTCAACCGTCCTTGCTGTTCAGACTTTGTTTAAATGTATAAATATTAGACTCAGGTTTAAATTTGGCTAAACACATCATTCTTCACTGAACAACCTCTCTGCTGGGTGACCACTCAGCACTTCATATCCAACTTAAAAACATTTTGATAGCATCACTGCTGCCTAAAAAGGTTACACTGGATTGCTCAGTTGCAAGAAACTAACTAAATTATCCATCAAGGATGGACAATGTCAGATAATTCAGTTGGAAACACTTATGTCAAGGAATATATCATTAGTAAATGGTTAGGGTCTGATAGTTTGCGGGTAACTAACAGCACATCCATGAAAATAATGGACGACGAGGTCTACCTGTGAAGCCACAGCCGCCTCGTACCAATAATATCTTGTTGGTAGGTGTGTATAAACACTTAATTGCAAGCCAAAGCCTTAACCCTTGTTTAAAGCTAGCAGTGACCAGGAGATGTTAAGATAATGATATAAATAAACGTCAAGCGTCAACTTAAACTACATTTAAAGATATAATCATTCCATTTGTCAGGTGGTATTGTGTCAGTGATGGTTGAGGAAGCTGTAGAGTGAATGAAATATGGAGCTATGTCAGTGAGAACAAAGAAAAGATTATTTTCAAACTGTTTCACAGTGGTCATGTTATAAAGAACAAAGTGGGATTACGTTTGCATGAGTCATACAAAAGAAATACTTTGAGTAAAGTATTTCCTTTTGCTCAGCTACCATCTGAAGAGGACTTATGAATATGACTGCTCATAATTAAGTATTTTTATGGGGTCAATATTGCAAGGATATAATGCCAGCAAGATTATATCACCATCTGCAGTGAGCCAATGGGAAACCTCCAAAACTGGCGACACCATCAAGGAAATATATCACCAAAACCAATTCAGCCCGTAACAGTAATTAGGAGCAGAGTAATAACTTTCACTATGTGTTCAATAAAGCAAGAAATCACTCTGTACATGACAAAATACAACCAAACAACAGGACTAAAATTAATCAAATATAAATCAAACTATGAAGCAGAACAGCAGCAGGCTACTTATGGAAAAAAAAACAGCTCACAGAGCCAAAAACATCACAAGGAATTACTGACAAAACAAGGAACCCAGAAGCAGGTGATTCACCCCAGGGATCAATCATGTACTGAAGAATATCTCACCTTAGATCCAGACATGATGATGACTGTAAACAAGAGTCTGGCAGAAACATCATAAAGTCGTTCAGAAACGGGCCGTGGCAGGTCAGCTGGGATAGAAACGTTGGCAGGATTATCTGGCAGGTCGTGACAGGTGTCTGGTTGTAATTGCCGCACTTCACATCTGCAAAAATATAACTGGACAGTAGTAGTCAGCTGGTTGCTGCATGTGATGATGATGGTATGGAGGATCACAGGTAGAGAGAGCAGAGAGAAAGCATAAAAATAGAAAAAAACAGGAATTATTAGTTGATTTTAGATCGACAAGATTAAATTTAAGGACAGTCTCATAAGCTGTTTTTTAATTGATGTTTAGGGGAAATAAATAAAAATATTTACAAACATGACAAAAAAATCAATACACAATTAAGAAGTAAACACCTAAAAAATAATGTGAATTCTAATTCCTGATTAATGGGACCTAAATCTAAAAAAGAAAGATTCAGGAAATCAATCATGCTTTTTTTCTCTTTTGTATATATTATTGTGTTGTTTTGTTTTACTGTAAACATTTTTTATAGCAAATACTGTGGTTTCTCATAGGAGGAAAAGCACAGCCAGCATACACAATACCAGGAACGTGAAGCAGATAAATCTACCATGAAAAAGACGTATTATAACCGTGTCTTGTTAAATAATAAATAACAACAAAAAACAAGTTACTGTTGGGTTAGTGTAAGGTTTGGATGTACTATAGGCATGTTGGTTCAAAGTTTGAGGGGTTTTTTTTTCCATCTCCCTGAAGAGAAAATCTTGGCGTAAAGGAAGTGCAGAAGGAAGTGCAGAATAAAAAGTGTTTCCAGCATTGGAAAATAAAGAAAACTCTTCCTGTGTTTGTGTCCAGATTAAGGGCAGTGACGCAGGCTGGACGCTGGGCTACATGTTAAATCTTACCAACATGATTCCAGCTGAGGCTCCTGACACTCCTCCTCTGCCCCACGCTGGTTACGTCTCCATAGTCACCATCATCGCTCTACTGCTCTTCGTCCTCCTCATCATCGGCCTGCGCCCTCTCTGGCCCCGCTGCTCCAAACAGCAGCAGATAGTATAAACACACATGTACAAGTGACGGCGAGGGGGAGAATACCAGAGAGGGCTTGTGGGGGAGGGCTGTTCTACCAATTTGTGAATACAATTTTACACTTTCCGGCTTTTGTGGGGAGGTCAAAGGTCAACGTCTGCTGCACATCAACTGTCCTGCAGCTCATGTGGATTCAAGGACATTTCACAAGGACAAACACTTTCTCTACTCTTTCCAAAGAGGAAGTTTTGCTTCTCTGGTTTCAGTGTTTGCGAGTGTGTTTGAATCTGAATGCTTTCATTGTGTGTACCCATATCAGTCTGCATGTACATGTCTTGAGTTATGCTGTGAATGTCATACTGTACTGTACAAATAAAAATAACCCAAGTTTATATAAAATGTTTGTGTATGAATAGTTTGTCATTTGTAAAAAGTATAATCGGTAATAATATTTGTATAATTTATTTGATTTTATGAAAACTAACGTTACAATAATTTGCTCGATTAAAACCTGTTAATGAGCAAAGAATGACAGTGAAAACAGGAGCAAAATCATTGGAAGACATTATTTTGATTCTTGTGATTTTTAAAGACATTTTTAAAGCTAAGCTTTGCTAAGCTAGTGAATAAAGTATACACTCTAATAAAAAACATGATCCCTCCTCCAGTAAATCTTGTAGGCGAAAATACTGCACTCTAGTGGCGAGAGGACCCACATCGCAGTACAATTACCCCAAATGAATATATTCAGCTGCTAGTTTATTAGGTACTCATAGGTAAAACTAATGCAGTCTAAAACAACAGTGCTGGTAATAGTAGTGTTCAGTTTTGTTGATCACGATGCAGACTGCAGTTTATAGCGCTGTTTCCATTACGTCCACCCAATTCATATCTATGATGGTCTTCCTGGAATCCTCTCACATAATGTACAGTGGGTCAGCTGATGACAGGCCTGATTTCCCTGGAGCTGTGAAACTCTAAATATGCTAAGCAAATACCACCGTAGATTATATAAAGTGCTAAAAGCAGGCGTGAAATCTCTGTGCCGCTTTGGAATTAAGGCACCGAGACGTTGGCAGGAAGTGGGTTTTCCCTCCGTTTGGGGGCCCGGCCCTTCCTCTGTGTCACAGATCGAGTTCTTATCTGCAGGGAATGGAGCTACAGGGGAGAACAAGAAAACAATACCATCCTGATAGTCTGTGTGAGGTTCCTGCTTTTCCACCACTCATGTCCGTTGGTGTTGGCAATGGCAGAAAGCCATTTTTAAGTGATTACGTGACCCAGCTTACACGTATAGATAAACACACAAGTGTGCTCAGGAACCTTTATAAAATGCAGTCATGAAGTCAGTGCAAGTTCACAGAGCACGCTTTCCAGATGATGTGTCATCTCAGTTTGATGTTACCAGTAGATCCTGACGCTGGGGTGTATGGCGTTGATCTGTTGCCCTGCCGTAAAGACGCAGCCTGTTCCGACACTGAAGGGATAACTGGTAGGTGATCCGGCACGAGATCCGAAGGGTCGTTCAGCTCGTCGCTCAGCTGATCCCGGTTGATGATGTTGGTGGTTTCGGAGTCCAGCTCCCGCACTCTCTCTTCGTAAAACCTCTGCCTGAGGCGTTTTATCTGGGGAAGCTCGCAACATGTCTCAAGAACCACCAAGACAAACACCAGGCTCAGCAGCAAGTAGACTGGAAGAGCAAACACACAACGGCAGCATGAGCAAACAAAGACCAGTGACTAATGAGATCAAATCAAGGCTTGGTGTAGTTAGTAGATAACAGGAATTCCTTTGTTTAACCTGTCAATGGTAAATATGGTGATTCTGAAATGAACAAGATAAAACTGTTTTTTTGTTTTGTAAAACACGCCAGGCTCTGAAATCATTTAGTTGGAACATGACAAGGAAAAAAATAAGTCTTTGAACTGTTAACGAGACAATGTAAACAATATTTAATTTCATTCAACAAGGTTGGGAACCGCTGCAGGATGAGAAAATGTTATGAGCTGCTGAAAACATCTCTAAAACAATGGGTTAAGGTCCTAAGTTTCCTCTTTTCAGAGACAAAAGGCTTCCACCTGACACCAATGATAGTATATTCAGTCCCTTATTCTCACCTGTAATAGCCAGCCTGTAGAGCTGTGGGTGTGGGTTGGCCTCTTTACTCTGGGCCTGTCCTGGGATGTAATCCCCCAGGCCGATAGTCGTCAGAGAGATGAAACAGAAATACAGAGACTCCAGAAAGTCCCAGTCTCTTTCTAGGCTGACGAAGATCCACGCAGGGATAAAGAGGAAGAGCAGGGCCGTGACGACGGCTAGGCAGACAGCATGTATGGCGGCTAGCTTTGATTTAGACATGCCCCATCGACGGTGGAAGTAGGACAATGGACGACGAGTCACCAGGAGCATAACCCTCTGCACCACGACAGTGAGGAAGAAGAGGGTAACGGGGATGCCAAAGAGGGAGTAGAAGATACAGAAGGCCTTTCCTTCATCTGACAGAGGAACAGAGTGGCCATAACCTGAAAACACAACCAAACATACATACATAGTCTTAATTATGGGGCGTAATAATGGCAGAGACCATGTGAAACTCTACACATAATAATAATTATAGTAATATCAATAAAAACAAAAACAGAAGCTAATTCAACAATAACATCTTAAGTACATCTGTGAATAAAGACCAATGTTATGGAGCTCCAGCAGCATCAATTCTCATCAATAATTCCCCCACGACGTTACATGAAATTTTAAATGCCATCTACAGTTTGTCCTTGACTCAGTGTGATGACTTTAAAAGAACTTCTCTTGTTGCATGCTTACATACGGTGACATAATAGCACCACTCTGTACAGTCACAAAGGCTTTTAACTTATTATTAATGAGTTTATTAATGAGTAACTGACTAATTCTTTTATAAAGCAGGTTTGAGCCACTACTAAGACACATTTTGGGATTGCCAGGGATGAAAAAAATCTTCTGTCAGGTTTTGTCCTCCACCAGAATACTTTTTAAATATATTACAATAGGGGGATCAAATTAATACATTACACTAATGTTATTACCAACATTTAACATGTAATATTATCAAACAGATAAGAACAGCACAAGCCAGAGAGATAACATCTGGCAAATCAAATGCTGTTGTGAAAAACTTTCCTTTTTTTCCCAGAACTGGTAAAAAAAAGTGATTTATTAAGATCCCCCTTCACTCAAAAATGTGTTCTTGCTTGTTACTGAACTTGGTTGTTTGACCTTCACCATGCAGAGTAATTTATACTCAGACACTAGAGACCTGGTTTCACATCTATCTGCTGGGAGGGAAGTTCAGAAGCCAATCGTGGTCCAGTGTTCATCTTACACAAGGAGGGAGCTTTTAGTGAAGGAGGGGTCTGTTCTGGTCCAGTTACTCTTTTGAAAGGAAAAATATGTCTGGGATGTACATCTGTACATTGTTTATTTAGAGAAATGCCATATTAAGAATGTGAAGACTACTACTGCCAGAAAAAAAAACACATAAGAGAAATTATTCAGGCTGAGTTATAACAAGACAGTAAGAGCACACCTGTATCCCCAGGCCTCACCTGTTGTGGTCAGCACGGTGCTGGTGAAGAACAGGGAGGACACAAAGTCCCAGTTCCTCTGGGTGTCATTTCCCAGCACGGTCACTCCATAGTTACTGGCCTCCAGAGCGCGGACCAGCAGCTCCTCCAGGTGCGCCTCAGACACACAGGTGTTGTTGCTCAGGAAGTCCCGCCGGGCCGCTTTCAGCTCCCGACGAAGATCCTGCTCGTAAGGCTGCTCTATGGCGGAGAAGATCGCGGCACCGATGAGGAGGTAAAGGACATAAGCAACGATCAGCAGCAGGAAATTGAGCGCAGACTGATGCCGAGCGCACCAGCCGCTGCTGAGCCACAAGCTCCGGGCCATCCCTCCACTCAGTGCCGCTTGATTTATCAATAACCTCCGCTTCAGGTAACAAGTGAGGAGGTCTATTCCTGTAGTAACGTCTGCTGCTGCCCTCTAAACCTGCTGAATGGACTCCTCTTCCTCATTCTCCACCTCACTGAAACAGGTGGTGACGTCACTCATTCGCCGCACCAGGTGTGTGTTTCCTCCTGCGCTCCCTCCTCAAACCGGTTCAACAGGTTTCACTATTTTGTGTCATCACAAAGGATTTATTTTCCCACAGGCTTAACTTGACCTGTGTTTGGAGATACTGATTTAAAACTGGAAAAAACCTTTGTGCACATTCCATACAGACACACAGCACAATGGAAACTATGCCAGAGCTGCAACTAAACTATAAAACTAATTATTTTGCAAGTCCTGGAAGATCTAGTTTCTACTTGTTTTTTCTATTTGATGTCTCTCTGTGTGTTCAGTTATAATATTATATTATACTGACTTTAGAAGGTAATTACTACTGCAACCTATATTTGGGTGGCTTTACTTTTTCTGTACTATTTACATTTTCTGCCACTATGTCCTTACATTCACTACAATACAGAAGGAAATATTACATTTATCTGCCAGCTGAGGCTACTTTTAAGATTTGACAAACACTGACGAGGTCACTGTGCTATATGATGAGTACTTTAAGTCTGAATGTTTGGCTTTTAATCGCATATATTATATAAATAGATTATTTCATAGACTGGTATTGCTACTTCAATAATCAACTTTCCACTCTCATCGTTTGCAGTTATTACTTCCACCACTAGATAGCGCTGGAGACCATGTTTCCAGTCCTATGTGTGATATACTGCAGCTTCTGGTGTCATTGGAAAAGAAAAGAAACTGGAAAAAAACGAGAGTTTTATTGATAAGTTACCACCAGACATTTGCACAGTGCTTCTCTACTCACCGTCATCAATGTATCCACCCACCTCTCCCTTTCATATCTGGCAATAAATAATTATTTACAAAAGCAAAAAGCAAAGTTACAATCATAAGAGATGCTGTCTGAGTCTTACAGTAATATACATCCAATGAGGCAGCCTCAGATCAATACGGTCGCATAAAAAGCTGATAGATAGATGGTGGTCACTAATTGATAGTGTTGGCTGGATAAAACAGGCATATGTCCAGGCAACACTATCAATTAGTGACCTGTGCTTTCTCTCTCTCTGTGTGTGTTTCTGTCTCTCTCTCTTTATCGCTGTGTCTCTGTCTCTCAGTTTAATTAAATGTTAAATGTTCTGAAATTAATGTGGATCTCTGGTTGGTTGATGAAGAGTTTCCTGAATATCCTCTCAATCAATCAGTTATCTGAGGAAAAAATAAAGACAAACACAGATATAAGATGACTAAGTACAATACTTCTGCCCCACTTATGGGGTTGAACCTGTGATAAATAACTGTTTGACACCTAAAGAAGTGAGATGATCTATGATTTGAACAAAAAAGCAAAAATAAAAATGTCAAATTTGTCTAGTACAGCATTTTTACTGTTAATACATCATAACTTAAGGCGTTCTCTTGTAATAGAGTATTTCTAAATTGTAGAATTGATACTTTTACATCAGTAAGAGATCAGATTACTTCTTCCACTGCTGATCAGTGGTCAGGATGGATGTCTTACCTCTGCACTCATATCTGAGGTCTGAGAAGAGGACATGCTCCTGAGAGAAGACAAACAGTCCCAGCCTGCCTCCAGCCAGGGTGTGGTCGTACACCGCCCCTGAGTCCGATAAAATCTCCCTGCCGTCATACACCACCACCCTGCAACACAAAAACACCATCTGAAGAAAAACATCATCGTCGCTGCAGACCACCTGTAATTGTGGAGAGAAAACTCAATTCCAGAGTAAAGCTACATTTTGTTATTTCTTCATGTTCCAAACTGAGGACATGACGTCAAATGGAGCTATATTTAAAGCAGTTACAACAGAGCTTTGTAGCAAAGAGCCAAAATACCATTGTGTGTGTGTCCTTCACAATCAAAGAGCAGGAGCCTCTTTTCAGTCTCACATTCAATAAGCGTACATTCGCACTGTCCTCCTACAATCACTCAGAACACAGAACACAAGTCAGCCATCGCTTGCATCATCACAGTTTTGTTCTCTTGCCTCTCAATTTTCTTCAGTTTGAAAACCTTGCTATATAAGGAGTATGGATGTTGTTCTCTCCATCCACAAATAAACAGCACAAAGCAGAGAGAACTGCCCGATTTTTTTTATTAAGTCCATTAGAGTGAAGTACATCTAAGTCGAAGTAGATGTGGCAGCTTGAGGAGAACCGGCTACAAGAAAGAAAGTGAATTACGCTGTTATCATAAAATAACTCTTGGAGATTGATGATATCCCCGAGTGTAAGCACATCTGTAGGTGATTTTTTTCTTCGAAAAGGTGGCACTGAATGTGGTTTTCACAAATTTAAGAAGTTATTCATCAGATTGCTCCTCAAATAAAACCTACAAGAACGGAACTGGTACTGAATGAGCCCCAAATGTGCGATTTAAAGGGACATATTTTAACCTGTTTACTACAAACCACATCTGTTTTAGAGAGGTGCCAGTGTTTTTGGGATACTTCAATCACAAATCTTAAAACAATACAAGGAAATGATGTAAATTGTAGTATAATAACTAAGCTAGGACACTGGTAAGGTTTTTTTAAAAGCCAATAATATAAAAGGTTACTGGTATTTTCACTTGGGAGGAGTTGCTGTTGGGTGATTTCCATGTTCATAATCCAGCTATGGTTTATGATAGCTCAACATGAAAATATGAATCCACGTTCCAGAGAGGAAATGCAGTCAAGCAACAAATGATTCCAGTGAATACATCTACAGGTTTGTAGCTCAGTTATCCTGTCTGTGACCATCCCTGCATATCGAAAGAGATGAAACAACTGGATTTAACAGAGCAAAGTTTCCTGGTAATAATAAGTAAATGTGTATCTCCTTACAAATAATCAATATTCTGGGGTCCTGTCAGGAGTTTTAAATGACTACATCTAACCACTGTTAGATCATCCAGTAATAAAAAAAATTACACTTTATATGATGGTGTCTGTGTACCTCATGAATCCAGTCTTGGGTCTGTGGATAAGGTGCATGCGGTAGGCTGTGTAGTCTTTCCAGCCAGTTTTATTGGGGTCATGCCACAATGTTCTGACCTGAAACAGACACACACTCATAGATGTCAGGATGGAGAGAGAAAATTTACTGTGCCTGTGTTCAAGGCTGTTTTGGTGAAGGTTGAACTGTTTGAATGATAAATGTAGTGTGATTTATGACAAGCAGAATATATACGCCACTGATTCATGCCTGGTGTCTGGTGTTTCCTGTGTGCCACAGGGCATTGCGTAGATACTCCCCGGGTCCCGTGGTGGAGTTGACCAGTTTGATCGAAACTCCCGCTGTGCCGAAGGCTTTGGTCGGCTTTTTCTCCCAGTAGGCCTGAGACACCTGGGAACAAAGGAAGAAAGAAATAATGTGGAGGATGAAAACAAGTGAAGTTAAAAGACATTTGTACTGCAGCACACACAACATGAGTTTGAAAGCTCAGGTCTTGTTTTTAACTTCTTTTTGGAGATATTAGAGTGTAAAGATGGATAAAACTTTGGATTCCAACCCCAAAGTAAAGCAACATTGTGTAACATTTCAAGGGATCTATTAGCATAAATGTACTATAATATTCATAACTATTTTTCTTTTTCTCTAATCACCTGAAACCAATAATAGGCTGCTTTCAAACCTTACCTGTTTCCACATGACAACATAGAAGCGTCGACTGGACTGGTAGGCAAACACAATGCCTGCGTAGTCATCATCTCTGTTGGTATTTACATACAATGTCACACTGAAGTCCACCGCTCCAAACTTGTCATAACCTGTTTAAACAAAGGAATATCATTATTATTATTATCCATATTATAGCAATAATACCTTTTATGGTTCTTTTTTTAAATCTCACCTAAAGCGATGCCAGGGTCCGAGTTGGCCGCCTGCAGCAGCTCAGTGCCTTGGCTACGGATCACCCAGAGAGGGTCGGACTGCGTGGTGCCTTTAGGGTCCAACAAAACAACTTGAAACTTCCTGAAGTCTGTAGACCTGATATCCTGGTTCAGGGGACATGGATCCAGCGCATCTGGAACACTGTCATTGTCAAAGTCATCAAAGCATGCTTCTCCACTCCCATCACCTGTAAGATGGAGAGCAACGATGTGATTTCCTGGATTAATTTTTGCCAAGATGGGGCAAAAAAGGTCTGGAAGACATAATGTGTAAATGTAGTGAGAAAAGCCTGTATGATGGTGAATAGATTAAAGAATATTGCATTTATGATGAATTGCACAACTGAGAGCCATAAACTGTTTATGTTGATGTCCAACATTAACATGACCCAGATCACTGGAAACTTGACTGATTTTACTGCGCTGCTGCAAAATACATTTACCATAAATGGCACAAATAATCTTCCCCAGTTGACAGCAAATTAATCACCTTTTGACACAATTCACATCTGCATCATGATCTACTCATGGAGTTTCAGTCGATAATGCTTGAGGTGCTACGGCTGACAACTGATTTTTTTGTTTTGAGAAGACTTCATGTCACCTAAAATTGAGAAAAACTGGAGCAACACAGACCATCAGAGTCCAGCTGGTCCCTATTTGGCACGAGTCTGCAGTTGTCCCGATCGTCTGGGATACCATCATTGTCGTCATCGTGGTCACAGACGTCTCCTTTCCCGTCGTTGTCGTGGTCGGCCTGGTTGCTATTGGCAATGTAGGGACAGTTGTCTAAAGAGTTTTGGTGGCCGTCCTCATCGATGTCCTCGTTGTCGTCGCACATGTCCCCCACCAGGTCGCTGTCAGAGTCAAGCTGTGAACACACAAGACAGTCTCCAGGCTTAGTCTGACCTCCACCAGCACACCCGAGTGCACAGATTTCTTCCAATATTTGTATTAAAAAAAAATTAACCATCCACCTGATTGTCACTAATAAATTGGTAGAACGTCTTTGTTGGATCCCTGCGGTAAAATGTGCACCTCACACCAGATGTTCTGCGAGGCAACGCTGCCATTATCAATATGAAAAAAAATATAATTGATGCATCTGTGCTTTTAAGCATTTGTGTTTTTAGGAACCTGCAGTGGGTTGTGTAGAAGGGGACAGTTGTCACACTGGTCTCCAACACCATCCAGGTCTGTGTCCCTCTGGTCAGTGTTGTAGATTAAAGGACAGTTGTCACGGTCATTCAGAACCTCTGGAGAAAGAGACACACACACAGAGGATAAACTGTACGTTGTGTGGCTTTTACTCTTTTTATTACACAGACAAACAAGATACAACCAATATAGATCAGGATTCTGTTTGGGTAAATGTATTTCGATCCATACTTAAAGAGTAACTAAACACTAAATCCACTTTTTGAGTTAGTATATTGATCCTGGTCCCAGTCTGTGGTACTCATTACCACAGAGTGTATTTTCTCCTGTTTTACAGAGAAAATGAAGTAATTGTAGACCCAAAAAAAAAAAATCTATGACGTCCCCCAAGACACTCTGTTCTGAAATAGAATGCAACGTCACATTCACCCTTCATCCCCTTCAGGTCGATTCACAGTAGGAACACTTATTTCAGGCATTTGGTACTGGAAAATTTCTCCATTTACCTCCATTCATGTGAATGAGCACTCTATGGTCGTGCAGCAATCGTGCTACTTTCATAGGAATCAACGGGACCCCACCTCTGATGCTGTATCCAGTTCTCTTCATCATATCCCTCCACTGCCTTTGCTGAAGACTCACTTAGCTAACGTTTAGCTAGAAGTTCAAATGGTTCTGAATAGCTGTATTAGCCACTAAGTGAAGAGACCAGAGTAACTAAAGTTACCATCAGTGCTTTACATTTTGACCAGTAGAAATAAAAATACGCTATTTGGCATTGCAGGCATATCTGATTGCTGTTATTGCAAGGTTGAGTTGAGATTAAGCATCAGAGAAAACTGGTTCAAAGGCATTTTCTGACTCTGTTTTATTTCTATAATAGATGGATACATAAACCATTTTCACTCATGGGACCTGTGGAAACCTGTGTGTAGCGAGTAGCTCCTACCATCTCCATCAATGTCAATACTGCAGGCATCTCCCTCTCCATTGTCGTCAGTGTCCGTCTGCAGCGGGTTGCTGTCAAACGGACAGTTGTCACAGCGGTCCCCGACCCCGTCTCTGTCAGAGTCAAACTGGCGAGGGTTGTACACCAGTGGGCAGTTGTCCTATATGCCAAACACACACATTAGTTCATACTTACACACTCAGAGGTTGTGAATATTCGCCTGTTTCCAGTCATGGCATCCTCAAAGTTTCTCCACGTCTGAGTCTCACCCTCTCATCTATGATGTCATCATTGTCGTCATCAGGATCACAGGCATCTCCCTGTCCGTCCATGTCCAGGTCTTCCTGTCCAGAGTTTGGTAGCATGGGGCAGTTATCCTGCAGCCAATCACAGCTCACTTTAGTGAAATCCCATCCAATCAGAACACAGACAGTCAATCCAGATTACATTTTTTTTGATACGTTTACCTTTTGACAGTGATAGGTTGCTTTCCGCTTGCAGGTTAATCCGTTGTTGGGCCAGCCATCCAGATCAGAGTCTTCACCACACAGGAAGCCATCGCCCGCGAACCCGACAGCACACACACACTTGAACAAAACCTCAGATGCCAGGCCCAGGTACATACACTCTGCATATTTGTGGCAGGTGTGTGTGTTGTCTTTGCAAGGATTGTATGGCTCACACACCTACGACAAAAGCAAGCAATTGAGAGTACAAAAGTGACTGATGCTTGACAGAGGAAGAGGATCAAGGAAAAGGAAATATTTATTAAAAGAGGAAAACACATGCCTGTCTGATTTTCTGGGCTTCCTGCAGTCCGAGGCCAAAAGGCTGAGTTCCTTTATAGCGAGGAGGACATGGCAGACAGTAGAAGCCAGGGTCTGTGTTTACACACTCTGTGACACACACACCCTCCACTTCACACTGCAGAGATAGAGGAACCACGTTCAGCATATCAAACACAAACAGCAAATACATAGGTCTGACAGGTGATGTGTACAGGATCAGACAACAACACTATTTTTTTGCAGATGGTCAACATGTCTGATTAGGTGAACACCTCCAATTACAGACTGGAGGTTTAAATCATGGTTTTTACCACCCGCGCGATGTGTAAATGTGATCAGGCAGGACAAGAGAGAAATTTTCAGGCTCTGAAAATCTTAAGTGTCCCTGTGCAGATCGCAGACGTTGTCAAACTAGACCAGAGAGGTTATAAAGAGTTTAAAGGAGCATGAACACCGACATGTGGTTATTACCTCGTTCTCATCTTCACAGTGAGTGCCATTGCCATTTAAACCCAACGGACAGTGTCCACATTCCCATGAACCATCGCTATATGATGTGCACTCCACCCCAGGAAAACATGGATTTGAAAGCAAACATGTATCTGAAAACACATACAAATGTGCAAATAAAGGCAATGAGTCAAAATACATAGTCCAAGCTCAAGGCTCAACTACTGTATATAATTCTTGAAGATATTCATGTCTGAGAAATTTCTGTTCCATCCTAAGAGGTAATAATTGAATAAAGGCAGAATAAACACTATGGAATACTATGTTTCCATCTACAATAGATGTGGGGACAAGGTGAACTTTTACCTATAGGACATGGTTGTTTGTTGCAGGCCTCATAGTCCACAGTGTCTCCAGCACAAGGCTTCCCACCATGCTGAGGGGCGGGGTTCAAACACTCCCGCTGGCGACTTGTAAGACCACCACCACAAGTCTCTGAGCACAGCGACCATTCAGTCCAGCTTGTCCAGCCCCCAGCAACTACGCACAAACGCATCATTTACCTGTGAGCCAGCTAGCGCCATCTGTATGTGCATTCATGTACTCACTGGGGCAGAGCGTATTGTTGCAAGGTTGTGTATCCTTGTCGCTGCCTGTGCACCCTCTGCCCCCTTTCTGTGGTGGAGGGTTGTTGCAGAGACGAACCCGTGTAATGCTGCCATCTCCACATGTGGTTGTACAAGCAGACCAAGGAGACCAGAGGCCCCAGTTCCCATCCGGACGAGCTAGACATGAAACAAGCACATAAAGATTGTTAAAAAAAATTAAACCATTAATATGAAGTTCTATACTTTTTGCTCTTTGGTGGAATATTTAATTTATTCCCTTGGACCGGCAAATCAATCACAAAAATCAAATTAACTGAAGACATGTGGCAGATCAGACATGCAGACTGATGTCCTACCCCTGCGGTCACACTTCATCAGCATGCAGATGCGAGTCTGGATTGACGGGCCGGCACAGGACGGCTTGATGCCATTGCAGGATCGGCCCCTCTGCTGCCCTCCACGTCCACAGGTGGCGGAACAGTGGGTCCACTCAGACCACGGGGTCCAGCCATTTTCATTACCTTTATATACACACACACACAGTTAGTGTACCTTTATCATATTATGTGATCTTAACACACATTTTCAACCCTGAAATCATAACTGTAGACAAACCAAACTCATTGAGACAGACTGGGCAGCACTCTTCATCGATGAAGGATGGATAGATGCAGGATACGGGAGCGCAGGA
Source organism: Synanceia verrucosa (assembly GCA_029721515.1). NCBI lineage: Eukaryota > Metazoa > Chordata > Actinopteri > Perciformes > Synanceiidae > Synanceia > Synanceia verrucosa. The sequence continues at coordinate 21,627,926 of CM056550.1, read as the reverse complement.
CACCTGCTGACACACCACCTTTCCATCCTGCACAACGTGAGGAAGATAACAAACAGCATGTAGAACAATATCATTGGCCAACCCATGTTTATATGAGCCATATGTTTTGTGGAATAATATGTGACTCATAATAAGTTTGGCCACTGAGGATACTTTACAGAGAGAAAGAGACTCAGAGAGGAGGATAAATTAAGTATGAAATATAGAGAATGACATCAGCAGCCCTGGAACTAAATGAAACCACATTACATATAAGTGAAACTTACAGTAAGCATCTCAGTAAATATTAAAGAGTGCTTATTTGCTTTCATGCCAAGAATTAGGTGAGACGATTCATAGCACTCCAGAGTGGTATCAATCCTCTAATCTATATTAGAGCTATAGGGTTCTTTTTTTAAACTTTTACTTTACCAGTCAAAGACAAAACTTGAGACTTAATGTTAGTGCTTTCACGTCCCAGGTCAAGACAAGTCCAAAGTAGTCCTGTCTTGCACCAGTCACATCCAAATTCACATCCAAGTTTTAAATACATGAAACAAAACAAACAGACTCAGACTTCACATTCCAGTGTAAAAGCTTTACCATTTAACCTATATGAAGCAGGTCATGATTCAGTCAGTTGACACTTCCATGGCGTTCTCCCAGGAAACAGCTCACTGCTAAACTAAACTGTAATATTTGTTCAACACTGACCTGGCAAGCACAGGAGGTGCAGCTGTCAACGTCCCAGTCCTCCCCGTGCTTGTACACTCGTCCATCCTGCATACACCAGACCTCCCCGTCTCTGTCAAGACCATTGAAATCACCACTGCTGCTCCTGCTCCCGTTGCTGCTCCCACTACCATTGCTGTTGTAGTTGCTGCTGCTGCTCCTATCGTTGCCGTTTCTGCTGATGCTGAGCTCAGCCAAGCATATCTGCATCTCTTTATTTTCTTTTGACTGAGAAAACAAATAATTTCATTTAGCATTTTCAAATCATCAGAACTACATTTTAACCAACAATGTAACCACAACAACAGTGTGTGACCAGGATCACTTCTCCAAAGATGGAGTCAAACTTTACAGGTGTGCAGGAGAGTTCAAAACAAAGGTCTAAGCATGCCAGAAATAGGTGGGTAGAAAGAAGTGAAGGGGCTATTAGAGCAAGAATCAAGGCAGTTGAGTTGATTAACAGCCAAAATTTTAACACTGATGGTATTCTGTGGGCATGTTTTCCCCCCCCCAAAAAAATGACCAGTACATTAACCACAAACAACTGGGCTTCCTGACAGAAAAAAGCATGTCGCTGCATGTTCCATTTGCACTGGAAGGAAAGCTACTCTCTGCTGGTTTTGTCACACAAGTTTCCCATAAAACTCAATCCTGTCAAATACAATGTAAAGGACATTGCAGAGGCTTGTTCTAATCACAAATAATGTCAAAATTTAAACATTTATACTCAACAGCTTTAATTTCAACGTGTGTGAAATTCTTTGTATCATTCATCTTGAATTCAATTTTCTCGCTCATACCATAATCAAAACAAACATACTGCAGCACCAGAACAGAGAACAATAAGTGTTTGTGTCTTACTACTCTGTCCAGGTCTTCCAGCAGGTTGCTGGTCACAATACGCAGGCCGTGGATCTCAGTGAGCAAACCCTCCAGCTCCTCACATGAATGACGACAGATTTCTGCCGATACATTTTCCACCTTTGCACCGCCCACACCTGTAGAGGAGGCACAGGTAGGTGAGTGTGTGTGTGTAAGTGCAGCCTGTGCTGGATTTAAAACTTGGGTTAATGATGAAGGAAAAGCTGTATTTATATTCCGTACATTTGAACGCGGGTTATACTATGTGTGTGTGGTACCTGAGCACACAGCTGCATAGAGGAATATCAGCCAGGGAAAACCTCTCAGTGGACTCATTCCTGTTCACATAAATCACATATGCAGTCACCGTGAAATATAGCACCTATACTGCTACACCACTGCCAAGGAGATACAAGAAGAAGGAGTAGGAGAAGATAAAGAGGGAATTAACCTTGCATACCTGTGTACTCCTCGCTGTTCAGCCTTTCTCCACGATTAGAAGTCACGGCCGGTAGGCTCATCCCCGCTGCAGCTCCACAGAGGCTATGATGGAATGTCTGGCTCCTCGTCATCTTCCTTATTTCCTTGTCTCCTTGTTTCCTTCTCACCAAACAGAGGCTTATCAGCAGCACAGCTTCCACTGTGATCTATTGTCCAAAAGAAATAAGGGAGAGGTTGTTGAGAGTGAGGTCTGAATGAAGGAACATGCATACAGATTGGTTCTGTAGAAAGTTTTAATGTGGTTATGTATTTGTCTGAGTGTGTGTGTGGCGGGAGCCATATATTACCCGTCTGTCTGGCGATGAACTGGGCTGCATATCTCCCAGCGAGAAACCCAGCTGGATGGAAGGAACTACTCTGTGTGTTGACGTCTCGATGCAGGTTTCCCAGACAAATCATTTACACTCTTACTCTCTAAGACACACACACAAAAACACACACTCATGATGTGATACACACACAGCCATGCACACTTATTGGCTGGCAGAGATTTTCCAATATTTTAAGAGCGAGAAACCTGGCATCGCCATAAATCCCTGGTGGAAATCAGAGACTTGATGCGTGTGAGTGTTTGTTCTTAGGACTGATTTTTCTTGATGCCTGCAGAAGATCACAAGGTAAAGATGAGCAAGCTGATGGAATACAAAAACATAAGCCCCTATTGGGACCATCATCTCTCTTTCCTCTCTCTCTCCCTCTTTCCTCCATCTCTCTTTCTGTTTGGACTTCTCCCTGCTGAGTCAAAGAGGCATCATCATTATCCTGAATCATATTTTCCATCTGTAGACTCCAATTGTGGAATAATGAATCTCACAGATGTGTGCACACACACACGCAAGCGCCTGTGCCCATACAAATGCACGGCTTCTCTAAATCCAGATACCTAGAAACATCACAGTGACGAACAAATGGGAACGGACAACCACGTTTCCTCCTGGTTTGGCGCTGGAGAATCTAAAAGCAGGTGCTGCCACTGCTCTAACAAGCAGAACCCAAAAGTAATGAGATCTGAAGAATATAAAAAGGTAAAGATTTGGGTGAGCTTGCTTGGCAAAGTCTGACATGACGTTCTCGGATTGATATGGCATGTGGAAGGCACATTCTGTTCCGGGATCTCTCTGGAAGTCTGTGACTCTGTCAGTCTTGCCCTGTGTTTATGGAGAGAAAACTGTTTAAAAAAAGGCAACCTGGCTCACTGTCTAAGAAAGGTGAAACTGGCTCAAGGTTGCAGGGCTATCATAGGCTGCACAGACCTGCAGGGCTGAGAACACTTTATGCAATCAGGACCCATTTCTCTGAAACTAACCAGACCAGAGATCTCAAAGGGCTTTTGCATCAAGCTCTAAGCCCTCCTCTGTCACTGCTAGGCAGCTATCCTGCAATTACTGTGCTGCTCTGCTCTTAATCATGTAGTGGTCAATTACATGGGCTTAAAGTAAAAGGATTTACATGGAAGGGTGGACAGTAAGGCAAGAATGGAGGGAAGGTCGGGGTCAAAGGTATTTCCATGGATATCATGAGCAGCAGCATTGGCACTTTTGATTTCATGTTTCTGTGGCATGCAGCCAAATCATACATAAGGGCTTCATCATACAGGCATGGATTTCCTTGCTTCCTTCTTTGCTGCATGATGAAACAAGCTGTTCTGTTTTTAGATGAATGCTGATTCACTAAAATGCACTTGACATGCAGACCATCATCTGTCCCAACAACAGCAACTGTGGGTCAGTAGAACAGGGGAAGGCATTAATCCAGTTATCAGATCATCCTATTATTCTGCAGATTAGTTTGCAGCGCACACACGCCTGCAGCGCCTCTGGGATTTGTAGTCCAGAACGATGTCCTCCAGGCTTCCTCCTAGCCCACTAACACATCCATGGTGGCCACACATGAAAGCCTCCACATATCAAAACCTTCTCTTATTAGACTCAGTGGAGCTGAAATCAAAGCACGGCCACAGAGTTAATGCACCCTTTCAAGCAACCTGTGGGCTTGTCATTTTGTTCGACACGAGCCCTGCGACCCGCACCACCGCCGTTGCGCATGGTGGCCACCTGTGACTATGTGGACAGGTGACGCAGCGGCAGCCGGGCCTCTGCGCCCTCTCGGGGCTTTACGCAGCTCAATTAGCGTGACACACTTTCCCCTGTGATCGCCTGCTTTCCGCCTGGACACAGGATTATTGCCTAACTTCAGCAGCACACTATTCATTACAACAGCAGCGGGGGGTTTCTTTGCCGGTTTTACGCATAATAGCGGGGTAAAGTGACCGTCTATCAGCGGCACATGGGTGTGGATATGGCTGGGTTCATCCCACAGAAGGAGATCGTGTATAACGGCCTGCTGCCGTACTCGGACCGGTTGGACCGGGAGGCCACGGAGCTGCTGGCAGAGATCAAAGCGAACCTGTCCAGGGCGGTCCTCCTCAGAGAGCTGTGGCCCGGGGTCGCTTTCTGGTCCAGGAAACTCTCCTCGTAAGTGTTGAAGCCAGGTTGTCCCACAAGCTAGTTAAAGCCATGATTACGCACTTAGGATTTATGATAATGGTCCATGTAGCAGTTTATTAAGACTCTATTAGAGGTTATTTTATTGGATTTAGTAGCAAAAAATCACCTTCACAGCCTCACAAACGATCATCAGGACGCATTTAGTGCATTTAACGACTCATCATTGTGCCATGTAAGATATAAATACAATATTATAAATACATAAACTGTGATGTGATGATGGAAATGATTTCCTCTGAATGATGACAAAAATATATTATTTAAATCATTTTATCCCAGCCAAGAAGAGTTTCTACTCAGGATAAAAACATGCATATAAATATACGTTCGATTTTTCTTAAGGTTTCAAGAATTTAGTTGAAGAATCACCCATAAACAAAATTAATATGCTTAATAAATGTGTCATAAATTTATTGACTATCAGGTATTTTGATTTACATAGTACAGTGTGTCAGCATTTCCTTCAAGGTGGCCACAGCTATAATAAATGTTAACTTAAAAAATCAAACATTCAATAATAGGTCTTTATGAGTCAATTACATTTACATAAAGTGCCAAAAAAATACAAGCATCGTATGAGCTTTTGAAAAGTATCATGTCACTTTAAATAAAGACTGGACCACTTTGCATCATCTCAGATTCAGTGAGGTTGTAAAGGTTTCATGTTGAGGCAGTGGGTCGCTGAAGTCGTGTGTTTACCCTGTTGTGAGGATATAGGTCAGTTGCAGGAAGCAGGAAGTGATCAGCTGCTCCCTAAGGGTCACCTTACCTGTCCTAACCTCCGCCCTCAGGTTCCTGAAGCTGTATGGCCGCAGGTTCAGTAAAGAGGACCATATTCTCTTCATCAAGCTGCTCTATGAGTTGGTCACGCTGCCTAACCTGGAGCCCCACATGATGCAGAGCTACGCCAGGCTGCTCATTCAGCTCCTCAAGTGGGTGTGACACAAACACACAGATACACACAAATGCATAATTGTGCATAGAGATATCTATTCATCTGAACACCTCACTCTCAGGGGACATGATGATGGAGCTTGGAGCACTGCAGCTCCTTCATGGTTCACTCATCTGCAGCCTCTCGTGCCCTTTGATAACCGTCAGTATAATGAGATCAGGGAGCAGCCCGGTTGGTGAACATCACTGTGCTAAAGTGGTATACCAATGTTGAGTCCAATGACATGTTAATGTGGATTTTTCACTTACCTCTCTGCCATTTGGATTGCTGCCATTTGGAGTTTTAAACAAGATGCAGACTTGAGAGAGAAAAACAAAAGTAATTTAGAAAATAGTCAGATAGCTCAATAAGGGCTGTAAAATATTCTGTTTTTTAATTCTAGTAAATGTTGGTATAATAGTGATATATATTCATTCACTTAAGTACACTGGGGTAATTCAATATATGTCATAGTTTGTGGGGACAAACCAGTGGCAAAGGAAGTACCCAGATCCTTTACTAAAAAAAATAGCAGTTGAAAAATAATATAGTTCTTTATGGGCAAAGGCTTTTCATCCAAAATCCTGCTAAAGCATAAGTATTATCGGCAAAATGTACTCAAACATAAAAAGCACTCATTCTGTGGAAAAAATGCGGTGTAAGCAGCATTTTAGTTGTATCTGGCTGAGGTGGAACTCATTTTAACTTCAACAGTTCATTAGTTTAATCCCAACCCAATGTTAGACCTCCTCAAAGGGTCACAAAATAAATCTGGGAATCACAAGATGATTAATGTGGTATAGGAAAGAAGGGAAAAAATGAAAAAAATGCAGTTACAGTTCTTCTGTATATCTGTACTTCCTTCTCTCTAATAATTGCTTATTTTGAAAAATATAAATAGTTAAGACCTGACACTCTTAAATCTTTTAGAAATTTAGAAGGCATAAGTGATTACAACTCACAGATATCTGAAACATGACATGGGACCCCAACTAGATGTCTTTTAGATTAGGAGCAAATCAAACTAGTGACCAGATATGTCAAATATGAAATAAAAAAATTCAACATTTTTCTCTGAAATGTAGTGCAATAAATGTTTAAAGTAGCTTAAATGTAAATAAAGTGCAAAATACTAAACTAAACAGGACATTACAGTAAGTAGAGCACATGCTGAAGCGAATAAGGACAATGAAGCATGTTGGCCGAACAATACATTTATTATGCTTTAAGTCCTGACCTACATCGTAACTCCCTGCTTTTGTCTCTCAAATCACTACTCCAACTCTGTACTCACTTTCAGTTTGTCTCCAGTTGTTTCCATGATTTTCACATCCATCACAAAACAACACCTTAATGCAGATGTCATTTGTCTGAGTGTTTTCCATTAGATGAAAAGAGAAAGATCTGGGCTACCCGTATATTAAGTGCCAGGTCTCACAGCTGAGAGATGAATTTGATACTCGACATCACGCGTCAGGTCTCAATTGGCTTCTTCTTCACATCTCTCGCATTTCACCGTCATTTTCCCCCATTGTCTCGTCTTTCCTTCAACTTTAAAATCTCCCCAATGAGTCTCTGTTCCACAGCTGTTAGATGAAGGAGAGAGAGAAGATGACAAGAGGAATGTGACGCTGTGGAAACTGTGCCCATTCTTCAGTGTAGGGACCTTTCTGTGGAGTTTATTCCTGTGAAAACTGAAATTTTTAAGAATAAGTAATGTGGCACTTTCTCAGGAGGATCAAAAGACTGCTCTGCTAAATATATTGAAGTACTCATAGTGTGCATGTTCAAAGGTAGATTCATACAGGTAATTCACTGCATACTTTCATTTCTTAAGTCAGACTCTATGTGAATTACCAATGTCTGCAGCTGTCAGTCAGTTGCTGTAATGAATATAAATAATCACAGGGCCTGTTTGCAGACGTGTAGAGGTTGGCAGTCATGCTGAGCCAAAGCCTGCGAGGTAGTGACTCATTTTCCCACGATTACAGACTCTTTCAAACTGTAGTTTCTCACTTTCATATAAAACTATTACCATGATTTTGATTTGACTGTGGGGTAATTTTTCTTTAGAAAATGTTTGACTATCACATAATCTGGCTAAAATTTTGCTAAATACAGACAGTCAATAATTGGCTTCTTTTTCCAAACAGGAAGAAGGAGCTGCTGTCAAGGGATGACCTACAGTTGCCGTGGCGACCACTTTATGATCTGTACGAGAAGGTGGTCTACTCCAAAACCGAGCACCTAGGACTTATCTGGTTCCCCAAGTATGACCTTGTACCTTTACACTCACCTGTAGGGAGGCGTTGAAACACTGCTGTTACTCTCCATGCCACTCTGTATGTGCGATAAAAATGACGCCAGTAGCTAGCTAACATAACTTTGCGTAAAGAGCGGAAACCGTTAGCCGTTAGTTAACCGTTGGCTATTAACATGTAGCTTAACATTGCCGCACAGACACGACAGCGGTATCAATAGTCACATTAAACTCTCGACAGGGAAAGAAAGCAAATACTGTTTCACATTAGCGCTAGTTTTCATGTTCCGTGTCCAACGTAATAAGTAACTCTACGCTATGTGGAAAACCAAACAACTCATCTTCTTCTAATTCATTTCCGGGGGGCTGGTCACCAAAGAGCGCAATGCTGCCCCCCACAGACAAGACTGTATTATTGTTTTTATGTCCTTGCGTAAAAGCCGGTTGAGCAGAGAAATTTAAGAATTTAAGAATTTGTTAAGAATTCAACTCAGACGTGCCTAAATATTAAATATCATCGCTATCTAAAAGGGTTACTTGGTGCTAAAATGTAGTTATATGTAAGGTTGCATGGTGCTAATGTAGCAGCTAGGTGGCTCGCTCCAACAAGCTGCAGCTAAACTCGGCTTGTGATTGGCTCAGCCGGATGTGTGGGCGGGACTCTCCAAATGACAACAAAATCTCAAGATAGCAGCTTCATTATCAGGGATATTTTGGCTTAAACTTATGGAGAAACATCCATGATCTACCATCTGAGGGCTGAAAGTGGAAACAGGTGAGCAGGTGAATGAGTCAGATGACTGGGAACAGTGGGATGGACTGAGGGCATCTAGTGGACAGGTAGAGAATGGAAGATATGGGGAGTGACAATGCAGGTGTGCAGCCAGACCAGGCACACACAACTTAACAGTCTTCATGACACTTTCCAAAGGAATTTAGAGAGTGAATAAGCTTTGTATATGTAATATTATGAACTTAATGAAGTGATGCGTCAGTTGATCGTACTAAATTAAATCTGATAATCTTGATTTTTTGATTGCAAAAATAATTGACAGATGAATCAACACTACTTAGTTGTAGCCCTAGTCAATTATGAAGCAAGGATGCCAAACATTCTTTAGTTTCCTTCTCTTCTCTGTTTTGTATTGCCTTCACACCTATAACATTTTGGACTGCTGGTCAGACAAAACAAGCAATGCTTCGATGTTACCTTGGGCTTTCATGGGTACAACTTTCTGACATGTCATTGGCTGAAAAAATAAGTTACCAACAGATTGATTAATGTGGAAAATTATAGTCACAGACTGAATGCTGAAGGTTGTGTGTGGATCTCACAAGATGGTAAAAGCAGAATTCCCTCACACTCACACACCTCCTCTCTCTGCTTGTTTGCAGCTCACTGGACCACATTTTGAAAGCTTTGATCAAAAGCTGCAGACTGTAAGTCCCATCCTCTGTGATCATGTATTTGTGCACCGGTTAATGGGCTGCTTTGATCTTCAGTTGAGCTGCATGCCATAGATCAATGTGTGTATTTGTATCTCCAGACTGTCTTTGCTTGTCTGCATTTATTTGTGTTCATGTCTGTCCTTGCTATGTATGTGTGTGTTTTTATGCGTGCACCTGTGAATTTCCCAGGTATTTCCCCGCATCGTCCACTAAAGAGATGTTGGATGAGTGGCGCCCCCTGCTGTGCGTGTTTGACATGGTCATGCAGAAAGCCATCAGTAACATGGAGCTGTTCCTGCCCACCATCATGCCCCCAGAGGAGCACAGCCAGGGCTTCCAGTAAGTGGGCCAGCTGTTTAGAAACTTGTATTTTAAGTGCAGCTTGTCTCTTGGCCAGAGCTAACACAAAGGATTGTGAAGTTTTTCAAAAGCACCCTTTATTTACTTGACACTACAATCTGTCATCAGGAAAAATGGGAGGATATGTAGCTTTTTTGTTGTTGTCATTTTGCTGTTGAAAGTATTTCGGTTGGATCTTCTGACCATATGTCATGTTTATCCACACTATGTACACTTTTGCACTTGCGAGCTTTAATAAATAATAAACAATGTTATTTTTACGTCAGTAAAATACAATATTTTGCTGCCTTGGAGAACCTTTGCCCTTCTCTTCATGGTGGTGTTCCAGCTATGAAGCCTCTTCACAGCGTTCGCCACATTCTTCAGTGTCTTCACTCTTTCGCAAGCTATTTGTCTGGATTTGTTCTTGGATTCATCAGCAGTTTCCGTACAGTTTCCACAATACATCATCTTTAATACTCCTTTTTTTCCATGTCAGTTTTTCTCTCTCTCCTCCAGAATCACAGAGGGAGGGAAGGAGTTCATATTTTGTGGAATGGGAGATAGATGAGGGGAATTCTGCTTCAGGTGTATGTGTGTCAGCATGTGTGTGAATTACAATGGTGTTTTCTGTATTTTCAGGTTGTGGTTTGATGAGTTAATGAGTCTTTGGATGTCAGTGCAAAATCAGCCAAGTTGGGAAGGGGTGAGACATGCACGCACATACATGCACAATATTTATGAGACTTTCTACGCATTCTTTTAAATTATTTGATGCCTCACTGTTCACTGGCTTGAAAGTTAAAGGTTTTTTTATGCAACAGCAAAGTTAAATGAATCAAAAATTCCACCTCTCAAATTTCTGTATAAATCTTCAACAGCAAGTGGTGTGGGTTTTAAAAACATTTTTAAATGAGTGAGCAATGAATCACGTAGCTTTCCAGTTTCCTAAAAATGGACACAGTAATTTGGAGTGACATCTATTTCCTGACGATGATGATTGAAAGCTTGTTGGAGCATTGGTGGTTTCCACTCAGCGTGCCGATAAGATTTTCCACTTGAGCCTCGACTCTGCTTTCATGCACGAAGCATCCTGGCTGTGCACGCTTGAGCCCCTCTTGAACATTTCTTCTTTTTTTAGTGGCTAAATTTAATTCTTGGAATGACTTTCTTCATTTCTGGGAATGTTCTCTGTGCTTGCAGTGATTGTTTGTCTGATGTTGTCCCGCAGCACCTAGTCAACCTGTTTGCTCGCCTCGCCAACGATAACATCGGCTACGTGGACTGGACCCCGTATATTCCCACAGTGAGTCTTTATCAGAATTATGTGGATGTAGTGTGTCTGTTAGTGTATTTTATTGTGTTTTATGATAGAAGTGAAAGTAAACGCTGTATGTGTGTAGATCTTTACCAGGATCCTGCGCAGTCTGAACCTTCCAGTCGGGGTCAGTCAGATGGTGGCACCGCGATACCTCACCAACTCCTATGATGTCGGACACCTGGTGTTGTGGATAACTGCGCTTCTGGTACAAACTCTGCAGACTATTGCTCCTAAAAACACATGAACAAAACACATATTCCATTGTTGCTTATTCATGGTTATTACCTGATTTCAATCCCTGCAGGGAGGGCCAGGAAACCCTGCACAGAAGGAGCTGACCTGCCTTTTCAACAGCATCGCCTCCTTCTACCATCCCTCCAATCATGGCCGCTGGCAGGTTATGTCACACACATGCACAAGCACACGCACGCACGCACGCACACACACACACACACACGCACGCACGCACGCACGCACGCACGCACGCACGCACGCACACACACACACACACACACACACATACATGCACACACTCTGGGCGAGTTGTGAACACATTTTCAGCTGCTTGCTGTCACACTCCTTTAATTTATTACCTGTCATTCAGGACTTGGCTGGCTCTCTCTGCACTAACAACACAGTAATGAAATGCACAACTGCTGGAGAAAAGAGCGATATCGCAGATCTGTTTACGGCAGACTGTGCGAATGTCTCTGGGTGATAACGCTAATGTTGAGTGTGTGTGTGTGTGTGTCTGCAGTCCCGGCTGATGCGACTGCTTCAGCGGCTCCCAGCAAGTGTCGTGCGCCGCGTTCACCGGGAATGTCACGCTGCCCCTAGCTGGATCACACTGGTTCCTGAGCATCAGAGGCTGACTGATGAAGACTTGCAGGAGTTCACACGCAGCCTCAGTGGAGCCGCCCTACTGGCCATGTTCAGGTAGCGAACATTAGTAGTTCTTTAATAATAGAAACTGTAACCTGTCCCTGTGTGTAATCATAATACATATTCTCACATATACACACCTAATGCATATATATATGATGTGCACTATACTTTGTAAATACAAATTGTGCATGTGCATGACGCAACATGTCATGCTGAGCTTGTCTTTGATTTAACCTCATTATGGACTGTTGCTGGAAATACAACAGTCAGCAATATTCAGCGAGTGATTTATTTATAGAGCACCTTCAGAGCAAGATCTACAAAGCAGCAAGAAGATATGAGAGGGCTTAACAACAAGAACATGGAGCAAATTCAGCAACAATTATGAAATACAGCATAGAGAAAAATTACAAAAATTACAATAATAGACAGCGATATAGAGAAACTTCAAAATAAATAGATACCAGATTATAAAAATAGGTTGTAAGATGACATTTAGAAAAAAAAAATGTTGCTACAGTAAGTGGGAAGAAAGTATTTCTACTCCAGCAGGAACAGATTCAGTAGGTGTTATTATGGAGGCGGGTGTGAGCAGCCGGTGAAATTTTTTATCCTTATTTAATGACTGAAATTTCTTCAGACGTCTATTTTTTTGATAATATACTTTGGCTCCCTAATGTGTATATACACTGCATATTTGTTTTTTATTCATCACAGTTATTAGTTGGTTAAATCACAGCTACCAAAACATTATGGGTAATTTAGTGATCTGCAGGGCTAAAGTTGGCTGGTGGAGAGTGAGCATTTCTGAGGTCATCTAGGTCACATACAACCTTAATTTTAAAAAATTTCAATAACTTTATTATTAGGAGGTGTATCATATTTAGATACAGACTTGAATTGTAGTGAAAACTCTAAAATACCTCCACTTTTCAGTCAAAGGTAACCTAACTTTTAGCAGTTGTGACCTACCTAACACCTTATCAGTGTTTGTTGCCATGAAAAAAGTCATCTGAATCAGTGTCAGTCAGTTATCTAACAATCCATACCCTGCCATGTGTCACTAGTGAGTCTCGCCACGAGGCCTCAGCAACAAGTCTAATCTGGACAAAGACAGGTCATCTGTGATTATCTACCTGTGCATGCGTGTGTTTGTATTGACGCTGTAATCTGTGTTGTCTCTCTACCATCTTATTGTGATATGCAGTAAAACCGGCAGTACAGATGCAGCTTACGCTCTTCAAAACCTGGCTCTCCTCACACCAGAACTCGCCATACCACCTGTGCTTGAGAAGTAAGTGTTTGTGAGAGGTTATCTGCCATGAACCATGTCCTGTTGAAAAACAGGAAAAAACTAATTAATAATAATTGCTAATTGACAGTGTTGGTGACCAAATCAGTGACCAAACTAGATCTACCCTCTCCCATCATCTCATTTTTCATTTATCCTCTTATATCATGCACATAACAGGACTTACGCAGCAATGGAGACCCTGACAGAGCCGCACACCCTCACCGCCACGCTCAGCTGCATGATCGGCATGGCTCGAAGCCTGGTTTCCCCAAACAACCAGTACCCAGAAGGCCGCGGGCACGTGCTCCCACTGCTCATGGGCTCTCTGCCGGGGGTGGACCCTAACGACTTCAGCAAGTGCATGGTGAGTAATGGATGTGTTGATTAGTAATGAAGAAGAATTGTTAGACAAGTAGACAATACAGCTTGCTGATTAAATTCTCCTCTCGTGTGCTCTGGTCTATCCCATTAATAATTCCTGAAAGTGGAATGAATATCTCAGTTTGAAGAACTTGCAATTACTGAGGCTCGGTCCTCAGTTTCTGCTTGGATTGTAAAATGGATTGGTTTCTTTTCTTGGTGTGCTCAATGCTACATTAATCCATCACACCAGAATTGTTTTAGAATTGATACATTAGAAAAAAGTTCTACCACCATCATCTGGTGGGTTATTTAACTTGGGTTTTGATCACATCAGATGATGTAAATTGATTCGTCTCCCGCTGTGTCGCTCTGTCCAGATAACGTTCCAGTTCATCGCTACCTTCACCACTCTGGTGCCTTTAGTGGATTGTTCGTCTGCTCCTTCTCAACACAGCGATCTCACAGAGGTACACACACATTAAGAGTGTAGTCACAAGATAGTACAGATTATAGAAAAATAACATCTACAAGATCTTGAGCATCAATCATTTAAAGACTTCCTTTTTTTTCTAGTTTGTGACACTTATGTAGAGTGTCTTAGCACAAAAAATGGGGAGAAACAGCAGCCTGACTCTATCCAAATCCACCAACACCATCCCTGAGATTCCCCGATTGACATGTCATAGCTAACTGAAGTCTACAAATTACAAGTTGTTGGTTTACAGGAGGAGCAGCCACTTCCTGGAGGCTTGGGGTTTCCCCCTGCTTCCAGTTTTATGCTAAGCTAAGCTACCCGTCCCCTGGCTCCTGCTTCCTATCCAGGGTACAAATGTGAGAGTGGTATCAATCTTGTCATTTAAGTCAATATCAATTAATGTTTGTCCCAAAATGATGCACACACTTTTAAAAATAAAGAACACAGTGCAGACACAGAGTCATATAAGTATCATTTCTGTTTTTCCCTCTCAGATTGAGAAAAATCTGTGCTTTGCTTCAGCTGAGTTTGAAGACTTCGTTCTCCAGTTTCTGGACAGGTAGACACAAATTAACAAGTCAAACTGTCACTTAGAAAAGCCTCGTTGTCGACTTCTGAGTATGAATGTCTCTTTGTTTGAAATGCACCAGTCTGCATCACTGGCTCTGCTGTATAACAGCCATTTTTGTCAAAAAAAAAATAAGTTGACATTTTCTGTGCCGGCTAGTGTATAAGTGTGTGCTTGTGTATGCGTGTTTATCTGCAGGTGTTTTGCTCTGATAGACAGCAGCACCCTGGAACAGACAAGAGATGAGATGGAGACGGATACCCAGACTCATCTGGAGAGCCTGGTGGAGCTGGGCCTGTCCTCCACTGTTAGCACCATCCTGACACAGTGCTCTATAGAAATATACAGGGTAGCACACACTCTAATCCCTCTCTTTTAAATACATTCGTTCACTAATCACAAACCCTCTATTACTACCCTGGCTCTGATTAGACACTTCTAATACAGATTGCTAACCTTAAAAATTCTGACAACTAATTTCTTTGATATTCTCACTATGAGAATATCACAAATATAAGAAAAAAAAGGGGGTTTTATCCATGTCACCTTGAGGTGTGCAGTTCTCTGTTAGATTAAGACGATGCCAATCAGGATTTCAAAACTGTGAAATCAAAATGGGATGACAGTTATGTAACTCTGTTGCCAATCAGGCGAGTTTAACTCATTAAGTGCCAGATGTGTTATAAAAGTCATATATCAAGTCATTTTTAAGACTAACAGAATATTTTGTGATGACTCTGAAAACACTGGATAGCTCAAATGAAAGAAGAGACTGTCTATTTCATCATGAAAAAAATGTTTCACTGTAGAGGCCGGTTTCACCAAAATCACTTTTTGTCCAGATTGGGTTTGTTTTGCTCTCTAAGGCCGATTGTCTTTGATCTCTGTGGCGTATCACCATCTTTTTATGTCCCAACTACAAATCCCAGAAGCCCCAAAATTACTCACAGGCTGTGCAAGAGCGCCCTCTTGTGCCTGCTGCCGAAAACCACCTTGATGTGTATGTACGTCAATGTCATATGACATATAAACACATCAATGGCATTCAAAGAGTTAAAATGTAAAAATTCTTAATGAAACCAAAATATGTTTTCAAAGCATATCTTTCATTGTTGCTTATTTAGTCATGAATGCACGATGTTCTAGAAAATTACTTAATTTTGACACATTTCAGGAGCTTTACCTTTAGCTTTAACATTTCTCCACATTCAAATGGCTGATGCATTTTGTCCATTGCAGTTCACTACAATGAAATATAGAAAACACTCGTCTTATGTACGATATGTGGGAAATTCCAATTTTAGCACATTCAATAATATATCTAATGCAAATGTTGCTTTGTGTCAGATGGCTTTGCAGAAGGTGTATAACTTTGCCACCTCCAACATCTTTGAGACGTGCGTGTCGGGCAGGATGGTGGCTGACATGTGCAGAGCTGCAGCGAAGGTACGAGTCCATCACTTTTTAATATTTGTCTCTTTGGCTCTCGCATTTAACAGTAATGCGAAAAACATGAGGAAATATTTACATTTATGTATATGATACAAAATCATGTTTTCATTCAACACATTCTCATTTACCATGTGTTACCTTCTTCATTTTCATTTGACTTTTTGTTGGAATTTTTGGGGATCTTACTTATGTAATTTTTTTGCATGCTTGTGTATGTTTGTGTGTTTGCAGTGTCATCCTGCCGAGTCTCTCCGTCTGTTCGTCCCTCACTGCTGCAGCGTCATTTTCCACATTACTGACAGTCAGTACCTGTCTGTATGTGTGTGTGTGCGTGCCTTTGCATGAAAACCGCACAAGGCCTTCTAATGAGTTCATTCACGCGTTTCTTCACTGCTAAACAAAACCAGCGGTTTGCAAGATCTTGCCAGGTTTTTAGCACATTATCAGATCTCAGAACAATCAAGTGATGCGAGTAGACACAGTGTGAAATCATTAGAGTATCAAAATAAAATAAAGAGTGATGATTATTTTTTAATTAAACAACTTTCTGCCCAGCAAAAGTAGGCTATTAGCGGATGGGAACACAAGTGTTGGAATTCAATAGCAGTTACATTTGAGTTCACAATCAGTATGTGTGAAATCTAATTTATGTAGTCATATTCATTGTTTTTTAATGTTGTTTTAATGGGAACAGTGAAATGTGCAGTACACCACTTTGGGACAGCTGTGTTTGGTGCTAATGCTAACTTTTAACTCTTTGAGTGCCAGCTGTTTTATAAAACAGAAAGTGCCTTGTTCCAGCGTTTTTGCCCATTTTGAGTCATATTTCAAGACCCACAGAATATTTTGTACTATGACTCTGAAAATGAGAGACTCTCTATTAAATAGAGAGTCTCTTCTCTATTCTTTTCTTCTCTTCTCTTTTTTTTCATGATGAAATAGAGTCTATTTCATCATGAAAAAAATGTTTGTTTTTACCTTGTTTCATTCTTGTTTTATCAGAGGTAGAGTAGAGGACACTTTCACCAAAATCACCACTTTTTGTCCAGAATCTATTTGTTTTACTCTCTAATCTGATCTCCACTTCCTGCTTTGATCACTGTGGCATATACCGTCTCTTTATGCTCCGACTACATCTCCCAGAAGCCCCAATATTACTCACAGGCTGCAGGAAACCGCGATCGGTGACCCGTTGCCGAAAAATCACTTTGACGTATTATTACGTCAATGGCATTCAAGCGTCGGATTTTAAATGACGTCAAAATACGTGAATGGCACTCAAAGAGTTAAATGCAGACATGCTCACAATTACAACGCTAACATGTTGATGTTTAGCAGGTACAGTGTGTTTCATGTTGACATCTTAGTTTTGTATGAGATGTTTCAGTGTGGAGAGATTACAGACAGACAGAGTGACTTTGCAGCCCATAGAGCCGAGCAGCTAGTGTGACTCAAACCTGAAATGACCCCCAGATCCAGCTAAAGGAGCTCAGTCTGTCAAGGGAGCAATATAGTACATAATTCTTCTGTGTGTTTGTAGATGAAGAACTGCAGAGCGAGGACGAGCTGGATAAAGAGCTGCTGTGGAATCTCCAGCTGCTCTCTGAGGTGAGACGAGGATCCATCACCTCCCAACAGCTTCAACACTCTAAAATATATTAATCCCACTAATCTATTTCTCCTAGTGTCCCGAAATGTCATTGAATCTCAAAACAGTTGTAATGTCTTCCAGAGGGGCCATCATAATCTACTCGATTCCATTACATGTCAATTTGTTTTAGCGTTATTTTGGAGTCAGGTGTCATTTCCTCGCTACTACTCAATTGATTTGTCTGTTCTACCTTGATTCAAAGCGTTTCTACAAACCTTCAGAATAAAATGAGTGGAACAGGGAGACGTTTTTACTTGTTTTGAAAAATAAGAATATGATTGTGACATTGTATGAGGGAAAAAATATGAATAATGCCATTTTTTTTGCAGCGTACACCCTACACGGTCATAAATATCAAGGAGCTTTGTCGTTAAGCAGAACATATTGATACCCTCTCTGTTTTGTTTTATTACTCCTGGGAGCTTAATGCGAGTGGGATCGAGCCAGATGCTGTGATTTACTGGAGAAGCTCAATATTTAAGACACAACCCTCCATTGAATTGCCTGTGTGTGTGTGTGTGTGTGTGTGTTTTGTTTTTAGGTGACCCGTGTGGATGGTGAACAGCTGTTAAAATACCAGGGGGACCTGGAGCGGATCTTGTGTGTGTGTGTGCGTCTGCGCTGCAAAAGGGCGTACACACTGGCTTGCAGTCTGCTGGAACACACACTCCGGTCGCTGTCCCTCATCTACCCCACCGAGTACCGCAGCACCTCTGGAGGCTTTGATAATGACCTCCCGATACGGGTAAACACACACAAACGCCTGCAATGCTGCACTGAGGAACATTACTTTTCCACTATTATTTAATCTCACTAAATTTAAATCCAGTCCCTCGACTCTTAACTGCAGAGTTTCAACTGTGGCTTATTTGCTAACCTCCCCGGGCACAAATTGGCTCTTATCACAGCTATTACGGTATCTAGTCTGGGACAGGAAACAATGAGGTTTTCTTAGAAACACAAAATGGCACCACTACAACCTTTAAAGGGCAGTTTCATTAAATTGGACATTACAGGTTTGGTAATTGCAATGCAATTTCCGTCTCTAAGAAGAGTATTAAAAAGCATATCTTGGTTACTCGAATTGAAATGAAATGGTTGCACCACTGGGCCATACACGAATATAATATTGCCTCTCTTTATTTCTCAATTTATATTTAAAATCGCTTCCTTTGCATGATAACTGAACATGTAAATATACAGTATAATGCAAATACGTTCTGTCGCTTAAGTTTATAGAGAGGGAAAGGAAATAAAAAGTCAATTACTAAATCTGCTTCCTCTTATATAAAGTGTAAAAAAATATATATAAAATGTAAAGATGCCCTCATTCATATCAGACAGTGGTTTCCAACATGAGGGTTCAGGACCACTAACAGGGCCACAAGATAAATCTGAAGGGGTCACAAGGTGATCAAAGAAGAAAAAGACATTTATCACAGATACATGTAGATTTTAGAGTTATTATTTCTGTATGTTGTCCTGTGCTGTTTTCCCTTCACTATTTTTTCTTGATTGTTGCAGGGTAGCTAGCTAGCTTTGCAGGAAAATGGCACTCCTGTTCTTAATCCCACCCACTACACTCTGATTGGTTGACAGGATAATGATGAAGTAGCACTAGTAGCGAAAACTTACCGCTAAGTGACTCAATAATGTCAGTTAGGCTGTTTGCTAACATTAGCTGACCTTAGCCACCATAAACTACTACACATGACAGATCAAGTGAGTCTCTTGATTTGAGAAAAGGAACTTTTTTTTTTCTACAACGAATGTGCTAAATTCTAAGTTGCATAACTCGCTTTAATGCTGCCAAATGTTCTTTCATGTCAGCTTTACTTTGTGGCAGCAGGAGTGAAACTGAGCAGCTTGCCCTTCAGTATTTCTGAGAAATGCTTTTTCAGTAACATTTTGTCATGTGTTTGTCCAAGAGTGGCATGTTGACATTTTGATGTCAAGGTGGCAGTAATTACAGCCACATTCCTTTGCCGCTTTCACCTCTTTTCACCTGCAACTCACGGTCACTGGTTATGTAGGCTACTCTGTTTTGTTTCGCTCGTCTGTCATCTGATAGTAGATCGATTTGTTGCAGAATTTGTCTCTCTTTTGGTCAGTGTTTAGTGTCCTTGACCTTTACATGTGTTTCAGATACCAGTAGATGATACCGATGCTGTGGTTTTTAGGTGGACTGGTTGTGCTGGTTTGCTTGCCAGTTGTTCCAGTGGAAATATTTGCTACAACTTTGTGAGAAAAAAAAACTCTCTCTCTCTTTGTGTCCAGGACTGGGGTAGAGCCGGAGATGTGGCAGACTTGGGTGTTTGTTGGCACGTTCCTGATCAGCAGGAGGAAAGTTTTGTTTTCCAGCTGTTGTCCCGCCTCCTGCACCCTGAGCTGCAGCGAATCAAAGGCCACGTCTCTGGAGATCAGCCAATGAGCAGGTGGATTGTCGTTTTTCACAGTTTTCCATTTTTAGACATAATCAGGCACACGCACAAACAAAACAAAGCCTTTTCATTGCTGATTAATGAGCTTTGTCTGCATCCAAAGAAATGAAACCTGAAGATTAACATCTGTTTTTAATATATGTCTTTTAAAGGAGCCTAATCAAGAGCATGAACCATTGAATTTAGCTGCTTAAATGTGCTGAAACACCATTATAAACATGCCAAGTGAATCCACAACAAACACTGCAAGCGCTGCCATGACAGGACTGTAACGTGTGCTCTGCTTCACAGGGAGGAGCTGTTGCAGAGTCTTGCTATTGTGCAGCACTGCCTCCTCGGAGCTGGAAGCATGCTGCCCCCTCTGGATGGACCACACGTATCTGACCTGTGAGTCCACACACACACACACAGAAACACACTTTCTTCTACAGGCCTGTCACGTTTCGCCCCTTACATATTGTTTCTCCTCAGCGTGCCCTCCATGGTAAATCTGGGTGAGATCAAGCTGTATATAGGTGTCAACTACGGTAAGAAAGCACAAGCGAGCAGCCACACAACACACATGCACAATTAGTCATGCTCTGAACAGTTTCGGTGGGTGATGAGGAAGCTCATCATGCATTCTGTGTCCATACGGGACGCCTGTGTGTCTCCTCCCCTCCAGATGATTCACGGGAGAACTACAGAGAGTCCATCTGCCAAACCATGAGACTGCTGCTACGTGAGTGAAGACTTGAACGCCAGCTCTAAAATCCTCACTTTGTTTGCTGCGTGATCGTGATGCACAATTAATCTATACCCACTTTTATCCAGGTCACATCTTGGAGCACTCAGAAGATGACACAAAGTCACTCTTCGTCATCATTAAGGTGATTTTTCTATTATTCATGTGTGGAATGTTATTATTCTGCCCTGCAGTGGGCCTGCAAAGGTCTCACAGTGCCCTTTTCTGTCTGTCTGACTGCAGATCATCAGTGACCTCATGTTTTTCCGAGGCACTCACAAGAAGGAGTTTGACTCGCGCTGGAAAAGCTTCACTCTTGTCAAGAAGTCCATGGAAAACAGGGTGAGTTGACAAAAGCGCAACAAGGCCGCCGATTGTTGGCAGTTTCAATGAGTCACTTCCAGCGTGATTCAAGTACGTCGCCTTTGCTTCTGCAGCTTCATGGGAAAAAGCAGCACATTAGAGCACTGCTCATCGACCGGGTTCTGCTCCAGCATGAGGTTGGTTAAACAGCACAAGCACACTCTGTGCAGGGTCACAGATGCAACCACGTGCACATGAGGAAGGCATCAATGATAACTGAATATTGTATTTCTGTGTGAATAGATGAGGAAGCTGGTGGTCGAGGGCAGTGAATATAAAGTGGTTCACCAGGAGCTGCTCTGTGATCTGCTGCTGCTTTCCACCAGCACTTACAGCCAGGTAACATGAAAAATTAACACGACAAATTCAGAACATCTGCTGGTTCCCATTTTCCTGATGGTATTAACGTACACATAAATTAATATAAATCTGTGTGTGTGTGCGTCTTTGCAGGTCCGTAGCAAGGCCCAGCATGTGCTGATGACCGCACTGGGAACCTTTAGCTTCTCCTACAGAGACCTGATACCCCAAATCCTACAACTGCTCTCACCACAAAACACCACTGGCACACAACAGCAGTTTAAGGTAACACACACACACACACACACACACACACACACACACACACACACACACACAGCACATGGTGACATGCTCTGAACTTGCTCATAATGGTCACTGTCCGTGGTGCTGAAACTTGAAACTATTCCAAAAATGTAGTTGATGACCATAGTGTACTCCCCTCACTCCTTACCTGTGGCCTTCAGCATTGATTTTAAAGTTTTACTACTTGTTTTTGAGGCAGGTAGGGCACCCCCCCTCCTATCCTTTGTTGCCCTTTTCTCCCTTTCCAGCTTTTGTTGACTCTCCCCAGAGCGAGACTGGAGACAGGGTGATAGCACAGGGCACATTTACTGTCAGGGCACCATAACTCTGAAAATGTTGTCTAGGGGGAATCAGGCGAGCGCCATCAGTCGTCACATCCTCTTTCAACACTTATTTCTACAAATTGTCTTTTAATTACTTTGACAGTTAACTTGTATTTGAACACATTTTTGCTACATTTATTGAGTATATTTTATGTGATCTTGTTGCTTTTTTCCCCCATGTACGCCGTACCATATTGATGCAAAAACTGCTAAGGTTTACGGGTTTCCAGGTAAAATAAAGCCATCATGGAAACAAATGGAGAAGCATTGTTCCTGTTTGTCATGATTGGTCTATTTATCCCTAGAACTATAAAGAAAAATGTGACATTAATGTAACATTCATTATTTTACATCCTGCTGATGTAAATAACGCTACATCTGACCAGGCCACATTTATTTCTGTGTATAATATAATGTATAATTTGTGCGTGTGTGTGTTTCAGGGTGCTCTGTACTGTCTGCTGGGTCTGCACAGTGGTCTTTGTCTGGCCAGTGCGAGGGACTGGGACTGCATCGGAGAGGTGTGGCCCGCTCTGGTCCGCTGTGGCCTGTCAACCTCCATGACCTTGGAGAAGCCATCCATCGGCGGGCTTCTCGACGACGTCACCGACCGGATCCATCGCCAGCACGACACCATAGGGATCTATTTCACAGTGAGCAACGTGTCCATTAACAGGCAACGCATTATCCTTATTTTTTGTGTTTTTATATTTAATTACTCCCTTTGTACTCCTACACTTCCAGGTGTCTGAGGCGTGTGTAGAGATAGCCAATCATATCATGCAGTCTGACTATCCCAGGCCTTGTTTAGAGGCGCCGTCTGTAGAGGAGCTGAAGGAGGGGCTTCAACGTCAGCGAATCAGGAATGTGGTTGCTGCAAGGTAGTAAAGCTGGAGTTGGTATTATTTGTTCAGTCAACCAGTTTTAATACCCTCAAGGTTACAGAAGAACTAGATCACTATAGAGCACATCTTATTATCTTTACTTTTATCTGAACTGCAGGAGAAACAACGGCTGACTTCTTTCTCTTTTGTGCAGGAAATATGAGAAGCTGGTCAACGATCTCTTGGACTGCCTTGAAGACAGTAACCTGTAGGTTTCCTCTAAACCTGTCCATGTGTACATGTGGGCTTGCTATGTAAATGTTTATTAAAAAATTGGGAGTATACACCATGCGAGGAGCTCAAACAGAGTGATTCATACAGAGGCGCTGCAGCACAGCCCGTATGCAGATCGTAAAGAAATAAATCCTGACAGATTACTACATGGCAAATTACTTAATAAATGAATAATTTGACACAAAAACAGCCAAAATACAGAACTGTGTCTATGACCCTGAAAATAAGCATGACACTACAGGATCACTTGATCTTTTAATTACCAACAAGACGTGTCTGCTCGTGTTTCAGACCCTGGAAGTTTGAGCACATGGCCACAGACCTGTTGTCTCTCCAGCTGAGAGAAGATCACCCGCTGCCCCCTGATGCTGTCCTCTACTTCACTCAGAGCCTCACACATGACTCCATCAGCATACGCAAGGTGTGTGTGTACTGTATGTTTATCTGAGTTTGGGTGGATTCAAGGTAAACACTCAATGGTGAGGTATCTGGTTTTGTGGATGGAGATGGACTTTCAAAGGTTACTACTGAGCTTTTCCTTATTCACTTTAAATACCGCCTGCTTTTTATTGATTTTTTTCTGACTACAGCTTCCATTTCCTTTGTGCAGCACATTGTGGGTCAATGGCGCCCATCAACAACAGGCTTTTTAGTATGCATACTGGCGTTTTGAGTGTCTACATTTGTAAAACCTGCTTAGTATTAGTGTGGCGTATTGATTTGGGACACAGCTGGAGTTTTAATTTTAAGTCTTATTTGTTTTTATTAGTATACAGTTACAAATCAGCAAGATACAAAATAAGCTTATGTGAAGAAAGTAAGAAATAAGCAGCGGTAAAGCAGAATAATGTCAAACTGAGTGATCACTAACACTGGCTCCACTCTATAATCTTTCTCTCTTAGGTGGCGATCTCAGCAGTGGCCGGCATCCTGAAACAACTGAAACGACCAAGAAAGAAAGTGTCTGTGAAGCCGTCAGATATCAGTGGGTATCGGCACACAGTGGAAATCATTTCGAGAATCTTTAAATCTTGAGAGAAAATGCAGCAATTTCAGTTGTGAGGCATTTCCTGAATCCATCAATTTCAGCCTTAGCAGACCTGATTTAAATTCAATAATACATCATGATGCACAGACTAATTGTGTGCTCATTTCCCCATTGAATACACAATGAGACCAGAATATAAATCTACAATTGCTTTCTATTAAAAGATAAATGGCTTTAAATTAGATTAATAAATTACAAAATGTTTCACACTGATTTTTTTTTTGTCATTTGGAGACAGGATCTTTTCAACAGTCACCAAAGACTCTCAGCTATAAATGAGACGTGTTATAGGTTCGTGTTCATGTTGTGTTTGTCTTTAGGTGGGATGGAGGATCCAGAGGGTGTGTGCGTTGGGGATCGGGAGGGGAACCGCTGGCTGCAGTACGACAGTAAAAACCTCCCTCTTAGCGAGGAACAGTGGGATTCTCAGCCATACGTGGAGAAAACACACTGGGGCTACTACTCCTGGCCGAGGTGAAGAACAGAATGAATGAGTGTTTCTGTGGTGGATTTAGAAGCTGGGAGGCTGATTAACTGCTTGATTGGAAGGAGCTAAATAGCTGATTGACTGAACTGCCTGCTTGATTTGAGCTTGGCTTTGTGGTTTATTCTATGTGATGACTGATCTGGGCGGCTGAATAACTAGCAGCGTGTTGAACTGACTTCCTGTCATGGCCTGGCCTAGATAAGGCTCACTGAACGACTTACTGCCTGGCCTAGACTGAAGAATTGATATATAGATGGCCGGCTGGCTTGCTGACCAACTGACTTAATAATCATTCAGTTATCCTCACTGCTTATTTGAAGACTGCACGTGTCCATCCATATTTTTGTGAGCTTGCTGTTATCTATAAATCACAGCCGCCTCTTCATTTTCTCCTGCTCCTTTCAGAGAAATGATGATCCATGTGGCGTCCGAAAGGCCAAAAGAGGACCTGCAGTATGAAGAGATGAGCGAGGTGCTCATACGGCACTACACACAAAATCTCCCTCTGACGCCTCAATATTTCTATTATTACATCTGGTGTTTGTTTGTGTCACGCAGGGTGAGAAAATCATCTTTGAATATTTCTCGGATCCAGAGTTTATTGACCAGCTCGTCGGGTTTCTCTCTCTGGAGGATCGGAAAGGAAACGACAGCTTCAATCCCCGACGTTTTTGTCTCTTCAAGGTGCAATTTAAACTCTCAGCCTCAATCGATCTGGCAAACCTTTTCACAAAGAAGTGACGCAGCATACCAACGCTGGCCAAGGATGGGTTCAACTCAGCAGAGCTGCAATTTGTGTCATCAGCTGCCGTGATTCATTGTTCTCCGTCAGACTGCTGACAGTTTAGTTGCATCAAACGAATGAGTGTAATCTGTCTTTCTTTATTATTGTTGTTTTAAAAAAAACAAAAAAAAAAAAAAACACTTGGTTTCCTCCACACTGAGCCGTCACGCTAACGTTTGATTGACAGGGGCTATTTTGTAACTATGGAGACGTGTTCCTGCCGTTACTATGGCCACACCTGGAGCAGCTTGCCAGCGACCCCCATGAGAGCTCCCAGCGCTGTGTGTGTGAGATTACTGCAGGACTAATCAGAGGCAGCAAACTCTGGAGTTTCAGCAAGGTACACACACGGCACAGTGGCAAATACACACACTGCACTACTTTTGATAAGAAAAGTCAATATTAATAAAAACTTTCATTATTGTGTGTGTGTGTGTGTGTGCGCTCAGGTGGACAGGTTATGGCAGCTATTGTGCCCCTTGATCAGGACGGCATTAAGCAACATCACAGTGGAAACCTACACAGACTGGGGCACCTGCGTAGCTACCGCCTGTGTGAGTGGTTCCTGTGAATACAAAAACACCACACACAACACAGCCTAGTAAACTAACTTTATATGTATGTTTTCCATATGGAACAAAAGATGCTGAAGATCAGATCTTCAGATAAAAATCAATAAAAACAACAGGGTGAAAATAGGATTTGAAAACGCTCTTTGCTTTACAGTTTTTTTGTCCCTAACATGACTCTATGGATGGCACTATGTAACACTTTGATCCATAAATATCTCAGTAACTGTGAACCTATTCATGGTTCTCAGAGGATCCTCTAGCACCACCAAATATCCTGATTACTCATGGGTGAAGTGAAATGACATGAAAGGTACAGACATTCATGTTGCCGTCAAGATTAATTGTTATCATTAGTAACTTTGGTGACCCTTTCACTTTACGTCTAGTGGTGTCATTGAAGTCATTTATATTTCGCTTTATAACCACATACATGCATAATGACTGACATTCTCATTAGGGCTTCACAAGATGAGGAAAATATGCAATAACATTATAAAGATAAATAAAAAGATATTCTGGTGTACTCAGTTCTGACTTTCTACTGTTTTCAGTACACTGTTACCATAAAAAGAATAATGATACTTACATTTTAAAGTAGTTTTCTACTGATACTCTCTTTCAACACTGATTATTCCTACAATTTTCTCAATTAATCAATTCGTAAAATAAAATCATAAAAAGTGTTGTTGAAAGGTTTAAAGGTAAAGGCAGCTTGTAGAGTGAAGTACAAAAACTTGGAAAGATTCACATTTAAGAAGCTGGAATCAAAGGATTTTGACTCAAACCAATTGATTGATTGTCAAAATAGTTGGTGATTCAGTTCATAGTTGCCAAATAATCAATTAATCGTAATGTTAGCATGCTAAACTAAGTGACAATGGTAAACGTTACAGCATGTTAGTGTATGTAACAGAAAAAAAAACACCTACACTTGTGAAGTAGGGACTATTTTCTCTGTTTCCATTGGAAGTAAAAGTATGGTGATACAGTACATGTACAGTACCACAGTGGATGTACACATGTTGCCTGCCTGAAATAATACTTCTAAAAATAAGCCTATTTTGTACTGGCTGCCATCCAACAGGAGGGTCGAGACCCCAGGAAACTCCACTGGCTGTTTGAGCTGCTGATGGAGAGCCCGCTGAGCGGAGAGGGCAGCTCATTCAGGGACGCCAGGTATGTATAACCATAAGCACAGAGCCATCCACAGTATTTCTGAGGTTTCCCATTTCAGGCTGCAGTAGTAACCTGAGTTGACGTATGCCGAGCTGACGTGCCGCAATAACACAACAAACCCTGCATCCCCCCCCTGTCAGTTTGCTGTATGTGCTTCAGGGAGGCCTGGCCCAGCAGCAGTGGAGAGTCTCTGAACTGCTGCACAGGCTGCTGACTTACCTGGAGCCCAAACTCACCCAGGTGTACAAGAATGTCAGGGAGCGCATTGGAAGGTACCAAATCATCTTAATCATGGTTAAATAGGTTAATCTAATTAGTTTGTGTGCACTGTTTGGGCTGTTCACTTCCTAAGCCTCTTTATTCATCTCCATGCTTGTCTCTTTTTCTTTTCTGTCCTCTCCTTCTCTCTCCCTCCCTCTATCTATCTCCAGTGTCCTGACCTATATCTTCATGATAGACGTGGCCCTGCCCCACACCCGGCCTACCTCCTCCCCACATGTGGCAGAGTTCGTCACTCGGGTCCTAGAGCGACTCAAGCCCCTCACGTCAGAGCCGGAGATCCACAACCACGTCCACGAGGAGAACACCCAGGAGACAGACGAGCGCACCCAGGCTGTCAAGCTGCTCAAGACGGGTCAGGATGTGGATGCAAGCGTGTAATCTGTATGGTGGATGGACACCGTGTAGACAGTGGGAGAATGTATATGCGTGTATACACAGTACTGTATATACTAGAGCTTGTTCTCTTGATAAAGTAGACTGACACACCGAGGCTAGATGAAACAAGCTAAAAGCAGCAATCTCTTATTGATTTCACCTTTTCAATCGACTTTAAAAGGGAGTGAAGTGTAGATGAAGAGGGATTTCAAGGCTGTGTGTTCAAGCCTTCAATAAAAAAGCCTTTAAAAAAAGTCATGGACAGAAGTCCAACTCAATATCTGGGAGGGTGTCTCTAATATTACCATTTGTACGGGCCGCATAGTGCAGTGATTTGTACTACATTTTATTATTGATCTGGTTCTCCTCTCAGTTACAGTCTCCAGTGTTAGGAGATAAATGAAGTCCACTTTGGTTTTCAGGTTTTCTTATTTCATTAAAGGTTTAGTTCCTCTAGATTATTTAAACATATTGCTTAAAATGGGTGTTTAGTTATGCACATAGATTTTATTTCTTAGTTTTTCTTCCTGGCAGTGTTTAGACTAAAATTACAAAACAAAAATGTAAGCCAAAGTTAGTTATCAAGGTAAATATGTCATCATTATAGGCTTTTACTACACTTTATGTGGTCTTAGTATTTTTTTTACTCAAGGTCAAGCAGAAGGTGTTTTTCTATATGACAGAAAAGAAAATATTACAGACAGATTTTAATTTATGCTTACTACTAGTGCTTCAACTAACGATTATTTTCATCATTGATTAATCAGTTGATTATCTTCTCAATTAATGGATTAATTGTTTGGTCTATAAGATGTCCAAAAATGTTGAGAAATGTGTAAATTTACAGCAAAAAATAAGTAAAGACACCAGAAAATATTGACTTTCAAGAAGCTGGTGTCAAAGGATTTAGACTTAAATTTAGAATTTTAAATTTAGTCAAAAATGTACCCAAAATTGATTATTAAAACAGGTTAATTTAGTATCGTTACAGCTCCATTTATTAGCTTCATTGATTCATTCCTCCTCTTTTTCCACTGTTGCTCTTTCACTTTCCGCCACCCCTTGATCTCCATTATAC
Organism: Synanceia verrucosa; assembly: GCA_029721515.1. NCBI lineage: Eukaryota > Metazoa > Chordata > Actinopteri > Perciformes > Synanceiidae > Synanceia > Synanceia verrucosa. The sequence goes on along the minus strand of CM056550.1, from coordinate 21,598,978 downwards.
AGATAAATATCTGGTTATGAAATTATCCAAATCATTAGATACTAAATTATGATAGATTGTGTTTTATTACCAGATCAACGTGGTAAGGTCACAGCACCAAGTCTGTTGTTTTTATTATTTGGCAGCAAACCAAAATCTCCTCTGGGTTTGTGTGTTGTGCTTTTGCAGTGTTGAAATGGTTGATGGCGAGTGCGGGACGAACCTTTACCACCCCTGTTCAGCCGCAACTACAGCTCCTGCCTCTGCTCTTCAAGGTAAGGACATACACACACACACACACACACACACACACACACACACACACACACACACATATTCAGGTCCCAGCGCAGCATTATTACCCACTCAATCTTACTTGCCCATTAAACTCAATTTCTCTCTTCATTTACTCAAAATGGTGCGTAGCTCTGTGTCTTCCTTCCTCCCTCCATCTTCCTCTCTATCCCTGCAGATTGCCCCGGTGGAGATTGATGAGAGCTATGATGAGATGAAGCAGGATGCTCGCACGTGTCTCTCTCTCATGTCCCAGGGCCTGCTGTATCCTGAGCACATCCCTCAGGTCCTGGCAGCGCTGGAAGAGGTAACATGCAAACACACACTGCCCCACCTGCCTGCTGTCAGTGTTCAGCGCCTAATGCAGCCCAGCCTGATGTTTTTAGACTAAAAACAACCTGTGCTATTTTATTTTGCTTACTTTGTGCATTTGAGTCCTGTATGTGAATGGCACCCCCCTGTTGAGAAAGTCTCTAACCACGGCGTCTGCAGTTTCACATTTGATGGCAGATAACTTGCCAGAGAGCGTCGCAGCACTTTTTGGATTCACCTTGACACCCAAACCTAATTTTTTACCCTGTTATCTATCATGTGCTGCATGCAAATTATTTGCTGACATTTTGGGAGAGTTGGAATTAATACCACTGTCATATCTGCTCATATAGCTGGAGCCAGCAGATGGTTAGCTTAGCTTAGCATAGAGGCAGAAACAAAAAAGTAGTGCTAATGTTCCCATTAGGCTCTTTGTGTTTAGTGGTAATTAGAAAATGTTAGCAAAGGTTAACGTGTTTAGCATCACAGTGTCTATAATGCTGCACACATTAGTGATGAGAGCCATTTACTCACCCATTTCACTTTGGAGTCATTTGGAGTATTTCCGATGATTTTGGATTTGATGATATCCATTTAACAGGAGTGAATGGGGCACTGAAATGCAGCCAGTAAATGACACAAACTTGACCATTTCTCAAAAAGCAGACACTTCCCCATTCAAGATTTTCATTGTTTGACAATGAAACCTAATAAACTGGTAGTGAAGCATATGATCTGATACAAAATTATCATCTTGTGCCCGCATGACTCATAAAAAAAACAATCTTTTGGGCCTCTGAGGCCTGTGTACAAACTCAACACGTCTTTTTCTTTATCTCACTTCCTTCCTCTCCAGATGGCAGGAAACAGATCGTGGCACGCACGCTTCTCAGTACTGACCTACCTCCAGATCACCGTCTTCTACAACCTGTTTACTCTGCTCAGTGTGCCTGCAGAGGTGCTCCGCATCCGAAAGCTGGTGATGCAGCTGCTGCTTGACGAACAGCTCGAGGTAATGTATGCGCAAAAAGGCAGCAAACACCAGTTTAATACAGCTGTCGCCCCTCTGCAAGGTAGCATTGTCACAGGATTATAAATGGCCACTTATTGTCCCCTAGTTTCTCCTCACTAAATCTTAATCCTTGTTTTCTATTCACTGTTAATGCTTAAAAATACCCCCTCTGCTCAGCTGTTAATTTATTTTGCTGTTTTGCTGCTTTTCTCCTCTTCTGTGATCGCAGGGATGTTAATAGAGCATGCCGTTATTTAAGTGATCTAAAAATAACCTCATCTAATGCCCAAATATAATTTGTTTTGACTATTAATCTTGACCAACCGTTAATTATTCATGTCTATTTATTGAATGTAATGCAACCAGATTTACAACCCCAAGTCTCTTCTAATATTGAGTTCCGTCATCTTTTGCTCACATCGCGTCCCTCTTGTCTCTGACGTGCTTTTAAAGCCTTTAACTTTTCTATTGATCGGGACGTACAGGTAAAAATCAATAGGCGCTGATCTGCGTTCAGCTGTTGTCTGTTTCAATGCTTCAGCCGTCACTCAGTGCTTATTCATAATTTATGCAAAGTGATGCAGGAAGGCAGTGATGTTCTGCAAGGGAATTTTACCTCAGCTCAACTCAGCATCTATCCCCCCTCCTCCTCCACCTCCTCCTCCACTCATCTCTTCCCCCCACCGATCTCCTTGCTTTCGCCTCTTTTAATAAATTTCGAGTGCGTTTCTCGCCCTAAAACTGCCTCGCGCCTTCCCCCCGCATCCTTTATTTGTCAGTTCTGATCTTCACAGGTCTCTTTCTTTTTCTTTCTTTCTCTCTCCTTGCTGCGCCTCCCTCCATCCCTCCCTCCTTCTCCCTGTAGGTGAGGGACATGGCAGGCACCACCCTCAGTGGTTTACTGCAGTGCCAGCTCTTCCCTCTGGACTCCAGTCTGCAGACACAGCTCCAGACGCTGAGTCAGACTCGCCTCCCCAAGGCCAGAGGAGAGCTGGCCTCCACAGGTACACGCACATACATTTACGTCACAATCACAGAGTGAGGCAATCACTGTAATACTTGCCCTGTCACCCTTTCATATCCCAGAGGAATTGTGAACCTTACCTTCATTTTAGCTCTCTGTTTATGTGTTGGCAGACTTAGTGCGGCGCCATGCTGGAGTCCTCGGCCTCAGTGCTTGCATCCTGTCCAGTCCCTACGACGTCCCAGACTGGATGCCTCAGATACTGATGGACCTGAGCAACCATCTCAACGACCCACAGCCTATAGAGGTACACACACACACATTAATTAGTACGCACACATTGGCATACAAACATCTTGTGACAACACAGTGTGAGTCGAGAGAATACAATTTCATTGTCCAATTGAGGAGAAAATTCTGTCTTTGGCCTTACGTGAGGCATGAAGAAGCCATACAATGTAATCCGTAGTGCAGAGTTTGAATAATACATTACAGTGACGGGGAGCCAGTGATGGCGATAATTTACTGTTTCTCCTGTTGCAAAGTGAAAGAGATGAGAAAGGAAATACAATGGAAAACAGTTAAGGAATGTGTGTGCGAGGAGATGAATTACTCAGTCTGTGACAAAAGCCTCAGAGAGGGATAATTGCTCTATATAAAAATGGTAGCAGCAGCAGAATAACATCCCGCCGTCCCTCTTTAAAACAAAACAGTCATTTTTGTATGAAAGGCGTGATGTAAAAGGAACATACTCAATGTCTGAGTCATTAATACGTCTCTGGTTATACTAATCATCACTTTAATTCACTAAACTTTCCTTCTAAACTTGTTGCACTACACAATCATTCCTGTGTTGCATCATTAAATTAGTACCTCATTAGTTTTTAATTCACATAAGCAAACACTGGGAGCATTGTCAGCTGCTGTTAGTTCCCATGCTGCATTTTTATGTTGCATGTCTCCAGATCATGTGATGTCTCTCTGCTCAAAACAGGCTTTGGGAGTCATAACTCAGCCTTGTTCTACATGAAGCAACAGAAAGAATGATCAGGATCCTCTTTAGTGCAGGAGTTTACCACAGAAATGCTTTGAGAAGCAAACACGTTACTTTGAAATGTGCATTTTGACTTCTGTGATGGAATATTATAGTTCTCTATGGGCAAAAGAGCTCTGCACAATCTTGGCTGATATGCTGTGTGTGGTAATAATGTTGTGTTACAAAGTTAACTCCCTTCAAAATAAGTAAAGTAAGTGTGTAATCATGTGTTATATCTCACCTAAAATTGGAATTATCTGTAGATGATGTCCATGATAATATAATAATATGTAATATTTTATTGCATAAAGTCCAGAATTCAAAACAGTAGTTGAGTAAAAGTACATAAAATGTAGTATCCAAAGTAAAAGGAGTCATTATTATTTGGAAAATACAATGCAACAGATATTATGTTAAATGTTAAGTAGCATATAGTCAACTGCTTGTGGTCAGTATTGTGTGTGCTGCACTCTGGATCAGCCTGTTATGAATGTGGCCAACTGAGAAGCACATATGTTGTTCAGTCACAGTATTTTTTTGTTTTCTCCATGGTGACTGTAATGACGATGGTGTTTTTGTCACCAGATGACGGTGAAGAAGACCCTGTCTGAGTTCAGGCGTACTCACCACGATAACTGGCAGGAGCATCGGCAGCGCTTCACTGACGACCAGCTGCTTGTGCTCACGGACCTTCTGGTGTCGCCTTGTTACTACGCCTAGACGGCTCGCCAGGTCCTCGACACACCGGCTGACCTGGAAGAACAACGGCACCTTTTAAAAGAGTACAGCCTAATAAAAGAAGGCGAAGAGCCTCTGGAACCTCACGCATCAATGTTGGCCTTCAGTAAACCCAGCACAAAAAAAAAAAAAAAAGCAACCCTTGGCACAAATGGTTTCAAATATTTAACCTAGTTGGTGTTTATTTTGTCTCGCCAAGCAGCTCAGCAGCCCCAAAGGTGGCCACTTTACTTTAGAGATCACCCTCAAGATCTGCCAGAAACCACTGTCCCTATTTCTTAAATACTACTGAAAAAGTTTGAAGTGTCCATGAATTTACTAAGTACAAGATATAATGACAAGACATTGTAAAATTAATTTTAAAAAGTTATGATGCAACCCAACACTTATCATGCAGTGTGACAATTTTAATATTCATATAGATATAAATGTGATATAATATATGGAACATTTCAAAGCATACATATTATACCTACAGTGTATATAATACAATGTATAACATGTTGTAATATACTTTTATCATATTCCTGTACAACCCATTGTGTTGTATTGCACAACAGCCGTTGCTTCCTGTTAAATAAATAAATCACTGCATCACTGTCTTTATTTTAGAGATGATGAGTGAGTGTTTTCCAGATCACACAGTGGAAGTGTCCACCGGAGGAATGAGAAGCAACGGTTTGTTCAAATTCAATCTGGAATAAACAAGGTGAACTTGAGGCGTGATGATGATATGTGTAGATATAAACTGGGTTAATCTTCAAATCAGACAGAGAGATCGAGGACATTCACCAGAACAGGATCATCTGGTTGGATGAGTAACTGTTCTGTAATTTAAAAAATGTGTTTGTTGAAGATATTTAAAGCAGTATCATAAACCTCATTTTAAATATTATTTAAATAAACTAAAACTAAATCAATTATTGATATTTTTCTTGAGTTTTTTTTTCTGTCAGTTTTGTTTTCTGTATATATGTATGTGTGTGTGTATACGTATATATATATATATATATATATATATATATATATATATATATATACGTATACACACACACACACACACACCTACTGAAATAATACTGATCTGCCTTCCCACATGTAAAATAGCACACACCTACATCATATACTCACCCCCCTTGGCATTTTTCATGTTTTGTTGCCTCACAACCTGCAATTAGAATGGATTGTTTGAAGGTTTGCATCATTTCATCCACAGATCATGCCTACAAATTTGAAGAATGTGATTTTTTTTTTATTATTGTGAAGCATCCAACAAATAGGATTAAATAACAGAAAACTTCAGCGTTCATAAAGTCAGTACTTTGTAGAGCCAGCTTTTGTGGCAATAACAGCTGCAAGTTGCTTTGGATAAGTCTCTATGAGCTTGCCACATCTTGCAACTGGGATTTTTGCCCATTCCTCGAGGCAAAACCACCCCAGCTCCTTCATGTTGGATGGTTTCCACCTGTGAACAGCTATCTTCAAGTCTGACCATGGATTCTCACTTGGATTGAGATCTGGGCTTTGACAAGGCCATTCCAACACATTTCAATGTTTCACCTTAAACTACTCCAGTGATACTTTGCAGTATGTTTCAGGTCATTGTCCTGCTGGGAGGTGAACCTCCGTCCCTGTCTCAAATCACAAGCAGACTGAAACAGGTTTTGCTCAAGAATATCCCTGTATTTCTTCCGCCCTAAGACAGCTGGGATACGTGACCCTATGAGGATAAGCGGTAGATAATGGATGGATATCCCTGTATTTAGCAGCATCCATCTTTTCTTTGACTTGAATCAGTTTCCCAGTCCCTGGATGGTGTCCTTGAAGTGACATACATAGCATTTTCCTTGGTGGCTGAAAAATTAAATTTTAGTCTGATCTGACCAGAGCACCTTCCTCCATACATGTGGGGGACATGTCTTTTGGCAAACTCAAAACGTGCCTTCTTATTTTTCACACCAAGTAATGGCTTTGGTCCCATGCAGATACACCAGTCTCTACTGTGGAACTCAGCAGCTCCTTCAGGGTGATCTTTAGTCTCCGCGCTGCTTCCAGATTAGTGCCCTCCTTGTCCGGCCTTTGAGGTTTGGTGGGCGGCCCTCACTTGGCAGGTTTATTGTGGTATCAAGGTCTTTCTATTTGAAGATGATGGATTTGATGGTTCTCTGGGGATAATCAAAGTTTGGATTTTTTTTTTTTTTATTACCCAACCCTGACTTGTACGTTGTCCCTGACTTGTTTGAAGAACACCTCGGGCTTCCTGGTGTTGCAGCCTCAGACCTTGCAAAAGAGGTGTGTTTATACTGACTAATCATGTGACGCTTAGATTACACACAGGTGGACTTCATTTCACTAATTATGTGACTTCTGAAGGCTTCATAGCAAAAGAGGGGGTGAATACATATGCACATGCAAATTTCCCGATTTTTATTTTTAGAAATTATTTTACATACATTTTTTTCTCATTTCACTTCACCAATTTAGAATGTTTTTTGTTGATCTATCGCATACAATTTAGATAAAAAAAATAAAATAAAATGTAACAAGCAAAGGGAGGTAAGTAGAAATCAAATAAACTTAGTGTTACCTTTTGGAAAACATGTTTATTTTAGTCAATTTACCACATTATTATAAATAATACTCAATACATTAACAAATGTATTTGCGATTAATATAATGATTGTTGGTCAAAACCCCCACAGATTAGGGTAGGATTTTACTGCCTTCATTTACTCCCACATAATTCAAACGGTGGTTGTGATCACCCAACCTGCAGTTTAACTTAAAACTTTCAATACATAACTGTAATGTACTTCTCTGCATAAGACAAAATGGCAACATTTACTCGTAATGTGACACTAAAAACAGACACCATGGCCCCATGAATAATTTAAAGCCTGAGATTATCTGACAAGTGCAGCCTGGTAAATAGTATTGATCAAGTTTTATCGCTCCTCTAGATACAATTAATCTGTTTGAGGGAGCGTTTCTGCCAACTTGAGTCTCTCTCTCACCAAAGTTTCAAGAGAAAACAGGTGAATGTCTGAGTCCTCAGGCAGAAGCGTCCTCATAGCATCAGCCAGCTCAAACAGGTACTCTGTGTTTTTCCCACTCGGACCGGTGGAATCGACGATCTGATTGGCTATCTCCTCCAGAGGGGCGGGGCCGAGGTAGTCTGGATTGTCCTGACAGCTGATGTAAAGCAGCGTCTGGCTGGGCGGAGGAGAGAGTGGTGGACGGGGGTAAAAGGTCACCGTGATGACCTGATAACCACCTTTTTCTCTGTAGTCGAGGTAACTCTTCACTTCCTGCTCTCGGCCCGTCGGCAGCTTGTAGGCGACACCCCAAACACACCCCTGGAGAGTTAATGAAGGCATCAGTCGGAAAGAATGCAGAGTGACGAGCACTACCAAGACGTTTAATCTTTTAACTATCTTAGCTGCAGTCCTACTGCTGTTTGTATTTGTAGATTATTTATTTTTGTAGATTTATTTGTAAATAAAACTTTACTGATCCTTTCAGATAATACATTTTCGAGCAGCAACAGCACAGTACAGAATCCAAAAGCAGAAATGAAAGAATAAAGTGAAAGTCCATCCATTATCTACTGCTTATCCTCATAGGGTCGCGGGGGGCTGGAGCCTATCCCAGCTGTCTTAGCTGGCGGAAGGCAGGGTACACCCTGGACAAGTCTCCACCTCATCACAGGGCACACAGAGACAGACACTCACGGTCAATTTAAATTAGCCAATTAACCTAATCCCCATGCATGTTTTTGGATGGTAGGAAGAAGCCGGAGTACCCACGCAGACACGGGGAGAACATGCAAACTCCACACAGAAAGGCCCCGGGCCGGGAATCGAACCCGGTACCTTCTTGCTGTGAGGCGACAGTGCGAACCACTACACCACTGTGCCGCCTGTGATCAAAACATAATAAATATAAAAAACACACACCACAGGAGTATTCAACTTTTCGATATTAAGTTATTAGCATGTACGTCATGTCTGTCAAGCTAAGTCATGTTTATTGCGTTAGTCAGTCAGTGTTTGTTGTCAGTGTTTTTCTTGTAGTTTCCTCAACGGTGGTGTGTTTTATGTTATTAATTTTAGTAGATCCTCTTGTTTCCTCTCGTTAGGAGAGCGTTTTCAGTTAAATATTTAGATTTAGATCAGTCTTGTTTTGTTTCCTCTTTTTAGAGCGCCCCACGTTTGTTCATCCAGAGTAGATAAGGATTAGTAAGAGTCAGTGTGTTTTAGTTGTAACTTTGATAGCCTGAGTCCTTTTGTTTATTTAGTTAATTTTGACAACCTTCTTGAGAGAGATTTTCTATTTATTTTCCAGGTAGTCACGGTGGTGTGCATATCCCTCCCTTTACAGTTGATTATTGTTTTTGTTAATAAATCTTTGTTTGCTAGTCGTGCATTTGGGTTCCGTAAGAATTTAGAGTTCTGTTTGTTTATTGCTGCTTTCAGTTAAGATTTTTCCTCGTCCAAGTATGACTTTTGTCAGTAATTTGTTTACACATTTCTTCAGTCGAGTGAGTTTCATTTGTACTTTGAATAATGTCATTAAAAACTTACCAACATTAAAAACCACCAAAATGGAATCAGTTCATTTTTTGAAGAAAATCCCTGTCGCCGGAGCGGAGACAGAAAATATGACTGATTGCAACCTGAAAACGCTGTTCTTTGTATTAACCAGATGCGTTACTGTGTTGCAGGCCTCCATGCTGCAAGTTTTCTTTTATTTATACTCAAACAATAAATAACAAGGTGCATGACAAATGATGCTCAGGTGAGGGTAATTTATTATTACTGTATGAATAACAGGATTTTTTTTCCCCACTTTTCCCCTTATGACTTGTTTTCTAACTTCAAACTTCACGTTCATGGCTACTAAGTGCAATGTCATTAATAGAACAAAGACATCTTTTAACAGCACTCCCATCTACTAAAAACAACAATTCTTTTTTAACAGATTTTTTTTTGCTCGTCCCTGTAGCTCGTTTTCTGCAGTTATCTGCTTAATATTAATGTGAAGTGATTTACAGTATTTTAAACTGGGTTTTGGAGTGTTGGTCGGAAAAAAATGAGACATCTGAAGATGTCACCTTGGGCTCTGAGAAAGCATAATGGACGTTTCTCTGTTTTCGAGATGAAGCATTTAATCGTGAAAGCAACTGGCAAAGTAAAAGACAGTGAAATGAATCGTTAGTTGCCATTCTATTACAAAGTATGGTATGGTATCATTAAATTTAGGATATCTCACCTCAGGATCCTCCACCAGTGTCACCACACGACCAGGCTGTAAGCACACACACAGAAATAAAAACCTTTGAAACAGCAGCAAAAACAAGTAATATTCAACTCTAATATTCTATACAGTTAAGGTCTATCTGATAAATAATGCCACACTGAGCTGCTGTGTGAGGTCTAACTCCCTTTTTAAAAATGGATAATGATTTTTAATTGAAATGGCAACATCCCAAAATTTATCTTCCCTGCAGTAACTTAGCAGGAGAAATCTTACAAAAAAAAATACTATTTTTTGGGGGGGTATAGCTACAGGCTAAATCGTGTGATGTTTTAAGGACTTTTGTATTCTAAGTTATCAAAATTAAATAAATTATACTATTAACTGACTAAAATCCATGAATTTATGAGCCATGGACAAGGCAACCTTGCCCACAGACATGGCAACCTTGCCCACAGACATGGCAACCTTGCCCACAGACATGGCAACCCTGCACGGCCGTTGCCAGGAGTATGAACACAGCTCGGGCTCGGTCACTCACCTTACCTGGTACTCCCCGGTGGTCGGTGCTGCCTTGCCAGAATCGACGGCTGAAACCTTTTATGTAGCCAACTCTTTTTTCCTCATAAGGAAAATCCACTTTCCATATAAGAGACCCGTAACCGAAAACCCACATGATAAGACGTTAAGCTAAGTGCTGCTGCGACGACAAAAACGGACGGTTAAAACTAAAATCGACTGACTACGTCTCAGTCAGACAATTATCTTACAAGAGTCAGAACACCATAATGACTGACGCGTACACCTGCTACGGTGTAGTTTTGTTCTCACGGTCACTAACGGAGAGTCGTCCCAGGATGAGGCAGTCAAGCCACACGGAACACGGAGCACACGTACTTCCGCTCAAGACTTTTCAGTCTGAAGCGTATTTGCTGATCATGTTGCACATATTTTGATAATACTGACTATTTAGAGTTGTATTTATCATATATTAACGTAAATTTGCTTTATTTTGTGACATTTTATTTCAACACATTATGTTGTGCCACTGTAAGGATGACTTTAAGAGGTTTTCACTTTTATTTTGAAGGCAAATCTCCATTCCGGATGTTTTCAGTGAAAAGTCTGATAGACCGCTGACACATGTCGAAAGCATTTGTTATTTTAAACTTAGTAAACTATCGTGGCATACTCCCAGCCATAGAGGAGTTATATTTTTTTATTCCATTCGTACTTTTATATTTATGTCAGAAAGCTAGGCTATAATACCCGTGTTTACTTCCTCTTTCAGGTACGTTCGGTCAAAAACAGTCAATACAGAAATGATAGAGCACCCCCTTTTTTTCCTTTATATCACATGAAAATAAAAACAAAAACAATTACAGAATTTCCAAACAAATGGTGTGTGAGCAGTTAAATAATATCACAAGACCTGGAATATTATGAGATTTGAATGGAGATTGAATCTGTGTGTGTGTGTGTGTGTGTGTGTGCTGTCAAAGACACTAATGAGCTAGTCTTAATCAGTTGTGTGGTGATGATATCTGCTGTTTGACTGCTGGGTCACAGTTCATTTAATTAATAAAGTGGAGTAACTCCTCTGAAACCCTGCTGCTTCCCAGTCAAAACGTCCAACTGCCAAAATATTATTACAGTGAGAGAAAATACAGAATGCATTGATGTCGAATATATTAATTAATTAAAAACTGATAATGTTGCTTCCAGGATTCACACGCAATGACACATTAAAAAAATATAAATCTGTTGATGTGACCTTGTTCTCTTGTGAGGAAAACAGTTTCATTTGTATCAGGAACAATGTTATCCTTATTTAAATTATCTCAATGATCTATGTATTAATGTGTCTTAAACCCTTAGATCTTCTTGCAGGCTACCTTTCATATGCACCAGTGAATGAATTTGCAATGCATGACCCCCTTGTGCTGGGCAGCACGGTGGTGTAGTTGTTAACATTGTCCCCTCACAGCAAGAAGGTACCAGGTTCGAATCCCGGGGCCTTGTCTGGAGTTTGCATGTTCTCCCCATGTCTGCGTGGGTTCTCTCTGGGTACTTTGGCTTCCTCCCACCATCCAAAAACATGCATGGGGATTAATTTAAAAAATTGACTGTAGGTGTGAGTGTGAGTGGTTGTCTGTCTCTATGTGCCCTGTTATGAGGTGACTTGTCCAGGGTGTACCCTTTTGCCCTAAGACAGCTGGGATAGGCTCCAGCCCCCCCACGACCCTATGAGGATAAGCGGTAGAAAATGGATGGATGGATGGACCACTTGTGCTTTTGCATTTGTTAAAACACGAGGGCATATGGGCCACAGTACCAACACCAGGGGGTGCTGAGTTTCTATTTCCATCAGTGTTTCATTGTGTGTTCTCCCACATAACATGCTTCTCATGAGTGCCGTGTGAGCACTGATTCAGAACCTAACAAAGTGGACAACCACAGTCTGGCCTGCGATGTCAGCTCTGTGAAGAGCAGCCATGCTCATTCCTCTGCCTCTGAGAGAAGCCAGTCAGCAAACCTTTTATGTAACTCGTCAGCCTTCAGTTTGGAGAGGCAGATCTGTGATTGGAATCCACAGCTGGGCTGGAAAATGCTGCTGAGGAAACATCTGCTCTTGTTCAAAATACCAAAACCAAAGCTGGTGCAGTGGAGCTGCTCACCAAAGGTCAGCTCTCAGATGTGTAATTGTGTGTGAAGAGTGCATAAAAATGCCATAATGTCAGCCCATAATTTAAAGCAGCTAGGTAAATGCAGCAGTTTCAAATGCTTCGTGTCCCCTGCTGTGAAACGGATGAGCAATTTATATTAACTATAAACCTCTACAGAGCTACACAGAAGTGTACTTGCAGGATAAATCCTGCTCCAAATATCTTAAACCGCATGTACACATCATTGTTATCTCATTCATTTGTGGATCAACACCATAAAAATCTTACAAACTGTCCCAGGAGCTCACCTTCTGTGCAATATTTGTCTTTTACAGGAACACATTTGTGAATTAAGTATTTTATTTGGTGTTTTCCTTGATGACAAACAACATTTAGGGAAATATATCTTTACAGCCTGTTGTCTAAGAAAATAGCTGGTTTCCATGATAAGGAATGTGTTTTATTTGCTCTGTTGGGGAAATAGGCAGTATGTGTCTTCACCAGGTGAATTTGGCGAATTTGTTATCTCTTGTTTGGAAGATTGAAAACAAAGATGCCGCAGTATGAATATCAAGCTAACGCATCAGGATTGAATGTGAATAGAACTTAGTGGGGGAAAATGTGAGTTAGGAAAACATCATTTGAAGCTTTCAGATCTAATAAACAGACCATAAGAACTTAAATAAAGATGAATTAAATCTAATCCACTCTTTATTCCTTATATAATAATATCTAATAATAATAATGAGTCAACATGATAATCAAATCAAATCATTTAAAAAACAATTATTCACTGCTGGTATGTAGCTTATTCATATCTTTACATGTTCCTTCATTTTATTCTCATAGGCCTCTCACATTTCAGTTTCAGTCTCTTTTCCCTGCTCTTTGTGTTCCCGAGCTTCTGTTTCATGCTTGCCATCATAAGCATTTAATTCCTTGTTATTGTTCACAGTGAGCAAACCTCTGTTGCTTTCTTTCAGCCCATCCTTGTAAAAAATGTCTCTGTGGTCTTTATATCCTGAACCCGCTCTTCGAAAAGAGATTTCTCCAGTTAGTAGAACGTCTTTTTTTTCCCTCCAGCCACCTGTATGATCGTCTAACTCTCACCTCTAGTATTCAGCGATTGAGGTCTGCAAAACCCATCCAAAGGTCTCCTCCATACTGACTCACTCTGGTAGCTGTGGTTGCACACACAAAAAAAGCTCTTGAACCACTGACTACAACTCCACAGCCACAGTGAAGAATCAGGCAGCTTTAAAAGTCCACTATATGTAGAGAGCAGATTTGAGTGGGCCATTTTGGGCTCTGAGGCCTCAGACTGTTTGATCCTGAACTGCTCATACGACTCCTGAGATTTCTCTCCCATGCAAGCTCAGCAGCCACATCTATCACCACCGTTATCTGAGCTTCTATTCTACAACTAATAATGATGATGTGAAGGACTGTAGATAAGAAAGTCATTATTAGCGAGTCAACATTATCTATTTTGACTCAGTTTTTACTCTGAGACTGCAAAAAACTTCATTTGTAAAAATGTTGGACCAGCACAAGCATTGACTAATTAGAATAATAGAATCATATAGACTGATATTCTCCCTCCGTCTTCAAACAAGATGTAATAATAGAAGCGATGATAAGGCGTCATGGATGATAAATGCTGTGTTCTCTTTGTCTTAGCAGCAACAAAAGGCAAACATTTTGGAGTACATGTGATGATAGCGGCTTCTGTTAATACATATTTTCTTAATTTGATTATGAAGTTTTTGCCAAAAAAAACCCTCTCAAGACAAAAGCCATTATGTGTTTTTGACTGTGATGGTGACAGGAAAACAAAGAAGCAAAGACAATGTTCACTCTTCTATGTTTAGTTTTTTCTTTTTTCCTTTTTTTTTTGTTTTACACCTAAATTAGATTCCTGCTCTTAATTTTATTCTGATAATGCACCACGGGCTACTTTTCCTCACTGACTGATATCAAATATTAGCTGAAAAACTCATTGCTCATTTAATTTTTTAAGTTAGATAAATTAAATTGGGGTCATTGCAACCTTTGGAAATTTTGCACAACCCTCCAACTTACATTTTTGGTCTTCCTGCATGTGGTAACTACAAAGATAACTGACATCGCTGAAGGGATTTCAGATATTTCCCCCACAAAATTGGTATAAATAAGGCTTAAGTCCAGTCGCAGCAATGGAAACTAATACTCTAAAGCTTCCTCAAGCTTAACCAAAGTCTATAACTTTATCAGCACATTTGAGTGACAACCATGACGTGTTATAGAAGCTGATCAGAAGGGACTCCGTTTGGTTTTCCTGATTGCAGGATTGCTTAGTCTAACGTGATCTAGCTTAGGAAAAGCAGAGGATGTGACAGACGCCGCTGCACAATTGCGGCGAGTGACCAGGGTGTGTGGGATGTAAACATGTAAATCTTGAACTTAAAAAAATGCTAAACTGCAATGAAGAAGCAGAAGCCCATAAAAGTATGAATGGCTCTGATATCTTGTTTAATAGAATATTATGCAACCATTCTGCACTGCTATGAAAAGTATTGCACATCTCAGTCCAATTGTAATAGAGGACTTGCTGATGACAAAAACTGACCTTGAAATTGTTTCAACCAAGAGAGTCTATGGCCGTGCTTGCAGCTCTTTGAGCTAAATGCTAAGGTCAGCATGCTTATATCACAGTGGCTAACATAATGAAGACAGAGTTGTGTTGAAGGTATAATATGCTAGAATTTTCAATAATGTCTGCATCAATCATGACAGTCCATCCAATGGTGGAATGATATATTGCACTCTAAACCACAAATTTGAGTGTTGGTGTGTTGGTGTTAGATGACACGGCAACGGATCAATCAATCACCAATCAAGTCTTTAGGCTTCATCCTCTTGATACTGACCCATCATGTAGTTGTCAGCTTCTTAGGGAGGCCCAGGCCTACCTCAAGGGAGCACGCCAAAGTCATTGGGATGCATCATCTGGAAGCCATGAATGTTGATACAAAAAGTCACTGCAGTACATTTGATTGGTGTCGAGATATTTCCGCTTGGCTCAAAGAGGTGGACTGATTGACAGGCTGACATATACAGTGCACATAAAGCTACACTGGTGGCATGACTAAAAATTGTTCATTAGATTGCGTCAGTATTGATTATTCAGGCAGAACTTTGGGTAGAAAATGAAGTCTTACCACTTTGGATTGGATATAGAAATGTGAGGGTTAAGATCAGAGATGAGTCAAAGTCAGAGCTGCTGGACAGCCGGCTCAAAATTAAAATGGACTCAAGGCCAAAGTGGAGTCAGAGCAGAGCCGGCAACGAGCGCCAATCTGGCCGAAGAGCCACGGAGGAGATGTATCCGGTGCCAGAGAAACATTTTGAGCAAAGCTGGAGCTGATTCCCCATCCTGGAGATGAGTAGGAGTTGCTGTCAGCGAGGGAGTCTCGCTTTTACCGAGGAAGCAGGAGCTGATGACGATGAGGACAATGAGTGGAGTCTGAGTTGCGTCAGAGTGGAACCAACCAGATAATTACTGGAGAGGAGCCAACAGAGAGCTACTGAAGTCAGAGAGCTTCTGGAGTGAGGGAGGAGATGAAGAGGTGTAAGAGACAGGGGATTCATGAAAGTTTTTCTTTCTTTCCCACTCCATTTTAGTCCTTTTCTAATCTTAACGATGTGTTGAATTCAGAAGCAGAGAAGAGTGTGAAGCTGACGAAGAAAAATTGCGCTGTCAGTGAATATGTTGAGCTTGGCAGGTGAAGAGGACTGATTTGATATAATGAAAGGGAGTCTGTCACTCTGGCTGGAGACAGAACATTTTGCTCTGGACACTTGACAGACTCACTGGCTGCTGGTAGCCACAGAAAAGAACATTTTTTTCTCTTTTCCGTAAATATAGCCGTCTGCTGTTCTTATTCTGTTCTGAAACCATTGCTACTACTCCAGAACTCAAAATCAAACCAGTCATTCATATAATTTTCAAATTAACTCATTTGCTGTTAATGGCCTATATAGACAAATCTTTAATAACACATTTGTTCTCTTTTAAAGTCTATCCTCTTGTTTCTCCCCCAAATTAAAGCCATTTTATCCTTTCCAGTGTGCCAGATAGGGACTCATTTTAACTAATACACCACTATGGAATGGTCCCATTAATCTCTGAATGTAAATGTTGATGATTAGAATTATAAAATGCTAAATGTTGGTGAATTTTGGTGAAATGGATGTGAATTGTAGTAAAATAAATACATCTAAAATACACATACTTTGGATGTTTTTTTCCACTAGTCTGAAAGAAGACATGTTATGGTTATTCAGCTTTTTCCACTAAGGAAGTGACCAGAATTTCTTTTTCTAAAATGCAATAAATTCCTTGAAAGTTCTCTCCCACCTCCAAAAGACAATCCATGTCTGCAAGTTGGTGAATGGATTGCTGTGAAATTTTGTACAGACATTCATGGTTCCCAGAGGACAGATCCTCATGTCTTTGGTAATCCTCTGGGTTTTCTTTTTATGCCACCATCAGGTCAAATCTTTCACTCATCACTTTATATGTCTACTGGATGGATCGGATCAAAATGTGGTACAGACATTCATGTCCCCCTCAGGAGAGGTTATAATCACTTTGATCCCTCAACTTTTCATCTATGACCAACATCAGGTCAAAATATGAATTTGCCTACGAAGTATTTTTCACCCTAGTCTTTTTACTGATGACCCGTTCTTCTCTCTCGGCTTCAGCCTTGTGAGGAGCCTCATTTTATTTTCTGCTTTTTCACAACTCCATGTTTAAAAGAAGAGGTTAAGCAAGAAGCAATTTCTCAAATAGTACTCAAGAAAATGGTGCATCTAGTCAGTGTACTACTGCTAACTCTACAACACAGAGCATATAATGAACACAATGACAGGACACTGATAAAGCGCTGAAAGGAAAGCGAGGCTGCAGCTCACAGTTCATGTATCATCTGTATACATGTGATACAATTGAAGGGTTAGGGTTACCTAAGCCTATTCAAAACGCAGTGTAGTAGACTGAGTGCATAAGGTGTTGTTGAATTATAAGGCTTTTGATTCCTGTTCTTCCAAAATTAGCGACTGTAATGATGAAAAACCAATGCTTTTCCCCTTTCACTGATTTAACTACTGAATATTATCACAGTGGTCTGAATCACTCAGCTGATTACAACAGAGATTTACTTCCCTTACTCACAGTGCTGCTGATTGAATGAGGTTTCAATCTGCAACCACACTAGATGACACTAAATCCTCGGCACTATTAAAAATAATAGACATTTTGGGAAATATGCTTGTTTGCTTTCTTGCTGAGTTAAATTATAATATCAATACCACTTGTGTCTTTTTGTTAAATATGGAGCTACAGCCAATATCCAGCTGTAGCTTCACATTTCAGTCTTATCACCAAATTCCGGGCTGTGAACAAGAGACATGAGACATGCACAAACACATCACTAAACCTGACACCAACTGTGGATTTTTTTTCTCTCACTAAGATATTTAAACAGATATTGGCATTTTCATTATCTGTAAATGAAAGAGCATCCATTTTACACCACTTACAGAGTCCCTTTTCTTTCACCCACCATCTTTCCTTTTGTTTCATTTTATTGTGACAGCGTTCGCTATAAGCTCCGAGACAGAGGCACAAATTCAAGGGAACCACTTTGTAGCTTGTAGAGATGAGGTGGCCATGACTGTGTGTGATGGGTCAGATTGGAAATTTAGCCAAGCCACAAGGAAGGGTAATTGTTTTCCAGGAATGGCGAGAGGGGTTATATGGGAAAGGCTGAAGGAAGGAAGAGGGAATGAGACTGGAGACGGCAGAAGGAGGGTGAGAGTAGGTAAGAAATATAAAGAGCCGTCTTCTCCTCCTCCTCTTCCTCTGTCATTTGTATCACTCTGTCCCTCCTCCTCCTCTCCTCCCGTTGCTTGTCCTTATCAGATAAGCGAGGACGCCTTCTTTCCAAAGGTGCTACTAGACATCTCCAGTAACTATGTGTGTGTTCATGTGTGTGCCTGTGCGTGTGCGTTTTCATGACAGTTATGGGGGCTTGTCATTGTGCTCCTCTAGATCAATGGAGCGCAGTTGCCTAGCAACCTGCTGATCGGGAGGAAGGAGGCAGGGGAGAGAGGGAGAGAGAGGGAGAGCAGCATAAGATTAGAAGAGAGAGAGAGAGATGGAGAGGTCTGGAGAGGGAAGGGAAAGAAGGAAGTGGGTGAGATCAACAGTAAAGAATGCTGTGGTTGGATGACAGGAAGTAAGACAGTAGCGTGTCGAATCTGCCTTTGTGTGTACTGTAAGAGGGTGAAGAGGAGGGAGGTGGTAGGTGGACAGTGGGGGGTGAATGCATGAATTTGTGTGTGTGTGTATGTGTGCATATGCAACAGTAGTTTGGGACTGATGAGTTGATGTTGATACTATCGCGCTGAAATAGAACATCAAAGTGCTGCCATGGTGACGCCAGCAGCACCCTCTCTCTCATTTAGCTGCTGATTTAATTATCTTTATCTTAAAGGGGAACAAAGTGGTTAAATGCAGTGCGTTGGGAGGGAGCAGCGGTAGAGATAAACAGCGGGGAATGAGCGGGAGGAGGCGAGGGTAAAAATGGAGAGGGGAACTTGGGGAGGGAGATGAATTTGGACAGGAGGAAATGAGGAGAGGGGAAACGGGCGTGAAGAAAAGGAGAAGGGAAAGGACAAGGAGGATGGAAAGAGACTCTGATGATCAGGTGTTGCTTTGGCCTCATGAGAGATGGGCACATATGCAGATCGCCTGTGATATTTACACAGCCTCCGTGTCTCTGCCAGGAGGAGGGAGGAGGAGATGGAGGGGTGTGAAGGGAGGATTGGGATGTCATTATAAATGAAAAAAGAAAGAAAGGGTGAGGGAGGGATGGGGAGATGGAGGAATAGCTGTACATCCCAGAGGTATACTCTGTGACTGCGTTAGAATAACATGTGGAGGCAGAGTGGCTGTTAAACTTTATGGAGGATTGAAAATGGACAATTAGCATCTCAACGATCTCACTGTCACCTGGAACATTCTCCCCCGTTGTCATAGTAACCCTCCTCTCCCCGCTCACACCTCCTAATTCATGCCACCCCTCTGCGCATTGGACATACCTGCACCTTCATGCTCCTGCATGCACCCACAGATGGGCCACTTTGTGTGCGTGTGATCGATACAAACTGTGTTTTGTGTGTTTCATGTCTGGGGCTGGTTTTTATTATTATTAATGCTTTAGCATGGATCAGTGATGATTCAGAGAGTGCATCTACAGTTCAGGGAAGGCCCTTTCCTTTGGGATGAACTGGAATGTCAACAGCGAGCTAGTTCAGGCAGTCAACTCAAGCTGCAGCATGACCGGCCTCACGCTATCTATCATCAACCAAAAACACACCTTCACAATTTCACAACTTTGCAAATGGCCTATTTAAGCTGCATCTCTGTTGCAGTGTTGCTGCCTGTTCTTTCAGCCCTCTTTCAGGGGGGAGGGTATGTTAATGGTCACTCATGTAATCATATCTGCAGGAAGTGATGGGGTCTAGACATCAAACTATGTTCTGCAGTGAAATGCAGTGAAAAGCCTCCACAGAAGAGTGTACAGCATATTAATTAATGCTCATGGTTTTGAAATGAGATGTTGAAGAACAAGCCATTCCCACAACAGACATTTTGACTTTGCACAGGTGTTGCTAATAACATTATTAATGGCTGAAATGTCACAGTGTGACAGGGAGGCAGCTCGCACAATACCGGAATCAAATGCCAGAAACACCAGAAAGGAAGCTCCTTTCATAACGTTTGGGTGTGTGCGTACTTTTGTCCATATAGCATATGAAATCCCATTGTGGTTCATCCATGATGAGTGTGTAGCATATATAGTATGTGTGGTAGGTTTATCCAGGTGTATCCATTTTATTTGATCCCTTCCTGCGCTCTGTGAGGTCGGCGTAGCTTCAGGCATTAGGTCACTGGTGTGTCCTCCGTGTGCACTGTGCAGTTATTGTGACATTTTCAAGGCCACAGAGTTGAAAGGTCAGAGGTTAAAGGCGACGATGTGTTGCTTGTTACTGGTTTCCCTGTTCGTTAGCCACTCTTAAGAGTCTGTTCCACTGCACAAAACTGCTCTGGCCCTTGACCCCCTTACTGTAGTGCATGAGACACCGTGGGCTGAGATGGGGGGGGCTGCATCGCCATGACAACCAGCAGCGACCTCGTAGGCCAAGATTTATGGTCAAGCTGATGCGCACAGACACACACAGAGTTCTGCACACACATAAACTTAAATCAGTGGTGCGGGAGCTAATGAACTATGGATCTTGAGGGTTTTTCACCCATTTGGCCACACATGTAAGCAAGCTTATTCCTCACACACCCGCGCAGTCTGACGAGCTTTGTTTGGCTCTTGTCGGTCACTCTCCATCTGCTGGTCAGATGATCAATGCTAATGCTTGTTGAGAGTTCTAATGACACACAGATCTATACACTGATGGACTGCACGTTTGCTCCAGTGCTTGCTTGCTTGCGTGTGCGTGCATGCGGGCGTCCACGTGTGCATGTTTGCGCACATGAGCTAATGTTATTTGTGTTTAGAAATTGCAATCCTTTGATGAGGACAGGTCAGCACTATTGTTATAAATGAGAGTAAGATTGCAGGGAGGTGACCTCTCCTGCCTCACGCACACACGCATACACACACATGCGCACGTGGCTGTTTGCACTATTGGCAAGTGGAATTAGTAAATGTATGAGCTACACAGAAACTCATTACAACACGATTAGAGACAAACCTCCCATTTAATCTCATTTAGAAAAGGGTGGTTGCCTGTCAAACACACTCACGCACATACACACTAACTCACTTATGCGCACGCACACACATTTGTACTTACACAAAGAGCACCCTGTCTGCACGAAACGCAGCAGTGGTGTCCGTCTGACTGGTAAAATGATAGCCTTATAACCACATGGTCGCGCCGCTGGGTAAACACAGTGTTTAAGTCAACTACATGCATGTAATCCCACTGTTTACACCTTACCGCCATTTAAAAAAAATACCTTTCACCACGTGTCACTTCAACTCCTCCCTCTCTTTGTCGCTGTTCACAGCATAAACTAGGTAAACCTCGCCGTCTCAGAGCTCAGCTCCCAACGCTGTAGTGCAAACTGACATAAATGCAAGCACAAAAAATGGCCGCACAAACACACACACACACACGCTCGATGCTGACAGATGAGTTTTTATTTTTGGCTGTATATTCTCTCTGCTGGCAGTTCAGACACACACACACACACACACATATATAAAGAAAATATGTATACACACACACACACGGACACGGTGACCTTCTCTGTGCTGAGTAGGCAAAGAGTCAGGGGTCAGTGCCTGCTGTCAGCCTGTCAGAAAGAGGAAGGGAGATGGGAAGCGAGAAGAGCCAGCACGGGAAGAGCAAACGTGGTCGGAGGAATGTGCAGAATGGAGCTCCTCCGCCTCATCATTCAATGAGGACTAATGCAATCAGAGACGGCCCATATCTGTCACGGTTAATGTTGGCTTGATAGAGTCGCAGCAATTTAAAATGCTCATGGTATAATGCATTTCCCTGTGCCTCTTACAGACTGATGATGCATCACATCACGCCCTGATGGCTCTTGTAGAAACAGATAACCTGCTCTGCAGCATGCTGAATGAGGCCTCCATTATGCCTGACCATTTCACTTGTTTTTTTCCTTAGGTTTTTTTTTTTTACATCTTAATCGGCAAAAAGGAAGTTTCATTCTGTGAAATCTATGTAGAAAAAAAAAAGTTACCTGAAGTTCACGGCTCAATCTTTCAGAATTATTACACATTATTACATCCTCTGTTGTGAAGCAACGCAATGCTCCAACAGAGGCTGCAGAGGATATCTGCATGTCAATTTTTTTGCCTCTTCTTTGTGTATAATTCTCTACACTGAAATTGTGTTTCAACCAGAATTCCCTGTGGTGTTTTTTTTTTTATTGCGCAGGGAAAAGATGGAAGAACGTTATTATTTGATAATGCCATTTGGTCCAAAAGGTCAGACGGGATGGAGAGGAGAGGAAGGAGAGAAGGGAGAGGAAGGAGACGAGTGTGAGGGGCTTTGAGGAGTGGTGGTGGTGGTCAATCCAATTGGAAACCAGGTGCTGATGTTGAGATAGTTTCCATAGTAACTCCTCCTCCTCCTCCCCATCTCATTCTCCCCTCTTGCCTCTATGTGTGCACAGCTGGATGCTGGTCTCTGTGGTCAACCATCTTGCTTTAATATTGGTTCCTCTAATCAGCACGAGCCTTCATGTTTCCAGCTGTGCAGTCATATGATTCACCGTATGGATCCAACCATTAAAAATTGCCCCTATACCAGTAGTGTGCTTTACTGGAGCCAGTACAGTCTGTGCAATCCACCGCAGATATTAACAAATAAAGACAACTACAAGAGAAGAGATGTATGTGTGTGCAGTTATTACACACCGTTATACACTGAATGCTGCTCCATTCATCGTTTCTTTATAGAGTGTATATCTTGAATCAGCATCTCTGATCAGGTCAGGGATGTTCTTTTTACAGGAGGCCCCAAGCCTTTGGTTGCCAATACTACTCCTCCTCTTTCAGTTTCAGCACTCGATGAAGGTGAGTGTTAGAGCAGAGTAAAAAGGAGTAAAGCTGATGTGCTGGCTAGTCAGACACAGGCATGTACAGATTGAGGGAGAGGGAGGGAGAATAAGAGCAGCAGCAGCTGGCTGAGGGAGCCCAGGGAGAGCACCTCTGAGCTGGGCTCGACACAGCTGGACTCCCTCCCTGGGATAGGCTGGAAAAAAAACCTGTGTGTGTTTGCTGATGAATTTGCATGTGAGTTTGTGCATATGTAACAACATTTGTGCATGTAACATGAATGCAAATACATATACAGACACCTAAACATAACATCCATATGTGATTATATGCTCAGCATTAATATGCAGAGTTCCCTCCGCCCCTGTTTATCCCAAAGATTTTGGTGTAGGTGGGGGCTGAGGCTTTCTGCAGGTCGGTTAAGGTCTTACACACAAAACTGTCAGTCAGCGATCATTTCAGCACCTGGATTTTGTGCGCAAATGGAACCAATAACTATTGCATCAAGGGCATGCTATTTTCTAAAATATCATTGCATATGTTGCATATGCCCAAACTGTGACAGATATATGCAAATGTAATGTTTATATATTGGTCATAAGGTGTATTTCTCCATCTAAAATTGCATTTATATCTGTTCGGGTGACTAAACAGATTTTGTAAACTGAGAAGGTCTTTCTGTTTCCTTTTCATGTCCCCCCCCCACCTCCACCCCCACCACGAACCGCTGACTTCCTTAAACTCGCTCCTGTAGCACAGCAGAAGTAAAGGCCACCGTCACTGTCACTCACAGATTTAATCAGTCGGATCTTCCACCCCGGTTCTTGCCTTATTTTCTGCCTCCGGTAATTGCGTTTCTGGTTCGTGCGGGGCGGCGAGTGCGCGCTGTCCAAGGTGCTGCAGCAGCGCGCGGCCCCGCCCTCTCCTCTACCTCACACATGCACACGCTTTCTCTCCACGACCACGTGACTTTCCCTCTGCCGAGTCTCGCGGAGAGCATCAGACTGCACCTTTTCCTCCTCCAGAGGAGAGAGAGAGAGAGAGACAGAGGCTCAAGCTAGAGGGAGGGAGCGAGCCTGGAGGAGAAACCGTGATAATTTTGTCCCTGTCCGGTAGACCGGCTCTATCTACCACCGGGCGCACGGGTGCTCTCCTAATCTCGCCGCTTTGAGATCTTCCTCAAATGGGAAGGGAAACCGATGAGTTCCGCGCCGCACTGTTGCCACGGAGCCACAGGATGAGCGTGAGGTAGGTCGGTTTTCTACCCGTAATGTGCCTCCAAAGAAGGGGGAGAAACCTGACTGTTGAGTTTTTATTTTTTATTCACCGGGGCGAGGCTGCCACAGCACCGTTACAGGTTGTGGTACCAATTAAAATACTAGTAGCGTGTTTTTTTTCCCTAAAGACCGTATTACCAGTTAGCTATAGTTTAAAAGTGATAAGACCCAAACCTCCGGTGTAGCCAACGGACGCGGAGGGAGGAAAAATGGAGAGGAGGTATGGCCGCAAATCGAGAATCGATATTTCAACCGCATTCATTCACCCCGTCTATCAATAACTGTGATGTCGCCTCTTTTCACCCTTCAAATATTCCCGAACAATAAGTGTAGCTCACTGTGTGCTTGTGAGAGTGTTTGTGTGTGTAGCCTACATTTGCTGCCGGTGTTTGTGATGTTTGAATCCGGCCGTTATTAGCCGTTAATTCGATAAAGCGAGGCGGTTTGAGTCATCCGCCGCAGCGCGCGCTACTGCTGCTCCCGCTCTTTGTGATGGTGCTAACGGAATCCTTTACTGTTTAATTAATTATTTAAAATATTTTTTAAAAAAATTCTATCGGTTGATATGTTAGTCGAATAACTGTTAAGTCTTTGACGTGATTTTTGAAAAATGTATACTTTATGACGTTAAGTCGCAGGTATGCTACCTTACAAAAACCTCCTGCGGCATGATGGGAGCTGAGGAGGTGCCGTTTGTGTATGTGTAGCCTATGTGTGTGCGTGCCTACACTGTAGGCCTGTATGTGTTTAGCCCATTGACGTGTGTGGAAATATAAAAATCAGTTTTTTATTGTTTGATATGGGCCTGCTAAATGTGTAAAGTGGTAATGTTTTGTGTGTGTGTGTGTGTATGCACACACAAAATGCATGAGAGAGAGTAATTTGAGAATAACAGCGGCTTGTGTACGCTGTGTGTGTGTGTGTGTGTGTGTGTGACCCTGGTTGATTGTGCCGTCTCTGTTCTCTCTGTAGGTCGCTGGAGAGAGTGATGACGTGGCAGTGAAAGACACACATACCTCAATTGCGCGCACACACACTCACAGATATTTGCCCACACACACATTAATTCTTGCCCTACTAAGACAGAGAGGAGGTGGAGAAAATTCAACTATGACGGTGTCATTTCTATCCATTACCAATGTGTGAGCCGCACACCCACACACACGCTCATCCACTCCGCGGGGAGTTGCCTTCATGGGGGATAAGGCCCTATCTAGGGCACAAAGATGGAGTTCACATCCTATTCGTCACTTATCTAACACAGATGTATGCACATGCACACACACCTGGAAGCACGGATGTCAGAAGTGAAGACTGAATGGAGAGCAGACACTGAACACACCAGGCCAAGGCAGGAGAAGACTCACTGAGAGGGCGGAGGGAGCTGCTGCTTGACCGCCTCCTCCGCTGGAGCTGTGTCATATACTTGCAAAAGAGCACTGCCAAGAAAGCAGGGTGCACAAGTGTTCTTCGAAGCGCCCTACAGTTGTCACCATGAGCTGTAGGCTGGAGGGAAGACCCCAGCTCTAGCCTCCATCTCCTCCAGTGTGTGTGTGTGAGTGTGAGAGTGAGTGTGTGTATGAGTGTGATGGCGGTGTGTGTTTGGGCGGCAGCCCCCCTGCTCTTCCTGGGGCTGTGCCTGTGCAGCGTGGGGGGCCAGGCCCAAGGGGAGGTCCTGGAGTTTGGCGGCGTGTCCAGCCAGTGGGGGCGGTTCCCAGTGTGGAACGCCTGCTGTGAAAGTGTGCTGAGCTTCAGCCTGCGGACTCACAGCCAGGAGGGCCTGCTGCTCTACCTGGATGACGAGGGTTTCTGCGACTTCCTGGAGCTGCTGCTTCTCCACGGCCACCTCCGCCTGCGCTTTTCCATCTTCTGCGCTGAGCCGGCAGAGCTGCAGTCAGGCGTGGCGGTGAGCGATGGGCGCTGGCACGCAGTGCGTGTCAAGCGGGACTGGAGGAACACCTCGTTGGAGGTGGATGGGCGACTGGAGGGATGGGCGGAAGTGAAGAGCAAGAGAAGAGACATGACGGTATTCAGCCACACCTACATGGGCGGGGTGACGCCAGAGCTCCATGCCTCGCCCCTTCGCCTCACGTCCCCCTCGGTTAGGGAACACCCTGCCTTCCGTGGCTGGATCACGGCGGTGAGCGTCAATGGCTCACTGGCGACGCTGGACAGCTCAGAGGGCGTCACAGTAACAGCTGGCTGTGGGCCAGATCATCAGTGCCAGAATGGAGGGGTGTGCAGCGTGGTCAACGACCAGGCCGTCTGCGACTGCTCCGACACCGGTTACCAAGGCAATGACTGCAGCGAAGGTAAGGCCCAGAACCATGCTGATCCATCATGTACATCTCATTCTTTACATACACAGACACACACATATGCACATAGTCACTTCTGTGATCCATATCTTCAAACACCAGGTCCTTCAGTGTAGACATCTATTTTTCATTCACACCTTCACAGCTGCTTTCAGTTGGTGCGTACAGACCAGCAGCATTCACAAACAGTGCGAGACACGAATACTGAGTATGCTTGATATTGATTTTTTCACGGCTGCCAATGACTCCCAGTTTAGTATGTACCTCCAGAACCCAGGGAGCTAAGCCCCCTTACAAGAAGTGCAGTCATTTGAGTGAAGCAGGAGCAGAGAACTTGAAGAACAGCTGTTCTGAGCTGCAGTCAAGCTCAAGAGTCTGGAGACAAATTCCCAAAACTCACTAGAAAGCATTACCTGGCTGGCAGTTTTATAGCTTTGATGGACTCAGTTGGTGTGTTTGCCAAAACACAATAACCATATAGATCCAGTATGGATGTGGTTGTTGGCTCATGTTGAGAGGCTTTAATTGGGACTCGGCTAAGAGGCTTGAAATCAGCGTATATGGATGTCACCTGGCTGCCGGTGGTAATGGATTTGCATTGATTCTAGTTGGCCTTCACAGGTACGACAAACAGGGTGTTGAAATGAGGTGTGTACAATCTATCTCCTGTCATTAATTTGATCAGCTTGCTGCCTTTTAAGATGCTCTATTTGTGTATGCGTGAGCATGTGTGTTCTTATGCATTATGAAAGAGGAAATAGTGTCCTGTCAGTAGTACATTATAAATATGAACAAGTGTGACAATAAACAGCCTGATATAAAAATAAAACTTTCATGAAGGAGGCAAAAGGAAATAAAACAAGCTGTTTCACAAATTATTTAATATCTCAACTCCCTTAATACTGTCAAACAAGCCTTTGGTCAATACAAGTGCCAATGTACAGGGCACTGTAATGACGGCCATTACAAAAAACGACACAGCTGCTTAATGAACTCAGCTACCTTGTTATGGCCGGTACTGCAAATGCTTTCACTTCCCCTTGCTTAGTTGCATGTGTCATCAGATTCGCTTCAGTTCATCCAAGAGCAAATCTGCATTCTTAATCAATAGCGCTCTCAACTCCTGTATGTTTTTCAGTGTTGTCTCAGTGATATTTTAACGACGTAAATGCATTGTCCAAAAAAATGGCCTTACCCTGCCACCGTTTGTCACCGACTTGACCCCACACCCCACCCAGCACCGCTGTCAGCATCACACCTCCCTTAAGCCACACACCATATCACACTCGAGCATTTAGTGGGCAGTGGTATTGCCTTGGTTACCATGGAGACAGGACTAATAGGGAGACCTCATGCCAGGAGTATTTCTCCGTCCTTGCTCTTCCACCCTTCGTCCCTACCCCCATTCCTCAGCTCCGTGCTTCCTGCAGCCTCCACAGATCGTAGTGACTTGAGGCATCGTCTCTGCTGCAGAATATCTACTGTATTTATATGTTTGTGGTGGTGACCGTATGTGTGTCTTTGTATGCTTATGTGTTCATGGAATCCTAAAGGCAATAATGATTCAAGCAGGTGGGGAAGGTCATCGCTCGACACTGAAATGAGTTGTCGATTGACGGAGAAATAATTAATTATTTAAATACAGCTGCAAGGATTAGTTAATTAATTGATAAATTGCTTTAGTGGAAGTTATACTTGATCATTTTTCAAGCACAAATGCGAAACATTTGCTTGTCCCAGCTTCTCAGATGTGTAAACGTGGTACTTTTCTGTGTCATGTGTGACAGTAAGCTGAATATCTCGGTGTGTTTTTACTGATGGTTGGTCACTTTGGGCTGTGGAAGATGAATGATGTATTGCACAGACAAAACGATTCATCAGGTTAATATTCTGCAGATCATGAAAATAATCATTAGTTGTTCAAAAAGGGAAAAAATCCCCCTAAAAATGTGAGGATTTGCTGTTTTTCTTTTGTTGTAAATTTAATAACTTTTTGGGTTTTGGTCTGTTGTTCAGACTAAACAACAGCTTGTGTTTTGTTAAATAATAACTGCCATTTTTACAATTTTTATGGAATTTCATAAACTATACAATCAAATGATGAATCTAAATAATTGACAGATGTCATCGCTAGCCTGTGCAGCTGGCGTGTTAGTAGGTCCAGGATGTGACAGGTGAAGCTGTAATCAGCTCTGATCCAGTCTGCTGTTTTTAGCTGCTGGTGAGGTCACACTAGCACTGACACACACACACGCACACATACATGCACAAACATATAAAAACACATTCACACGGCTCCAGCACCCCCATTAGTCACATCACTACTGAGGTGCCGAACAGTAGCGTGGCTCAGCTCTACAGGCTAAATGGAAGGTGCAGACATTTTACATAAAGGCTCTCACTAGATGGAATACCTGCTTTTGGACTGGCACTTTGTTGCTCAACAAGAGGCTACATATATTTTTAAGGGGCTGTTTTATACCCTATATGGACTCACATTTCAATTGTGAGTGATGCCAAGTGTTGCTGCGTAGTGCTAAAATATATTTTTTCTTGGCAATAGTAGTTGGTGGTGTTAGTAATAGCAATCTCATAAAATGGTTGCAGTCAGGAGGTGTGCTTGGATGGACGTACACGTGGTGAGCAGTATTAGGTTCAAAAATCATATAGCATTACCAGAATAAACTGTCACTTTTCTCAGATTCACATTTCAGAGTTCAGGTATGAATTGCTGCAGGGTTTAGAGTATGATGGTTAGATGATGGTGGTGATTGAGTGCACCTTAGTGTCTGGTTTGAAAAGGTTACTTCGTTTCTTTTTCTTTCGGTTACTCAGTTGTGACGATTT